>JADLZN010005834.1:0-311441 GCA_018155175.1 Sinocyclocheilus anophthalmus
GTGTATGTTTGACAGCCTACATCCTTGGACGCTGCTGTGATTTAGGTTAAAACGCATAAATAACTCAATACATATAAAGCGATCTGTAGAAAGAAACAAAGCAATAGTGACCACGTAATAAAAATTAATACATACATTTTTAAAAGTGTTCTCACACTTGTGTTGTGCACATTATGCTGAATCCAATATAGCACAGCATCGTCTTTAGTTTCAATCTTTCCTGAAAATCCTGCTCGCAATTTTTTTATAACGATCCCCGACAATGTAGTGAACAAAGGACCAAGTTCTTATTGACGAAATTTGGATCTTCATTAAATATAAAATGAATCCACTCTTTCCTAATGTTATGATCAGAAAGAAGGAAGAGCAATGCAAATACTTTTTTTCCACAACTTGGCACTGCACAGCATCTTGTTGTCTTAAAGGGGTCATTATGGTGTTGCTAAAAGAACATTATTTTGTGTATTTGGTAGGTAATAAACTGTGTTTATGCGGTTTAAGGTTCAAAAACCACATTATTTTCCACATACTGTACATTGTTGTTTCTCCTCTATGCCCCGCGTTTCTGAAACGCGTCGATTTTTACAAAGCTCATCGGTCTGAAAAGCGAGGTGTACTCTGATTGGCCAGCAATCCAATGCGTTGTGATTGGCCGAATACCACAAACGTGTGACGGAAATGTTACGCCACTTAACATACTGTGATGCCGTTAAAACCCATTTAACCTAGGCTTTATTGCATCCAGTTGGGACATAATTACTGATTATAATGACTTGTATTGTCTTTTTACGCATTGCGTTGCATCTGGCCGCGTAAACATAAAACCATGTCTGCATTTGTGATTTGAGAAATGACAAACAACAAGCCCTACCCTACACTGCTCAAAACTCGCGTTTGAATTGTAAGTGGTAAATTCTTTAAATATTAAAAACGTACTTACTGTCTGTGAGTCAGAACAGCCTGCATTAGTCTACTCTACCAGGATCAGGAAACAGACCTCCATAAAATGTGCTGCGCACATCTGGATATTTGGGTTGAACTGTTCTGGATTAGTGTTGTAAATACAACTTAACCACTCTTTCTAGTCGTGTCCTCTTTTTTGGAAGGCCAAACAAAGTATTTTCGCTTTCACAATGAAACACACAGCGTCACACACGGTGGCCTTGAATGAGCGGAGGCCAGAGGCCTAGAGTGAGGAGCGTCCGGTGGGCTTGCGGCAACCACATGTGACGACCCCGGGCTGGACTCCGCTTCGTCCACGGTGAAAGCCGATCCGGCGATCCACAGCGCAAAGTTTATGTATTTCCTCAGTGACCAGCACGGTTCAGCTCTAGGCATGACGAAGCGGATATCGTCCCTCTTTTGGAAGAACAAACAAAGTAATTTTGCTTTCACAACAAAACACAGCGCCTTCACAACATGGCGGCGGCGGCAACAATACTTCAGCGAGAATAAAAGTTACTCCTTCTTTTTTTGCGTGAACATTTGGCGGCGTTATGCAAATCTTCCCACATTGTGACGTAGACATGTGGGGGCGTGTTAGAACGAGCCGTTTTAGGTAGGCGTGGTTGACTCTTAACTTTTATAAAGAATATCTCTTTGAATTTGAGACTTTAGTCTTTGCAACTTTACAGATCTTCTTTATGAACTGAGAGCTTGTAACACTCCAAAGAGAAAGGAAAAAATTTAAATTGCATCATAGGACCCCTTTAATAGTCATCTTCATTGTTGGGTTCCGGTGTCTACCTGCTTTTCTTCTTTTCAATTGTTCACACAAATGCGGGAATCGGTGCGGGCTAAACAGGCCCAGCAATGGTCATGCTGACGGCAGGAATGTCCACCAGAGCTGTTGCCCATGTTTTGAATGTTCATTTCTCTACCATAAGTTGTCTCCAAAGGCGTTTCAGAGAATTTATCGGCCTCACAACCGCAGACCACGTGTAACCACACCAGACTAGGACTTCCACATCCAGCATCTTCACCTCCAAGATCGTCTGAGACCAGCCACCCGGACAGCTGCTGCAACATTCGGTTTGCATAACCAAAGAATTTCTGAACAAACTGTCAGAAACCATCTCAGGGTTAGCTCATCTGCATGCTCGTCGTCCTCTTCGGGGTCTCGACCTGACTGCAGTTATTCGTTGTAACCGACTTGAGTGGGCAAATGCTCACATTCGATGGCGTCTGGCACTTTGGAGAGGTGTTCTCTTCACGGATGAATCCCGGTTTTCACTGTACAGGGCAGATGGCAGACAGCATGTATGGCGTCGTGTGGGAGAGCGGTTTGCTGATGTCAACGTTGTGGATCGAGTGGCCCATGGTGGCAGTGGGGTTATAGTATGGTCAGGCGTATGTTATGGACAACGAACACAGGTGCATTTTATTGATGGCATTTTGAATGCACAGAGAATACCTTGACGATATCCTGAGGCCCATTGTTGTGCCATTCTTCCACGACCATCACCTCATGTTGCAGCGTGATAATGCACGGTCCCATGTTGCAAGGCTCTGTACACAATTCCTGGAAGCTGAAAACATCCCAGTTCTTGCATGGCCAGCATACTCACCGGACATGTCTCCCATTGAGCATGTTTGGGATGCTCTGGATCGGCGTATACGACAGCGTGTTCCAGTTCCTGCCAATATCCAGCAACTTCGCACAGCCATTGAAGAGGAGTGGACCAACATTCCACAGGCCTCAATCAACAACCTGATCAACTCTATGCGAAGGAGATTTGTTGCACTGCGTGAGGCAAATGGTGGTCACACCAGATACTGACTGGTTTTCGCCCCCGGACCCCCAATACAGTAAAACTGCACATTTTAGAGTGGCCTTTTATTGTGTCCAGCCTAAGGCACACCTGTGCAATAATCATGCTGTCTAATCAGCATCTTGATATGCCACACCTGTGAGGTGGATGGATTATCTCGGCAAAGGAGAAGTGCTCACTAACACAGATTTAGACAGATTTGTGAACAATATTTGAGAGAAATAGGCCTTTTGTGTACATAGAAAAAGTCTTAGATCTTTGAGTTCAGCTCATGAAAAATAGGGGCATTTATAATAGGTGTGTTGCGTTTATAATTTTGTTCAGTTTAAATACCTTGCTACGTGTACTGCATTTGACTAACCGAGACTTGTCATTTGCACTTATGTATTGTTGATCTTTTGTTAGTTTTGACTGCTTCTATTGTCCTCATTTATAAGTCACTTTGGATAAAAGTGTCTGCTAAATGTAAATGTATATATATATACACACACACACACACACAGGGGTAAATAAGTATTGGACACGTCACCCTATTTTCTCGAAATATAGTTCTAAAGGTACTGTTGACATTAAATTTTCACCAGATGTCGGTAACAACCCAATTAATCCATACATTCAAAGAAAACAAAACAAATAAGTTCAGAACTCAAGTTCTATGTAATAAAATGGAATGACCCAGGGAAAAAGTATTGAACACGCTTAGTGAAATTATTACTTTGTACAAAAGCCTTTGTTTGTTAATGACAGCTTCAAGACGCCTGCTGTATGGAGAAACGTATTCATTGCTCAGGTGTGATTTTGGCCCATTCTTCCAGACAAGCAGTCTTTAAATCTTGAAGGTTCCATGGGCCTCTTCTATGAACTCTGATCTGTAGTTCTTTCCATAGATTTTCTATTGGATTCAAGTCAGGTGATTGGCTGGGCTATTCTAGCAGCTTTACTTTCGTTCTCTGAAACCAATTTAGAGTTTCCTTGGCTGTGTGTTTGGGGTCATTGTCTTGCTAAAATGTCCACCCTTGTTTCATCTTCATCATCCTGGTAAATGGCAGAAAAAAAAAAACAGATTTTTATCAAGAATGTCTCGGTACATTTTTCCATTCGTCCTTCCTTCAATTATATGAATTTTGCCAGTGCCACACCATGATGTTTTGCGATGATGTGCAGTGCCATTTGACCTCCAAACATGGTGTGTATTATGGCATCCAAAGAGTTTAATTTTGGTCTCATCGGACCAGACTATATTCTCCCAGTTGTTCACAGGCTTCTCTAAATGTGGTGCAGCTAACTTTAAACGGGCTTCAACATGGTTTTTCTTCAGCAATGGAGTCTTGCATGGTGAGCGTGTATACAGGCCATGGCGGTTGAGTGCATTACTTATTGTTTTCTTTGAAACAATTGTACATGCTAATTCCAGGTCTTTCTGAAAATCTCCACAAGTGGTTCTTGGCTCTTAGAAAACTCTTCTGATCATTTTCTTTTCACTCCTCTGTCAGAAATCTTGCGAGGAGCACCTGGTCATGGCCGGTTTATGGTGAAATTATGTTCTTTCCACTTCCGGATTATGGCCCCAACAGTGTTCACTGGAATATTCAGAAGTATAGAAATCCTTCTGTAACCAATGCCATCAGTATGTTTTGCAACAATAAGGTTGTGAAGGTCTTGAAAAAGCTCTTTACTTTTACCCATCATGAAATGTTTCTTGTGTGACACATTGGTAATGAGACACCTTTTTATAGGCCATCAATTGGGACTAAACAAGCTAATATTAAGGGGCAGGATTGCTTTCTAATTACTGATAGATTTCTGTTGGTGTCTTGGCTTTCCATGCCATTTTGCACTTACCTTTCTTCATGTGTTCAATACTTTTTCCCTGGGTCATTCCACTTTATTACACAGAAATAAATTTCTGAAATTATTTGTTTTGTTTTCTTTGTATGTATGAATTACTTGGGTCATTACCGACATCTGGTGAAAATGTGGTGTTGGTGAATGTCAACAGCACCTTTAGAAATACAGAGTTCTGGCATGAAACTCTAGAAGGCGCTGTCCGATAGGTCTAACTCAATCTTACCTCAATGACTCATTATCACATGGGACAGCTGACTGTTCTCTCCCTGTATCAATAAGCCATTGAGCTTGCTGTTCAACATTCAAATATATGACTAGTGTTGCTGTAGCAGTTGCAGCTTGCTTCAATGAAATCAACATCTAAGATACGTGAATAGTCTTCTAATCCATATCGCTGTGTATATTACCTGGTCTTGTGTGGTCTGCCTACCTGAAGTCAAAATTAGCAACCAACTCAAGTTTAAACTAAGTGCCATGTTAGTAGTTTGCACTGTATACAGGAGGGAAATATTAAGCATATTAGCAGCAACATTTAGCGTCTGTGTTTATACAGCTGGAGCAAAACACATTTTAGAGCATATGTAATCGCTCTGAGGGACACGCTATAGTAATGGACATGAAACAGGTTAAATTAAATAATTATTCTTGTGCATGCAATTCAAAAGGGGTTCGCCATATACATCGGCGATTACCCCAGTGTTCACGTTTGTTATTTCTAAGTGTAGTTCGGAGAAATGTGCCCGTGCGACGTGTGCTCTCGCTGTGCTGTGTAATTCAGAAAACGGAGAAATTACTTTTATATTCTGCTTTATTTCAGTTCATGCAGGTCAGTCCACCCAGGGGTTTTTGTACAGTGTAACTCTGACAACTTTTATCTGCACAAGAGAGTAAATGGCATGCATCAGCTAACTTTGTCCGTCTCATCATTGCATGAACAAGAATTAACAAGCTGTTACGCTGCCGCTGGGACCGATGAAGTGGAGAAAGTAACAGCAGTCAAATGACTAAATTATGATATTTGCTCAGGTGGTTGCTGGGGTCTTATCTATCGGATTGCAACGTATATCCATTTTGTTAATTAAGCATTACACATAGTGCGCGTCTAATTAGAGTTAAGCCAGACGGGGTGGTAGCCCACGCTCACATAGTGTGCGTCTAATTAGAGTTAAGCCGGTCGGCATGTTAGCCAAGGCTCACATAGCCATAGGCTACTTTTGTTAAGCCGGTCAGCGTGCTAGCCAATGCTCACATAGCCATAGGCCGCTAGCGTTAAGCCGGTTGGCGTGATAGCACAGGCACACATAGATAGTAATACATGTGGTTCACATGGCTCTTCGGAGCAGCAGCAGTACATATGCCTTGGCGATAGATCTACTTTTTTGGGGGGGGTTGGTTCTTGTTTAGGCTTGTATTGTCCCTTCTGTGTCTCCTGCTTTGTGGGGCTTATTCATATGTGTTATATGTGCAGCAGCAATATTTCCTACATGCTCACAGCAGCATGTTGTGGATGTATTGGCTGTAGCAAGTCTTGGTACTTGCTCTGCCGTGGCAGCAGCAGCAGAAGCGTAGCAGATCTATTCTGCCATGGCCAAATACATTAACATTGCCATGGACATTACCATGCCAATCCCTTCGAGAGTTGTCATTACAGAAATTATTTACTGAGAAAAATGGTGGCGTTTCCATACTTATTTGACCCATATATACAGTATATACAGTATATATATACAGTGGGTAAGGAAAGTATTCAGACCCCGTTAAATTTTTCTCTCTTTGTTATATTGTAGCCATTTGCTAAAATAATTTAAGTTTTTTTTTTTTTCCTCATTAATTTACACACATCACCCCATATTGACAGAAAACACAGAATTGTTGACATTTTTGGAGATTTATTAAAAAAGAAAAACTGAAAATATCACATGGTCCTAAGTATTCAGTATTTAGTAGAAGCACCCTTTTTATCTAATACAGCCATGAGTCTTTTTGGGAAATATGCAACAAGTTTTTCACACCCGGATTTGGGGATCCTCTGCCATTCCTCCTGCAGATCCTCTCCAGTTCTGTCAGGTTGGATTGTAAACGTTGGTGGACAGCCATTTTTTTAGGTCTCTCCAGAGATGCTCAATTGTGTTTAAGTCAGGGCTCTGTCTGGGCCATTCGAGAACAGTCACAGAATTGTTGTGAAGCAACTCTTTCGTTATTTTAGCTGTGTGCTTATGGTAATTGTCTTGTTGGAAGGTAAACCCTTCGGCCCAGTCTGAGGCCCTGAGCACTCGGGAGAAGGTTTTCGTCCAGGATATCCCTGTACTTGGGATTCATTTTTCCCTCGATTGCAACCAGTTGTCCCTGCAGCTGAAAAACACCCCCCAGCATGATGCTGCCACCACCATGCTTCACTGTTTGGGACTGTATTGGACAGGTGATGAGTAGTGCCTGGTTTTCTCCACACATACCGCTTAGAATTAAGGCAAAAAGTTCTATCTTGGTCTCATCAGACATGAGAATCTTATTTCTCACCATCTTGGAGTCCTTCAGGTGTTTTTTTTTTTAGCAAACTCCATGCGGGCTTTATTGTGTCTTGCACTGAGGAGAGGTTTCCGTCAGGCCACTCTGCCATAAAGTCCCAACTGGTGGAGGGCTGCAGTGATAGTTGACGTTCTACAACTTTCTCCCATCTCCCGACTCTTCTTTACCTCTCTCACCAAGGCTCTTCTCCCAGGATAGCTCAGTTTGGCCGGACGTCCAGCTCTAGGAAGGGTTCTGGTCGTCCCAATGTCTTCCATTTAAGGATTATGGAGGCCACTGTGCTCTTAGGAAACCTCAAGTGGAGCAGAATTTTTTTTTGTAACCTTGGGCAGATCTGTGGCTTGCCACAATTGTGTCTCTGAGCTCTTCATGCAGTTCCTTTGACCTCATGATTCTCATTTGCTCTGACATGCACTGTGAGCTGTAAGTTCTTATATAGACAGGTGTGTGGCTTTTTTTATATAGTCCAATCAGTATAATCAAACACAGTTGGATTCAAATGAAGGTGTAGAACCATCTCAGGATCAGAAGAAATGGACAGCACCTGAGTTAAATATATGAGTGCACATGAATACTTAGGACCATGTGATTTTTCAGTTTTTCTTTTTTTAATAAATTTGCAAAAATTTCAACAATTCTGTGTTTTTCTTTCAATATTGGGAGCTGTGTGTACTTAATGAGGAAAAAAAATTAACTTAAAGATTTTAGCAAGTGGCTGCAATATAACAAAGAGTGAAGAAATGTAAGTGGTCTGAATACTTTTTTGTCCCACTGTATATATATATATATATATATAGATATTATATACAATATATATTATTGTTCAGTTATTTCACTTTAATGGCAATTAATAGGTTATTTTCATTGCTATTAAAAGGGAATTCCGGAACTCTACACTAGGAGTCCGGGCTGCTCATTTTAGAAGAAAATTCATGATGGCCTTAGAGGCTTTTGCATTTCAACTCTTCATATATTAATATATATATAATATTATATATATATATATATATATATTAATATATATGGGGTATGACTAGTGCTGTATTCCCCCCTCCCCCATTAAATGCGTTACAAATATTTAACACAATTAATGCAGGGGCGGAGCTAGGGTTGGCCAACCCACTCACAACTGCTGCTTCTGTCACTTTTTCTCTTGACAAGAATTGCATTTTTTCAAACACAGAACGTCTTTACGACCACATCAAGATGGGAGACTTTTCAGACGCACACTCCACTTCACCTCAGTGCCTGTATCATTTAATTGAAGGGGTGGGGGGGGGGGGGGGGGGGTGGGTGGAAGTCATTAAAGCGTCGAACTGAAACTCAAGCAGCATGTCACCCTCCACAATCAGCATTGGCGCTCTTTAAAGTAATAGCAGCCAAATACCTATACCACTGCTGTTGATGTCTGTTAATCAAAAAAAAAAGTGTAGTAATAGTTTTTTTTGTATCTGGATGATTCATCTATGTTTAATTTATATTTCCAAAATGCTGAAGGACACAGGCAAATATGACAATTATTATAATGGGTTTAAGTGAAGATTGAAAAATAACTTCTAATTTAAGTTAACTTAAAACAAAGTCTAATAGATGTTAAAATTGATATCTCTCAGTTATACTGTAATGTTGAATGCCTGTAGTAAATGTTTAAATATTACAGAAAATAACAATTTCCTAGAGACATCAGTAGTATTGGTATCAGCGATACTCGCCTTCAGTCATAAAAAATGCCATTAAACAAATATTAAAAATATACTGTCTTTATTTTGTTTCTACATTAATTTGAAGATTGAATTTGAAATTATTGCAATAAAAAAGTATATTTAAATTAGTATTGATGTTATTGATATTATTGGTGTTAGGTGGGATTAATCGCTATTATTTTCAGAAAAATAGTACAATTAATTAGTTATTTTTTAATCGATTGACATCAGTAATTATGACATATTTTTACCTGAACCTTGACTTGTTATAAAAAGTTAATACAAATAATATTGTTTTATTTTTATGCATTTATTTATTTATTTATTTTCTGCCCTGCATCTTTTAAACAAAAAACAACATCTATTTGAATAGAGTCTAAGAATTTTCAAATACATCACATGAACTATTTCATGGTGTGTTTTGTCCTTGTTGGCCATTATTGTTTGAAAAAGAAAATATATTTACAGTATTTTACTTAAAACAAAATTACAGTGAACACCAGAAGCATGAATTAATAGGGGTTAAATAAAATATAAATACATTTTTTGAGAATGATCTTTGAAAGAACAACCTCAGGGCATAGGCGGAGTTTGGGGGGGGGTAATGCCACCAAACCCAATCCCCCCCAAACGAGAGCCAATAATGATTTGTCTGAGCTATGAATCAAATTAAAGAATTCACATCTTCTAATTTTATTTGTATTATCTTATTAGTTTAGTGGTTAGAATAAGTATGTTTTGGGCTAAATTAATTATTTAAACCCCATATCCTCGCGAGTCGTGAATGATTCACAACTTAAGAGGACATGAGAGGACTCTCTTTTTGTAATTTTCCCGCTTTAGTAAGTTAACAAATATTCATTGTTTTTGGATGAACAAATATTCATGCTATGTCATCTGCTCGGAGCTGCTTCTATGTACAACAGTGAGTGCAAGCTAGATTGAATTGATTATTACGTTTTAAATATGGTTATTTTTCTTACAAAAACACATCGATTCACTACAGGACGCCTTTGTTCACCCCCCGGAGCTCTGTGAGGCACTTTTTATTATGGATGGATGCGCTTTATTTCACTTCTTTTGGACTGATGGACTGCAACACCCGCTGACTGCCATTAACGTTTGGAAGTGAAAATTTCAGAAGATTTTAAATATAACTCTGACTGGATTCGTCTGAAAGAAGAAAGTCATATAAACCTAGGATGGCTTGAGGGTGAGTAATTCATGGGCTAATTTTTCATTTTTGGGTGAACTAACCCTTTAAGATTCACCTTCAGCTTATGACAGCTGAAGTGGATCTTGTGAAATGTGCGATCGCATTAGAGGTCTGCATTCCCGCAGCTCTTTTTGGTCTAACCCGACCAGAGTTTTTGCACCGCGGGATTAAATTCCCAAATAAAATGCGGTAGCGGTCGGTAACTCTGGTGTAATTTGAACAGGAGTGGGTGGTCTAACAATATCCCGTTCCCGACGTCCTTTCAGAACAGCATATCTGTGCTTTATTCTTATTGACCACCGGTGCAGCTTGCGCTCAGGATGCACGCTCTGCAAGCATGCTTTCTGCGTCACACGTTTTATTTGCGGGGTCTGTGTGCAGCATGTGCATAACGATGCTCAGAGCAGGCTGTACTGGAGGTAAATATACGGCCCTCAGACAGAACAGGCAGGTTGTCAGTGAGTGACAGAGCAGAATAAGGATGGCAGAGCAAAGTGTGGATTCGCTGTCTTTGAAGGACGTTCAACTCGGTTTTGTTTATATTTTGCTTAGCCTATAATTTTAAATGACAGACATCGTATTTATTTATTTTTCTCTGCGACACTTTTCCTACTGTGTTAACAGAAAAAATGTCAAATGAATTTAGTATTTTGACAAGACAAATAAAAATAACTAATAGGCTATTTTTGTACGACCTACATTTTTTTTTCTCTCTGCGACACGTTTTCCTATTGTGTTGTAAATGTTAAACAAATTGTATCCTGACAAGATAAATAAAAATAAGAAATACAATTTTTGTACAACATTTTTATTTTCTCTGACACTTTTTTTCCAACTGTTGCATAAAATATTAAACAAATTTAGTGTCTTAAGATAATTCATATAAATTCAAAAAGTCAATAAATTCAGGAATCTTGACCAGATTAATAAAATAGCATACCATTTTGTGCAGACTACACTTTTATTTGTTAGCATATCTCTTTTTTTCAGTAGCGATTTTGAATATGAGATCTAAATTTAGCGGAAACAGTCGGGTCGGGAAGAAAATTATTCTAAGCGGACAGCGGGTGAACAAAGAGTGAATATATAGTGGGAGTGGGTAGGTGCGGAATATAACCTTGCGGGAGCGGGACTAAAAAAATTGTCCCACGCAAACCTCTAGATCACATCGCCGATTACTCTTGAGAAACCTAAAGATGAAGTAGGCTACGGAAAGACAAATATCCAAACATTTTCAAACTACTGTAGTTTGCACTCATGCTGCCCATTGGTTCGGCTACATCCAGGGTCGGGTTTACACATAGGAATTCTAGGCACATGCCTATGCTAGCTCGTCCAGGGGGGACCCAAACATAATGAAGAGATACATATTATTTTTGTTATACTATGGGATATCTACAACAGTAAAAGAACCAAAAACCCCAGAAGGGTAAAAATGACAAACTATTTCCGTCTTCAACCTTTTTTATGTAGGCCTAAGGAAGCTTTCTTTCTCACATTCTCTCTCACAGACGGACACACAGTACAGACACAGAAGCTTGTTGTCAGAGTTGCGGCAGGCCCGAGAATTTATCAATAAAATAGTTTCACATTTCTCAGTAGCAAGGTTCTTGAAGCAGTTCAACTTAAAGATTCGCTATTAGTACACGCTGCTGCTGAATACTGCTGAGATGCTTGCTACAGACCCCACAGACGCAAGTATTCACACGCACTTAATCACACTCTCTCCCGCTCTCTTTCACTCTCTCTCTCTAATAACTGCATTAGACTGCATTAATAACTGCGTTAGCCTGAATATCAATGGCTCAAGCCTCTGTTATTAGCTCTAAAATTACATTTTGGAATTTGCAACGGAAGGTTTGGGATGATGTGTGTAAAAAATCGGCTAGTTCAACACACATGAGATTTCAGGACAGAAACATGTCAAATGTCTTGAAACAAATCATCTGAACAATTGATGTGTGATTGTGACTCCAAGCCATTAAAATTATTAGAGAAATAATGCACTCCCAAAGTGGTTATGTGGCCATGTCGCCGCGCCTATTAATGGAATGGTCTTTCTCCATACCTATCAACCCTCCCGTTTTTCCCGGGATTCTCCCATATTTTACCATTCTATCCTGCTATCATCCAGTTTAAATATTTCCCCAAACCCAAATGTTGACAGGTATGTCTTTCTCAGTTCTCAAACAAATTAAGAACATTCAATTTTTAATGACTGAACGCAAACGCTTATTGCGATAGAAAACAGTGTAACGGTTTCCACTGATTAAGAAATATTTTTGTTTGCTTGGGTAGTAATATTAGGCCCATTATATTAATAGGGAAGGGGTCCCAAAAATTTGTTTTGTCTATGTCACAAAAAGAGGTAACTCTGGCCCTGGCTACATCAGAAATCTGGCTCCGATCTTCAGTGACACAGGACAGATTCTCAGATCTTTCTTTACTGCACACAGAGAACGATTTGACTGAAAAACTATCAGAAGAGAAGCGATAGTGAAAGAAAGACAGTGGTCATCTACGCAATTCGGAAAAAGAGGCGGCTTTTCTGCAGGTATGTTTTTTTATCTTTTTTTTTTGTATTTGTAATGTTGAATATATGTTATATAAATATATGAAATGTAGAACATATAAAAAGTGTTTGTGGCTTATTGCCCCCCGCAAGAATAAAAGTGTAACTCCGCCTATGCCTCAGGGTCAGTACTGACACACTTTTATAGCATACAGTATCTCATAAGGTTACACAATACAGCAGCAGCCAGGATTAAATCAATAAAACAATGAATACATAAAGTATTGTGCACTTTTCCGCCTCACAATGCCTGACTCATTTTTTTTTCTATCCATTGATTGACTTTGCTGCCCTCTGTGTTTAAACACGTTGTGACCCCCACCATGACCTCTATCATTTGTCTACCAGCTGACCCATGACAGCAGAACAATCTTCGGCAGACGTCCTCCATCTTTATTCACAGTCATGGAGCAAGGTTGACTGTAGGCAAGAAAGAGATGTTTTAACCTTCATGGCTGGGTGAGCAGGGAGGCTATCACCGCGAGACTCCATTTATTTCCAGGCACGTGTACCTGTCCTGTTGCTGCGCCCTCCAAACATGCCCCAGATAAGCCAGCAGGAGCTCGGCGGAGACAGAGAGAGACCTAATCCGATTCAACAACAGGGTGGTGAGCAGGTCGCTCTGAGAGTTAATTGTGGTGCTGGCAAGTTATATGAGCATCTTCAAATGGACAAGAGGGAGAATGGGAGTGAAGGATGTTTGTATATGCATCATTTGCAGTTGCACTTGGTTTGCAGACAGAGAACTATTCACACCATATGCAAACAAAATGCAATAAGAAACAAAAGGTCTATTCACACCATGACTCCTGTACAATAGGTGGCGGTAATTGTCAAACTGACTACAGTACGACAGATGATATGCATACCTTTCAGGGACATCCGTGAATGTATGTTAATATTGATGCATTTAATCTCGCAGAACAGTCTATTCTGGACGAATGCTATAGTATTAAATAACCAGATGCATTAAAACGGTGTATAAGTTAAAAATGTATTATTTGTATTTATTATAAAATAATAACTATTTATAATTGTTAATTAATTGTTAATCAAATAAAAAAAAATATGTATTAATAAATATTTACAATTGTATTTATTTCAATAATTGTTTAAATTATTTATGGTTTTGTTTCTACAAACCCGATTCCAAAAAAGTTGGGACAATGTACAAATTGTGAATAGAAACAGAATGCAATGATGTGGAAGTTTCAAATTTCAATATTTTATTCAGAATACAACATAGATGAAATATAAAATGTTTAAACTGAGAAAATTTATAAATTTTAAGGGAAAAATAAGTTGATTAAATTTCATGGCATCAACACATCTCAAAATAGTTGGAACAAGGCCATGTTTACCACTTTGTGGCATCCCCTCTTCTTTTTATAACGTCTGGGGACTGAGGAGACAAGTTGCTCAAGTTTAGAATAGGAATGTTGTCCCATTCTTGTATAATACAGGCTTCTATTTGCTCAACTGTCTTAGGTCTTCTTTTTCGCATCTCTCTTTATGATGCGCCAAATGTTTTCTATGGGTGAAAGATCTGGACTGCAGGCTGGCCATTTCAGTACCCGGATCCTTCTTCTACGCAGCCATGATGTTGTAATTGATGCAGTATGTGGTCTGGCATTGTCATGTTGGAAAATGTAAGGTCTTCCCTGAAAGAGACGACGTCTGGATGGGAGCTTATGTTGTTCTAGAACTTGGATATACTTTTTAGCATTGATGGTGCCTTTCCAGATGTTTAAGCTGCCCATGCCACACGCACTCACAAACCCCATACCATCAGAGATGCAGGCTTCTGAACGGAGCGCTGATAACAACTTGGGTTGTCTTTGTCCTCTTTAGTCCGGATGACATGGCGTCCCAGTTTTCCAAAAAGAACTTCAAATTTTGATTCGTCTGACCACAGAACAGTTTTCCATTTTGCCACAGTCCATTTTAAATGAGCCTTAGCCCAGAGAAAACGCCTGCGCTTCTGGATCATGTTTAGATATGGCTTCCTTTTTGACCTATAGAGTTTTAGCCAGCAACGGCGAATGGCACGGTGGATTGTGTTCACCGACAATGTTTCTGGAAGTATTCCTGAGCCCATGTTTGTGATTTCCATTACAGTAGCATTCTTGTATGTGATGCAGTGCCGTCTAAGGGTCCAAAGATCACGGGCAGCCAGTATGGTTTTCCGGCCTTGACCCTTACGCACAGAGATTGTTCCAGATTCTCTAAATCTTTGGATGATATTTTGCACTGTAGATGATGATGATAACTTTAAACTCTTTGCAATTTTTCTCTGAAAACTCCTTTCTGATATTGCTCCACTTTTTTTGCCGCAGCATTGGGGGAATTGGTGATCCTCTTCCCATCTTGACTTCTGAGAGACACTGACACTCTGAGAGGCTCTTTTTTATACCCAGTCATGTTGCCAATTTACCTAATAAGTTTCAAATTGGTCCTCCAGCTGTTCCTTATATGTACATTTAAATTTTCCGGCCTCTTATTGCTACCTGTCCAACTTTTTTGGAATGTGTAGCTCTAATGAAATCCAAAATGAGCCAATATTTATATTTGGCATGACATTTCAAAATGTATCACTTTCAACATTTGATATGTTATCAATATTCTATTGTGAATAAAATATAAGATTATGAGATTTGTAAATTATTCCATTAATTTTTTACTCACAATTTGTACAGTGTCCAACTTTTTTGGAATTGGTTTGTAATGTAGTAGTATATTAAAAAACGTTATATTTTTATATCTTATTATATTTACTAATTCAAAGTAATTTATTTATAATATTAAATGAAAGCCCAAATAGTGCCTTTCAAGAAAATGTTAACTTATATTTATATATTAACATATTTATCCATTTTTTTTGTGTGTGTGTGTGTTTGTGTGGGTGTTGTGTGTGTGTGTGTGTGTACACAATCACACAACAACAGCAACCACAACATGACTCCATATGTAATATATCCAATATTATTTTCAATTTAATTCATTTAATTATATAATATATATATAATATATATTAGAATAATTATATTATATCAGATACTATATATATACTATTATCCATCTACCAGGAGTAGGTCGTTTCTTTTAATTTCAGTGTAAAGTAATTCAGTTTAAAGAATTAACTGTAATTCAGGTTGTGTTATCATTATTCTGGGCTTATACTATTTTTACCATCCTCACGCAATGAATAATTATTTCTTGTATTTGGGATATAAAACCATCAGCCATTGCTGTGCAGTATAAATTAACCGAGCAAAGAGTGAACCTCAGTGCTATACCTAAATCTACCTCAACTCCTTTCCTCAACATCTCAGCTCAAAAACCAAGTTTAGGACCTAATTTAAAATCTATATTTCCGTGCAAACGTATAAGCAAATATGCATTGAAAAAGATGAAACTAAGGCAGTACAGTATATAATCATTTTAATTTATGATTTATGGTTTATTAAATATGACAATAACACATTACATTTTTTATAAATAATAAAATAAAAACAATCAAACAAAAAAAAGTAAAATGCCCCAAAAACTGTGTTTTAAAGTGTAGTAAATATGCAGATTCCTGCTCTGGGGGGGGGGTGGTGGGGGAGGGGGGGGGGGGGGGGGGGGGGGGGAGGGGGGGAGGGGGGGGGGGGGGGGGGGGGGGGGGGGGGAGGGGAGGATTTATTATCAATTATTACTGGTGTTCAGTTATTAATAATGGTTCTTATCATTACATCTTACCCCACATTTTTGAATGGTAGTGTATTGCGATTTCCACAAAAACAGTACAGTTTTCCATATTGATAATAACAAGAAATGTTATCGAGCAGCAAATCAGCATATTAGAATGATTACTGAAAGATTGTGACGCTGGAGACTGGAGTAATGATGCTGAAAATAATATTTCACAATATTACTGTGGTTTTTCTCAAATAAATGCAGCCTTGGTGTGCATAAGAAACTTCTTTCTCAATATTGAAAGTAGAAAAGATTATCAAAAAAATATGCTACAGTACACGTTCACTTGACATTTTGAGAACCTCTGCAGTGAGGAATGTCCAGTATCTCTGAACTAATAATTAGTATCGTTTCTCACGCTATTCCACCGAGAACCGAAAAACCCAGATTGTTTATGACGAGAAGGAAAAGCATCATGTTGCTGATTGAGGAAATCTTGAAAACATGCCAATGGTAAACACACAACCTAGAGGAGGCAGAGTCAACAGTAGCAGATGTGTGGGCGGCAGTGGAAGGCCTCCTGATGAACAGAAATAAAGAAAACATATTTTCTTGTGTGAGGATCATTTTGGAGATGCCGTAAATGTACTGTTGGGGAAGAAACTACGCTGTGGTTGCCATGCTAACAGGTTAAGAGAAGCACCTGCTACTTGCGGTTGCCGTCAAAATCCCCACAGACCCGGGCTATCATTTTCAGCCTGCCTTTCCCATTTGATTAAAGGCTGTTATGGGCCTAACACCGCACGCCTTGCGTCTCCCTCTTGTTGTGGTTGTGAAATTACCCTGGACTTCATTAAGTGGCTCATTACCAGCTGTCAAAGCTATCAGAGAGCTGGATTCTGTTCCAGTCTCTGTTCCTTTCCCTTTCCAGCCTAATCAGACGCTTCACATGACAGGAACATGAGCTCCTGCTCGGCCCTGCTCTGTGGATGTCGTGTAGGACAGCTGGATGGTTGGAGTCATGCTAAAGCCACAAAAAATAAACACACAAATGAAAAACACTATCTATGTGTGGAAGTCCATTTCCGCCACAAGATGGAAACTCGCAATTGAGAGTTACAAAATCAGAATTGGCCCTTTGCAGGAGTTTGTTTGACAGGCAATCAGACCAATCATAACGCCGAAGCTGCCATTTTGTCTGACAAACAAACCAGATAGGAGAGTAGATTAACTTCGGTGGACTTAAATTTGAAAAGTGGTGTGTTGACGTCTTTTAAACAAGATACCTCCTGATGTTTATTCATGTTTATTTTGTGCTATAACTAGTACAAAGGAAGAGATGATCAGTTAATGTGCAGCTACAGTGATCTGTCATGACTTATTAAAGAGCCACAAAATGGTATTTATTGTTTGATTTTCTTTAAAAATAAAAATAAAAAGCTGAGAGAAAAAAGTAACCTTCTCTGTCTTGTCTGTTGGTGTATTGTCAGTGTCCTCTTAGCGCCATAATGTATTTTTTCACTGCGTGAGAACATGGCTTGTCAAACATAGCAACAGTAACTAAGGGTCGTCTTTGGCGAAGGGTCAATCGTGTGACAAAGTCGCAATTCCTAGAAATAAAGTCACAGTTCTGATAAATATAAAGGTAATTGTGACTTTTTATCTCACAATTCTTCAGAGTTGTGAGGTATAAACTCGCAATTGTAAGAAACTTTTTTTTTTCTCATATTTTGCTTTTATAAACTGACAATTGTCAGTTTTTATATCTCAGAATTCTGAGAAAACGTAAACATTGCCCAGAAAAAAAGGAATGCATAGGATACGAAAACAAATTCGACTGTTACAATTCTAACAAATCAGAATTGTGAATTTATATCTCGCAATTCTGACTTTATAACTAGCGATTGCAAGTTGATATCTCATAATTATGAGTTTTTTCTTGCAATTTTTTTTCTCAGAATTTAGATATATTATATATTGTTTTAATTTATATCAACACATATTGTTCCTGTATTACTTCACTATTACTTTTTATTATCTAATTAATGCCCATGGATTTGATACATTTTGTGATGCTCTGTGGTGTTGGCTAATATTACTATTGTATTACACTCTCTTTGTCAAAACAAACAGGTAAATTATTCACTAAGCAGTGGCTAAATTTATATCTTCATTTCCATCCTGGTAATTTTCTTGCCATTTGTAAGCAATCAAGCTATAATTAATAAAGTTTGAGTGCCTAGGCTTGACCAGAGCATATTTCTGAAGGTCTGGTTTACCCTTAAGAAGTATAATTAAATTAAAACGCACACATATTTGTATTGGAATTACCACACTCAAAAGGTACAGCATAATAGGAGTGACTTCAACATGATTGTTTAACCTCAGAATTGGATTGCTGTCATGACAACTCTCGGAGGGATTGGCATGGTAATGTACATGACAATGTTAAAGGTGGGGTAAGCGATTTTTCAAAAATGCTTTAGAAAACAGATTCGGGCCGACTAGCAAAACTAACTTGTAGCCAATCAGCAGTAAGGGGCGTGTCTACTCATCATGTGGAGGAGAGAGCATTCAGTGCTCACATTAGCGAGCCGAGCAACAGAAAGATAGAGATGGCGGATAAAAAACAAAAGAGGAAAACATCTGCGGAACAAAATAAGGCTTAAGGCAATAAGGCAAGAAGTAGGACCCGTGTAAATATCGGATCAGCTTTCCAGCGCTGGAGATAACTCAAGGAGTGGAAGGCCTGCGATCGGACTCCGAGGTTGTTTTGTTTCTTCTCGATAGGTGAGTAACACTGTGTCTGCACCGCAACAGCTAAAGTCTGTCTAGTACACTGGACGCGACAAAGCGACCGTTGAAAATCATTTGAAATTTGTGTCAATACGTCATGCATAGAATGCAGCAGCAGTTTTCTGTCGGGATTTGTCGTGTCGTGCCACGCCGCATTCAGTGTAGACCATAGATATGTATATAAACAGTATCTATATGGTGTAGACAGAATCACTGATTATAATATGATGGCGCCGACGCTGATGGCTGCCTCCGTGGCGTGCTCCGCAGTTGTTTTTATGTTTTTGTTAGTTTGTCCTGTCTTTACTTATATCCCTGCAATCAATTTCACCAAAGATGAATTGCTTGACATTCTGAAGTACACACCACCCGATATTTCACCGTTTTTTGATTATTCTGATGTTTTGCTGGACATTGTTGTCGGTGGAGCTTCAGGACGCGCAGACGGGGGAAACGAGCCGGCGCGCTCGTGATGCTCAGGCAGCGCGGATTCAGAACGCCTTTGCCTAGCATTCATCTGGCGAACCTCCGCTCTTTACCGAACAAAACAGACAAACTCCTTCTGCTTTCCCAGACAAATAAGGATTTTTCTAACTTTGCTGCTCTGTGTTTCACGGAAACATGGCTGAATGACGTCATTCCGGACAGCGCGTTGAGTCTCCAGGTCTTTCAGCTGTTTAGAGCAGATCGCGTCGCAGAATCAACGGGGAAATCGCGCGGCGGCGGGACATGCTTTTACATCAATGAGAGGTGGTGTACAGATGTAACTGTGTTAAAGAAGATGTGCTGTTCAGATCTAGAAGTGCTCTTCATTAATTGCAAGCCGTTCTATTCTCCGCGGGGAGTGTTGCTCGTCTTCTCCATAAGTGTGTACATTCCTCCTCAAGCACACGTGAGCTCCGCTTTACAGAAACTCGCTGATCTGATCACAGACACTGAACAACAACACCCGGACTCTGTTTTAATCATTCTCGGGGACTTTAATAAAGCAAATCTCTCTCGTGAGCTGCCAAAATACAGACAGCACATCACTTGTCCCACCAGAGACAGTAATATATTTGATCACTGTTATACCACAATAAAGAATGCATATCACTCTGTTCCACGAGCAGCTTTGGGGCTCTCTGATCACTGTTTGGTTCATCTAATCCCGACCTACAGGCAGAAACTGAAATCAGCTAAACCTGTATTAAGGACTGTAAAAAGATGGACTAATGAATCAGAGCAGGATTTACAAGCTTGTTTTGACCTCACTGTTTGGAGCGTCTTTGAAGCTGCTGCCACCGATCTGGACGAACTCACAGAGACTGTAATATCCTATATTAGTTTCTGTGAGGATATGTGCATTCCTACCAGGATATTCTTATCATTTAATAATGATAAACTGTGGTTTACTGCAAAACTCAGACAGCTCCGTCATGCCAAAGAAGATGCTCACAGGAAGGGGATAATGTCTTGTATAAACAGGCTAATACACACTGGAAAAGGAGATCAGAGTGGCAAAGAGTAATTATTCTGAAAAAATAAGGATTCAGTTATCTTCCAGTGACTCGGCATCAGTTTGGAAAAGTCTAAAAGAAATCACCAATTACAAGGCACCATCCCCCAGCACTGTGGAGAATCAACAACTGGCATACGATCTGAACGAGTTCTACTGCAGGATTGAAAAAACACCCCACACCCGCCCTAAACACATCTCCACACAACCATTCACACCTCCAGCAGCAAGAACAAAAACCAAAAAAAGAACAAAAACCCCCCTCTCCCCCACACTTGCAATTCAGATCAGTGAAGACGAGGTGTGCCAGGTCTTCCGTAAGCAGAAAAGGAAAAAAGCACCAGGCCCAGATTGTGTTACACCAGCCTTTCTGAAATCCTGTGCTGACCAGCTGGTCCCCATCTTTTCACAGATCTTCAACATATCACTGGAGCTGTGCGAAGTCCCTTCATGCTTCATACGCTCCACCATAATCCCCGTCCCAAAGAAACCTAAAATTACTGGACTTAATGACTACAGCCCTGTGGCTCTAACGTCTGTTGTCATGAAGTCTTTTGAAAGACTGGTGCTGGCCCACCTGAAGGACATTACTGGACCTTTGCTGGATCCTCTTCAGTTTGCCTACATGAGCAAACAGGTCTGTGGACGATGCATTTAACATGGGACTGCATTATGTTCTGCATCATCTAGACAGACCAGGGACTTATGTTAGGATCCTGTTTGTGGACTTCAGCTCAGCGTTTAACATTATCATCCCAAACCTCCTTCTGCCCAAACTATCTCAGCTCTCTGTGCCCACCTCCGTCTGTCAGTGGATCACAAACTTCCTGACAGACAGGCAGCAGCTAGTGAGGCTGGGAAAATACACATTCAGCACCCGTATAACCAGCACTGGAGTTCTTCAGGGTTGTGTTCTCTCCCCACTGCTGTTCTCCCTTTACACCAACGACTGCACCTCTACTGACCCATCTTTCAAGCTCCTGAAGTTTGTGGACGACACTACAGTCATCAGCCTCATTCAGGACGGTGACATGTCTGCTTACAGACAGGAGGTTGAGCAGTTGGCTGTCTGGTGCAGTCTCAACAACTTGGAGCTCAACACGCTCAAAACTGTGGAGATTATTGTGGACTTCAGGAGTAACCCCCCTGCACTCCCCCCACTCACATCATGGATAGCACTGACTGCAGTGGAGTCATTCAGTTTCCTGGGCACCACAATCTCTCAGGACCTGCAGTGGGACACTCACATTGACTCCATTGTTAAAAAGGCCCAGCAGATGTTGTACTTCCTTCACCAGCTGAGGAAGCTCAACCTGCCACAGGAGC
Source organism: Sinocyclocheilus anophthalmus (assembly GCA_018155175.1). Taxonomy (NCBI): domain Eukaryota; kingdom Metazoa; phylum Chordata; class Actinopteri; order Cypriniformes; family Cyprinidae; genus Sinocyclocheilus; species Sinocyclocheilus anophthalmus. The sequence continues at coordinate 21,935 of JADLZN010005834.1, forward strand.
TGCTGATACAGTTCTACTCCGCCATCATTGAATCCCTCCTCTGCACTTCAATAACTGTCTGGATCAGCTCAGCTACCAAATCTGACCTCAAAAGACTACAGAGGTTAGTCCGGACTGCTGAGCGAATCATTGTTACAACCCTCCCTTCTCTCCATGAACTGTACTCATCCAGAGTGAGTAAAAGAGCTGGCAAAATTATTCTGGATCCCTCACACCCAGCCCACTTCCTCTTTAAACTGTTGCCATCTGGTCGACGCTACAGAGCACTGAGCACCAGAACGGCCAGATACAGGAACAGTTTCTTCCCTCAGGCATCCATCTCATGAACACTTGACAATAAAACTTGGAACACACACTATTTATTCACTCAAACACTTATTTATCTAACACTCATACTAAGTCTACACCTAAAATTTGCACATAATATACAGTACCTGTACATACAAAAACTGTCTATTGTTATATACCTGTACATACGATTGTCGATTTGTATATTTTTTATTCTTTATTTTACTTGTTCTATTTTTTATTATCTTTGTTTTTGTTCTGTCACTGTCATTCTGTTACACTGTGAAGCTTCTGTCATGAAAACAAATTCCTCGTATGTGTAACATACCTGGCAATAAACTCTTTCTGATTCTGATTCTGATGATTCATAGTATTTTGTCGCGCCGCGCCACTCGCGTCCTGTGTAGACACGGTGTAACATTGGTTTTGCTTTTTTTCACAGAACTAATCGTTGCCTGGGTTGCGTATGTATTAGTGATGCGCGGATGAGCTAAAACGTCACCCGAATCCGCAGCTTCAAATAAATTATCCACCCGCCAACCGCCCGCACCTGTATTTTTGTCTGATTTAGATAACCGCACCCGATCATCACATTAGGGTTTGTACGGTCATGAAAAACCTGGAAATGTCATTGAACAGCAATTTCCAGGCCTAGGAAGTTTTGTAAAAATAAATAAACTCAAAAACTTTTTGAAAAGTTATGAAAATCTATTTCACAAGTCTCTGTATAATAGAATTATGTTTAATCAGATCCAGAATTTTTTTTATGCGGGATTGTGCATACATTGCATTACTCATTCCCACAGCTTTCGACTTTAAAATGAGGGAAATTACTGCAAAACCTTTATTCAATATAGCGTGTAGGTTAGATGAGTAAATAAATCCACACAAACCATCAGATGAAAACAGCATAGGTGATTCAGCTGTATTCTGCGTCTTCTCTCTTTGACTTACGCTTCACATCGACGCATCTAGAGCTGCTGCATGCTGCGATATAAGACTTTAGCTCGCGTTTCGGGACAGTTGATAGAATTGTCAATTGCCTAATCGGTCACTGTTGCATCGTCACTAAAATGTATTATTTTCACGTCTTTTTAAGCCATTCGGTACTCGCGCTCTCTAGAGGCGCGTGCGCTCACAGTCACATCCAAAGCGCGTACTGAGAGTACCAAATTCAGAAAGTACTTCCGGGTTTGTCTTAAGTTAATGTAAACAGTTACAAAATAAAATGCATGGGTATCAGTATCGGATCCGTGAAATAGGTCTTCTGACACCAGCATAATAAAGCTGTGCCTTCTTTTATTAATGTTAATCAAACAACAAAAGAAAAAAAATCTCACTGCACTTGACTAAATCACTTTTGTTTGAATAACTTTTAATGTTGAATTTACAGTTTTATTAAATTTCTGGTAGCCTAGTCAAAACACGTTCATATTTCAAATTTAGTTAATTTCTTCATCATTATGATTATTTTTCATCCACCCCGCCCACCCCAAATAACATAATGCATTTTTTTTATTACCCCCCACCCGTCCGCGGACTTATCCGCAGCGCCCCCCCCCGCCGGGGAATTAAACCCGATCCGCGCATCACTAGTACGTATGTATGAGGCGGAGCTATCAAAATAGGGGCGAGACCCTTTTGGGGTAGGAGCATGTTTGTTTTGGTGATTTCAAATGTCAACATTGGCTACCAGAAATTGCTTATCCCACCGTGTTAATGTATTTGGTCTTGGCGGAATAGATCTGCTACGCTGCTGCTGCTGCGGCAGAGCAAGTACCGAGACTTGCTACTGCCAATACATCCACAACATGCTGCTGTGAGCATGTAAGAAATATTGCTGCTGCAAATATAACATACTTGAAATAACCCCCATACGGCATACATGAATCACCTCGTAGCAGATCTATACAGGTGGAGCTGGAGAAGGTGGAGGGTTTCTGAAGCAAGCTGCAACTGCTATGGCAAGCACTAGTCATATATTTGAATTTTGAGCAGCGAGCTCATTGGCTACCGATACAGGAGAGAACCAATCAGCTGTGACATTTGATGATGTCATTAGCTCAGATTGAAATAGATCTAGAGTTGCATGATGGAACTCTGTATTTATTAGCAACAATTGTTCAGTTCGAGTCAGATTCCAGCAATAGACGATCAGCTGCATTATTAACATTCAGCTTATATACTGTGGCAATGCCAGTTACCCAGCATGCTTTGACTAGTCTTCATTTCTGATTAGGTTTGGATCAGATAATTCAAAGTGGCAATGGACTTATGTGAAATGGATTTGCAAGTGTATTTTTTTTTGTTAGAAATACCTAGAATTCTGTGCTATATTGGACTTTGTGCTGTAACAAAGCTATAAAAATATTTCAGATTCCATGCCTTTGTCTATTAAGTGGTCTTCATAATTTGTATAATGTAATGCATCCTATGGACTATATTTGGAACATATCCCATTTATAGAACAAAATGCATCAACACAATTGAGGTTTAGTCCTTTTTTCCCCACAATTTCAACACTACTCCCATGCAGTCCCATCAGATTCCATCTTGTCAGCCTTCTTCGATGGTACAGTGGTTTGAAGACACTGATGCATGGGAGAAAAATAAATCAGATCTATACAGGCAGTTTTGACATGTTGTGGAGAAATAGTAGCATAGAGGTTAAATGTTTAGGCAGGTGCTCAAAGATCAGAAGTCTTCTCGTTCTCCACGCTCTCTTGGTAATACAATGCATGTTGTTCTGTTCTTGTATTCAAAACCAAGATTTGCTTTAAAATACTAACAAGCTGAGAACTACCAAAAGGAAGGTATTAAGTATAGTTTGGCCAAAAATGGCAATATACCCTAGGGTCAAAACTCCCTTAAATGAGTGTAACTATCCTGACTTTCACTGGGTTATCTTGAGCACTGTTCCAACACACAGTTATCATGAGAGAGCATAAGGAGGCAACTTTCCTAGCCTCCAGCTATTTTCCAGTATCACATTCAAACAAAGCATTCTGTGCAAACTCAGATCTTTCACTAGTGCTTGGAAAGAGTTTAAAGTCTGTACACATGCTTCCTGCAGAGACAACACTTAAACATAAAAAATCAATGTTAAGCTTATCATTGGTGTAGTGCACCTGAAGATAAGGTGGCGCTTCGTTTGTGGAATTGATTGGTTAGACGGCAGAATCTGAATGACTCTGCCCACGGATCGCATTACATGCGCTCTGCAACACAGCAGTTTTTGCAGGGTGGTAAAAAGGCCTGACGTCATGCCTGTTGGTTGTATCTAAACCTTTAACTAGAATATTTCCACAGTATTCTAAATAAAACTAGAGAGAGAAATGCTAAAAATGCCCTCTTTTTGTGAGGAGTCTTGAGTCTCCGTTAACCTTATTTGCATAAAAGTACATATGCCTTTGATCTAGTGGTTTGATTAGACCTAAAATAATCACCTCAGCTGGTTCACTCAATTGAATACTTGGTAACAAATATATTAACGGTCTGTCTTTACATTGTACATATTGTAGTATCCTAGCTGTTCTTTAAAGAGTGCAACAGTCAAGATCTGCAAGTAAACATCCCATTTATTTTCTCCATAGGGGAATTGATTGAAACAAAACTAGAACTGGTTTTAAAAACCTACGTGGTGGAGTGTAAGTGTTTTGGTCGTTTAAAAGGATAGTTCAAGCCATCCAAGATGTGGTTAGCTGTTTTCTTCAACAGAACAGTAAAGAAGATTTTAGCTGAAACCGTGGTCCTTGGTAATTCACATAATGCAAGTCATTGGCTGTACGTTTTTGAGAATAATAATAATAATAATACAAGTATAATGGAACACAAAATTAATGCCCATGGCTCCTGATGATATATTGAGGTCTTGTGAAGTGAAATGATCAGTCTGTGCAAGAAACGCAACTTTTATCTGGTAATTTCATAGAATCATGCAGCGGGCCAGAGTGATGTCCGGTTCAATACTGAATCATTCTTTTGAACGGTGATTTTCTCTTGGAACTACGTGAACCCACAGATCTACAAGTAGATCAATCAAATTCTCACTGTTGATACATGGCAGAACATCTCTATGACTGGACATGTATGGGGCAAATATACCAAGTATATGAACTATGAGCACGGGTTTTTTGCAATACTCTTTCAGCGCTCAAGCTATTGCAACAGTCGCACCTGACCAAGGAAACGGTTCAGATTCTTCGGACCCGAACGACGACCTAGTGAGCCAGCATTGATATGGACAGAGCTGGGACCCGAGCACTTAAGAAAGGGCAAAATGAAAGTATGTATGGTTTTCTTTGTGTATTGTGTTAAAATGGTGAGCTAATGGAAAACTACAAGTGAAGTTCCAACTTTATAGCTTTAGACCCGTAAACACTCAAGTTTCTTTCTTAATTACTAGACGTGAGAGGGTTACAGTGCATTATGTCTGCGGTGGATAGGTAACAACAAAACTGCTGAATTGAACCAGTTCATTTAAACGAACTGTCTGAAAGAACCAGTTTGTGGAAAATAATTGTATTTCCTGTTGCCGGAGGGTATTGACTCGCAGGTAAAAATGTTTGTAATAAGATTTAGTTCTTGCACAACCAAATCACTTTGCTTCATAAGACTTAATTGGGGTATTCATTGTGTATTCTTCAATTAAAAGAGAAGTCTGTCTTCACATTTTGAAAGGTATCATGTTGTATCCTCTACTAAAATTAAAAAAAAAAGTTTTTGAAACCTTCGTTCACCAAGATCCGAAAAACAAAAAAAAAAAAATACCTAAAAGTTCTGTATTATGGCCTGCTAAGCCAGTAGATGCGAATGTAACTTTGTAAAGAAACAGTACTGTGAACATACCTATAGGGAATGGTCATGTAATACAAATGCCCTGACCTCACCGTTTCAAGATTTAAAATTTGTGTATTACAAAGAGACCTGAAAATGTATCATTTTCCAAAACTTGCACTTTTGGTTTGTGCAGGTTTTCAAGCACATAAAAACTGCATTGTTTAACGGGCCAAACCACATAAAACGGTTTTCCAATGTCAGTACCATGCCCCTTGATATAGATATTTAATGAAAGCAATTACTTCGCAACACTAAAAAAGTAGGCTTCATTATAATTACTTGTAACAAAACGGAAGCAGTAGGGGGGCCTATGCATGTAATCCGGCTGTATCTATTTGCAGTATTTGTCTTGTGGCCGAGGCTGATTGTTTTGGTAAGCTTGTTGAAGCATTTTTGACTTTTAGCGGAAAGAGAACTATACCAGGCGAAGATATCAAATAATTACCTCACAGTATTTTATGTCACGCATTTGTATTATCGGCTGACTAGTAGCGTGTAAGGTTGAATTAAGTGGGGAATATGATGCACATTCTACTCTGCGCTGGGGGCCTCCATAACCTGTCGGGGTTTGTTCGTTGCGTTAATATTTTTTAGCTTATCACAAGTATAGCTTAGTTTAACATGAAGTCATAAATAAAACTACCCTGCAGGTGTATCTCGCCAATTGGTCGACTGTTCGGACACCGACACATGAAGAGTATAGGGGTAGATGAAGACGACGACGGGACATGCTGCACTTAGAAAGAAACCATATGCTGAAGTGTATTACGGGCGCTTTAAAGATGCCGAGCAAATCGACAGAGTGGGGTTCATTCTAGATGTCCGTGCTTATTAGGCTGTGAACATGGCTACTCTTGTACATCGTAAACGACCAGTGATATCGCGACCAAAAGATGCCATCTCTAATTTAAATAACTTTTTAGACGTCCTGTTATTAAGCCTAGTGCTCTGTGTAGACATCATCGTATCTTAACAGCCAAAATAGTGAAACTCAGTACGATGCGTTATCCCCAACTTTAAAAAATCATCTGACAGAGCGCGAGCGAGCGGAGCAGTTATCATATCAAGGGTACATTACATGATTTTGCGAATGCTATTTGCATAATCCACATGAGCAGTGAACTGTAAAGCGCAGTACTGGCACAGAGGTGAAATAGTATCCACCATGTTTGGATCTTTTGCTGTCATGGGATAAAATAAGAACTTTTAATCATCTTGATTACAGTCGCACCTATTAGCAGACCGCAACAGTGCAAGAACAAGCTCGCTGCAACGAAACCGTTCGGTTCAGTCCTATTATTCCAGCTTTTGCATTTCTCCTAATACCATAAAATCAATGGACTATATAAAATGCTGCTGTAGACCTCCAATATGTTAACTGTTAATTGGGTCCAATGACATAACCAGGGACAGATTTGGCACAGATGTATTGCTTTGGGGAAATACAATTCCTGCCATTCTAGCAAGAGGTAGACTTTAAATAGCTTAGACACATCTCACAAAATCATACGTTAAGAATTTACCTCGACTTTTCCAGCTGACTTTTGTGTGAATTAAGGCCGATTTTAGTCATAGACTCTGCATCTCTGCTGTTCTAGCATCTGATTAGGTTAATAGCTTTTACTGATTATATTGACTGTGCCTGGATATTACTCATTCATACCCCACAGTCACTGGTGGGTGTTTTCAAAATGATAGAATATTTTTTCCAGCTCTTTATTTGGAGTCCCAAAAGGATCCTGAGAGAATTCTGTAGGAATTGTGTGTCTCCGCTCTGAAGTAATGGATTATAAATGTACAATTCTGAGTAAGGCTATGAATTAACCGCTCAGTCTGATAAAAATGTTACATAAATCCATAGAAAATGTCAGAGGATATAGAGTGTACTTAGGGTAAAATGCTGCTACAGTCAGAAAACTGTCCATTTCATTTGATTTAGAATACATTAGACTGTAAAATGCTGGCACTGATAAATCTTGAAATTATGATTACAGAGCCATTAAAAAAAAAAATAGATAAAAGCAACTAGATTACAAACTTGTTCCAATGAAGTTTATCCCATAATCAGTGGTGAGTTTATGTTGTTATGAATTTGTTATTAACTTGAGTATCATGCACAAGCAACAGTACTTTAGGAGTAAAACTTTATGTGAAAAAGCTTCAGTTTGCACATTTAATATCAGCTATCAATATCACTGGATAACTAGATGCTAATGTTTTTGTAACCACAACTAGTTAATAGCTTGCTAACTTGTTTCCGATTTTTCATTAAGTCAAGTTCTGCTAAATAAAAATAAAAAATGTAAATGTATTCAAAATGTTATGCACTCATACTTCTCATCAGAGAATGTTTCTCACCAAAATAAATGAATAAATGGTTTCCCTGGGCACACCACAGATATTTATCAAACGTTTGGCACAGATTGTACTGTACAGAGATGTACATGCATTTTCCATTGTCATTGCAATGTCCAATGCATCTTATTTTTACAAGGTCTGCTATATTACCTTTTCCCACCATTTAACATTGTATCATAACCTGCTGTATTTTTCAAGGCTTGCTTTGTTATATTGTTGCCATTCATCGACAACATGTTTTGGGTATCTGAGCACATTAGTAACCGTCACAGTCACTTTTTTTACACAAATGTTGTCGAATTCTCATCAAATTTGCTTCAGATTATCTTCAGACATACACTGTAAAAATATTTTAAAGCTGTAAATAAACAAGCAAAGACAACTGCAATATGTTTTACAAATATTATTTCAGTCCTTATACCTAAAAATTTAACATTTAGTATGTTACTCACCATTTTTTGTGAAATTTACTAGCAATTGTTGAATGAAATTAAATCTTAGTAAAAGTAAACCTTACACCAAATTTATGTCGAACAAAAATGATTGAGCATTCTAAAAATTACTGCTACCGTATCATTAAAAAAAAAACAAACACACAAACACACACACACACCAACAATAGAGGCATGTTTTAGGACTTTAAATTGGTGGTTTTAATGATTTTCTAAAGTTTGCGACATATCCTTTGACCTTGTCAATAAAACACTCTAGTTTGATAGCAAGACCTGCATTTCGTATATTTCATTTTTTTTTTCTTGAGCTAAATTGGCTCTCTTTTTCACCTGTGACTAACCCTGCAAGTGCATTGGCATTCATTACTGGCTCCACAACGGTCTGAATAACAAACTAATATTGTTAAATTCACACAGGCAATCAGAAGTGATAGGCATGTGGTAACTTAAGGGCTAGTCTGATGTCAGAGAGCTGTCATGAGTCACAGTGATTCATTGTTTGCCGTGTAGTTATTCTACATGACTGACGACTTCATTCTGGACAGCATGTGATTAAGAGCAATTACTCATCATGCGATTTAATAAGATCAATCTCAACGCATGTCTACTGGTCTGAATAGATCAAAAATTGCAATGACTGATGCATCCAACTGGAATGAGTATTTTTTTCTGATAATTTTTCCCCTCTTTCGTTACTAAAAATACATGCAATCCAAAAAAAAATCACATTTCAAATACATTTCTGAGAAAATCATGTGTCATTATCCTATCTTCAGTTTATGAGACAACCTCAGCAGAACCACACGTCTCACTACCTAATGAGACACAGGCTCTGCATTAAAGTACTGCACTCTCTCTAATGGTTTATATCAGAGATGAATAAAGATTTCTCAGTAAGGGCATCTGGACGCTTCGGTGGGATTGTTTCCACCTCCTCATTACTTTACTATTTTATGGTGAAAGCTGTCAGGTTATCTCTGATTCAAGTGAATAATACACTCTAAATTGAGTGAACAGCTGGGGAGTTTTAAGTTGGTTTTACAAGCTTCCATAATGTACATAATGGGGATTTTAAATTTTAATATACTTTGACATTTTCTATTAAAAGTTGAAAAAAAAAAAGCTGGTAATGTAATGGAGTTGTAATAGAGGATTTCAAATTATGCCGTCATGAATGCAAGCAGGGATAACATTAAACAATCAATATGCCTAAATCAACAGTGTAAAAAATGTCAAGCTGCTTTATCTAATTAATATTTAGTAACTAGTTCCACATAAATGTTATGTTCACTCAATTTCTCTCTTTAAAGTGTTATCTGAATTGTTAGTTATTAGTTGGCTTAACATTTACTGAACTAATTTTATAGTCCATTCTGCTAAAATGTTTTAATTGCTCAAACATTTAGAAAACTAGCAAATTATGTCAAGTAATATTTAACCATTTACTCCATGTGTTTTATATGTTACCTAAACTAAGATTTATTTTTTGGGCATCATAAGAAATTTCTGTGAAGCCAGTTATTACATTTTATATATGTATCACTAAAAACACACACATTACAACACATACTAACCTTTATTTAAAGACAATCTGCATTTATAGCATTTTTCATAAAGTCTAAACACACAGGCTTCAAGAAAAAAAGTAACCTACACCTGCTCTCACCTACTCTTGGATGGCCTGAGGGTCAGTAAATTAATAGCATTAGAATTTTCATTTGTGGGTGTGAAATTTCCCTTTCAAAGCTCCAGTTGACAAGCATTAAATATGTAATACTGTAACACCATAAGACTGTTTTGTTGCGTTTTCATTCCCCATGTATTCTGTGACATAGTCACTGTTCCCCTTTGATTGTGTATGTGATTCACCTGTGTCTTAATTATCTTAATTTGCCTGTGCATTTAAGCTCGTCTGTTCAGTTTGTCTTTGTCCAGTCTTAAATGTCAATTGCTATGTGCGATTCCTGCCTTCCTTCTGTGGAGTATCTCTATGTGGATGTATTAAAGACTGTTTATGTCATTCATCTTCTCTGTGCATTTCTTATACACCGTAGCATGACAGAAGACTGGACCATAGAAGTGAAAGTACGCTGCGTGTTTTCCCCACATACTATTTTTTGTTATGAAAGTTGTTCTTTTTGTTGTTCGTTATGGAGCATGCTGCGAGATTTACCGCTCTCATTCGTAAACAGCTTCCCTCACTGGACTACGTTATCGAGTTCAGTCAACTCGCTGTATGAACGGCGTTTGATTACGAGACTCTGAAGTCCCTATTCTAGATTGGGCAAATTTCCACCACCCCGTTGACCTCCCAGACACCACTGGACTGAGCTGGTGGGAGGCAGTCATCCCTCGGTGTCTGGAGAGTGTCCGGCCCCGATCCAGAACACCGGTCGACCCAGAGCCCAGCCCACCATCACCCCGCTGCATGGAGCCTGAATAAACATAACATTTCTCAAAAGCAGTTTTTGAAGGGGACACAAATAATACAGACACATTTGTACTTGTAAGGATAGATATGTAGCATGTGTACATAGCATGGAGACTGTGTTTAAATATGAGTTTGGTTCATAGATTCACCATGCGGTCATATTATATAATTATTGAATTATTTTGCATCCTCCAGATAGTATTTTAGGTTTTGTCTGGGACTGAGCATGTCTCTTATTTAGATATTCAACCGCAGCAAGCCCACTGATCTGCCACATCATATTGAGCAAAACCCAACACATCGGTAGATCTACAATATTAGCCTATCAGATCACACACAGGCTTATCCCCGTGTTAGTTCTTTATCTTTCTTTCTTTCTTTCTTTTTTTCTTTATAAAGTACTTTCACACAGCTAACAGTTGATCCAAAGTGCTGTACAATACAGCTAAAATAAAACAAATAGGAAACCTCAAAACACAATATAACAAAACAATTGACATGGCTAGATAAAAGCTATTGACAAAATATGTTTTTTAAGCAGGTATTTAAATACAGGCAAAGAGGGCACATCTCTAATATGCTGGTAATTTGTTCCATAGACTAGGACCAGCAACAGCGAAGGCTCGATCACCTCTGCAATGGAACTTTGATCTAGGAACAGAGAGGAGACCAAGATTACAGGATCTTAGGGACCTATTTGGTTTATAATTAGAGATTTCCTCAGAGAGATATGATGGGTATAGTTGTAGTGGATGACTTATTATCCAACAAGCTACGGTATTAAACAAGCTAAGCTAGGTAACCTTATAATCGCTCATAGAAAAATACATTGGATATCATAATTTTTTTTTTTATATATCATGACTAATTTATTAATGATCCAGCATCATATGTTTAAAGTGAATAAAATAGCCTTGACAGCCTATTTAAACATAACTACTGAAGAACTTGTTCTCTCCACTCGACTCATGTGTATCAGTATAAAGGGGGAAAGCAGGCAGTGGACCAAACCACTGTTAGGCAAGGGAGAAGGGACTCAAAACATTTCTAAACTTAAAATGCTTCTTTTTTTTTTTTTACTACTTACACAATTATTTTAAGTGTATGTCCATTATATTATTTACAATACACATAGTAGTTTGTAATTATATTGTTATTAGATCCCCCCCACGATTTACTTTCCTGCCAAAGAGAACGACAAAGCTGAGGGTTCCCCAGGAGCAAGAGCCTGACTCTTCTGACCAGGTGCGAGAACTGGCAACTGTGCAATCGACAGTGGCTGAAGCAGGGGAGCGCGAGGTCTTGGAGGAAAGCCCTGCCCACTGCACCACTGCTGATTCAGATTTATATGCGAACATGCCCATTCTTCTCCCACCATCTTATGAACTCTCTGTCTGTCCTGTTTCGGCCAAGGATGCCATTTAAGAACTGCCAATCTGGCCTGAACTCTCTGTCTGTCCTGTTTTGGCCAAGGAGGCCGTTTATGAACTGTCTGTCTGCCCTGAACTCTCTGTCCTGTCACAACCATGGAGGTCGTTCCCCTGTCTGCTGCACTCCTGGTGTTGGGAGTCGCGATCTGGTGTGTGTGGGCAGCTGTGGTTCCTCTGGGTTCCTCTGTGGCTTTTCCCTCTGTCGTCTCCTCCCTGGACCCTGTTCGTCATCCTCCTCCCAGTTGTCCGTCCTCCTACGGAACCTCTGCCAGAATTATCTGCCTGCCTGCCTTCCTCCCAGCCCTGTGCCGTCCCCTCTTACCATCCCTTCTCGATTCCTTTTTTCCTCCTCCTAAGTCCCTCTCTGTCCCTCCCTTCTGTTTCTAAGGCACGAGGTCGTGGTATGTGGATTGATCAAAGACTGTTTACATCATTCATCTTCTTTGTGCATTTTTTATACACTGTGACAAATTCATCTGCAAAATTCAGTTTAAACTTTCATGAACTAAAAAAAGACTAAGCAAGCTCATGTATCATGTTAGCAAGCAAACTTTTACAAATATTACTACTGTTCACAATTACATCTTTAAAATGAGGCAGAAATAAAAAAATGAACCAGGATGCTACAGTAAATAAAATCAAGTCAAGTCACCTTTTATATTATCTATAATATATATATATAATATATATATATATATTATATATATAATATATATATATATAAATATATAAATACTGATGATGGCAAGCAGCTTTAAAGAGTCAACAGGAAAACTAGGATGTCAAATTAATGAAGGAGGACAATAAAACGAGACAGTGGTTTAATTCCAGTCTGCAACACAGGTCAGATTGTGCAGAGGACTCATTTGATCCCCGTGGTCTTGTCCCGAGCCATCTAGGTGATGAGTTTCTTGGGCTCATCTAGCTGACATGGGCTCCGCTGACATTCAGGGCTGTCAAGGTCATCTCTAGGTGCTGATCCACCATCTGATCTGGATGCAGACTTGATCTGGTGGCTACGGTGACCTCAGAATAAGAATGAAAATGACTAATATTAGCGTAGATGCCACTGGGAACAATAAAGCACATTATAAGTGTAGTAAAAACTCTAAACATTTACACATATTGCCTAGAAAGAAAACAATAAAGAATTAGTCTTGAAAATACACACACAATATGTAGTTGCAGTGGAGTGGTCTGGTCACGTGTCAGTGTTCGGAGCCTTGGAGGAAGTGACTGGCCAGCATCTGAAAACTTGCAACGATGATAAAGCACCAATGAAACCTTTGGCCACACCCTGATGGAGACGGAATGTACAATTTATTTAAAAAAATGAAATTATTGTTTTTTAAATAATTTACAATGTAACAATATCAGTTAATTCAATTTGTGATGAAACAGAAGTTGCAACCATTTTTTTTGCCACACACAAAAAAAAATCATAATCCATTGCACAACATCACAGGGAGCATTGATGTTATCTGTGTGCATTTGTTGCAATGATTTGTAACAGAACATGTACAGTACATTTCATATTATAGGGTTACCTTAAACAGCATAAAAATAATATCAACATTTAACGGTCCTGCCTGTTGTTGATAAATACCAATGGTAACTGTCACGAATCCGGTCCATGAACTTCCAATTTCATTGACTCTCGCACTACACACTGTTGCACATCACTCCGGACTACATATCCCATCATTCATTGCACTCAGCACGGATTGCACACAGCTGTTTACACTGATTGCACCCAGCTGTTTCATATCACTCCCTCACTATTTAACACTCACTCTGATCCCTTCCCTCTGCCGAGTATTGCATGCGCTTATCACTCTCTTAGCGATAGCTACTCTACAGAGCCATAAGTCGTGCCTTAGCCTTAGCCTTAGCCTAGTTTTGCCTTGCCTTGTCTATTTCCTTCGGTGTTGATCTCGAGTATTGTTTAGCGTTTAGCGCTCCCCTAGCGATAGCTACACTACAGAGCCCTCAGTCGTTTCCTAGCCTTAGCCCTAGCCCTAGCCTTAGCCTTAGCCTTAGCCTAGTTTTTCCTAGCCTTGTCTGTCTCCTTCGGTTTTGATCTTCGCCTGTTTTCCTGGACTTCTCCCTTTAGCCTTGCCCCTGTGACTCTGTCTGCCTATCGTCGACCCATGCTAGCCCTGTGACTATTCTTGTTTCTTGCCCGCCATATTCCTGGTTGCCACTGATTACCCTGCCTGTCTGATGACCATGTCTCTGTCTTCTCCAAATAAAGCTTTGCATATGGATCCGCACGTCTCACGTCTCGTCAGCCCCGTTACAGTAACATTCAGGGCTTGACATTAATTAACACCCATCAACCCGCCTAATGTGGGTGGATTTCAGCTGTGGCGGGTAAAATGGTCACTTCTACTAGCCACTTCAAGGGTTGAATTTTATATACAGTAACAGAGCTCGACATTAATGCTTGTCCGGGACAAGTAGATTTTTTGAAGGGGCAAGTGAAAGATAATTGTATTTGCCTGACCGGACAACAAACGTGATTAAAACATCTAATTAGGGAAGCACCAAAATTTCGGCAAGAATGATTCTGATTTTATTACATTTGATGCAAATGGCAATTTATAGTGGATAATGACAATGACAAAGTCGTGCAAAGCTGTGTGTTAAATAATCTCGTGAAGAAATCAAAACAAATTAATGTAATTGCTCACAGAAGAAACATACTGCAGTTCAAAAATGTATATAGAGAACATATAATTATAATTATACATACATTTATACGAGAGAATGCGGTTCCACCAGTGCTTGCCCCACCGTGGGTAAGTCGGTGGCTCCAAGGTTCCTCTGGCCGGCTACCATTCGGAGCGCCTGCGGGTTGCGCCTCCCCACGTCAGTCTCTCGGAGGCTAGTGCGGACAATCAGACTCGTTACGCATGCAGTTCGCCCGGATATTCCCAAGTCGCTATGGGCGTCCGTTTCACTTCAGTCAAAGGCTGCGAATGACCCTGTCTTGCATTCGAGTGCATCCCGTCCCCAGATTGGTTTGCAGGCGATCGACCTGAAAGGGACGCATACTTTTGTATCTGTCTCGATCCTCACGCGGCACAGGCCATTCCGTTACAAGGTCCTGCCCTTCGGGCTGTCCATGTTGCCCTGTGTCTTCACGAAAGTTACGGAGGCATCCCTTGTTCCCATGAGAGAGCAGGGCGTTCGCATTCTCAACTATCTCGATGACTGGATCATACTCGCACAGTCTCGCGTTCAGTTGGGCGCACACAGGGACCTGGTGCTCAGACACGTCAGCCTGTTGGGCCTTCGGGTCAACTGGGAAAAGAGCAAACTCGTGCCCATGCAGAGGATCTCTTTTCTTGGCATGGAGTTGGATTCGGTAAGCCAGACAGCACACCTCACCAAGGAACATGTTCAGTCGGTGCTGAACTGCCTCAAGACTTTATCAGGCAGGACAGTGAAATTATCAGAGGCTTCCTGGGGCATATGGTGCAGCTGTGGACGGGAGTTCAGCTCGCGTATGTCCATATCGGATCATATGGATGGCTCCTATTTTTAGGACTCCAGGGCCGAGTCTCGAGGTGGGCGTGGTGACGCGATACTCACTGGGATCAGATTACACCGGCCTGCCGCAGAACCTTCAGCCTGTGGTCAGATCGTTGTTTTGCTAGGGAGGCTCTGAAACAAGTATCCATGCATGCTGTGGTATTCACAGATGCCTCAGCCACTGGCTGGGGGGCCACGTACAACAGGCACGCAGTGTCAGGGGTTTGGACGGGCCCCAACTGCACTGGCATATCACTTGCCTCGAGTTGCTAGCAGTACGCCTTGCCCTGAGCTGCCTCAGAGGGTGCCTTCGGGGCAGGGATGTTCTGGTCCGCACGGACAACACTGCGACTGTTGCGTTTATCAACCGGCGAGGTGGTTTACGCTCCCGTTGCATGTTGCAACTAGCCCACCACCTCCTCCTGTGAAGTCAGAAGCATCTGAGGTCCCTTCATGCCATCCACATCCCGGGAGTGTTCAATCAGGCAGCCAATGAGCTGTCTCAAGCAGCACTTCCAGGAGAGTGGAGACTCCACCCCCAGGTGGTTCAGCTGATTTGGAGTCGATTCGGGGAAGCTCAGGTAGACCTGTTTGTCATCTCGCAGGAACCACCCCTGCCAGGGTTCCTACTCAATAACCAACGGACGCTCTGGTACACAGCTGGCCGCGGGGCCTTCGCATGTATGCGTTTTCCCCAGTGAGCCTTCTTGCAAAGACACTGTGCAAGATCAGGGAGGACGAGGAACAGGTCTTGTTAGTGGCGCCATATTGGCCCAACAGGACCTGGTTCCCGGAACTCATGCTCCTCGCGACAGCTCCTCGCGACAGCCCCTCCCTGGCCGATTCCTCTGAGGAAGAATCTGCTTTCTCAGAGACGGGGCACCCTTTGGCACCAGCGTCCAGACCTGTGGACAACATCCGATGGGGCGCGGGACCATGGATGAGACGCGGCGGTTCTAAGTGACTAACCCAGGAGGTCTCCTGTACGTGCACTGCGACAATACGTGGATAGAACTCAGAGCTTTAGAACCTCAGAACAGCTCTTTGTCTGTTTACGGTGGAAACGCGAGCAGAGTCGGGGAAATGCTGGTCTCCAAGCAGAGGAAGGGCCCAAGGCACGCACGTGCGTTTTTGATGCCATCACCTTGGCCTACGAAGCACAAGGTGTGCCTGTCCACTCAGGCAGCATGCTCACTCCACCAGGGGTGTCGCATCATCCTGGGTCGTGGTGCCTCACTAGCAGGCATTTGTCCATGTGCAGTAGGACCCCTCTGGGTTACTCCAGGTGAGTAAATGTCACTTAACCCCCTCTGGGAGGACGTGACTCCACAGTGGGTCCTCTTTCAAATGGAAGGGCATGCTTTCTCAGTGTTATCCAAGTCCTACTGTTGGGTTGCGAGGGACAACTGTAGTCGACCTTTTCTGTGTAGAGCCCGGTCCTATCATCTGCCTTGTAGGAAGGACCAGGAGGCCTACACAGTGCACTGGAGGGGGCAGCACCTGTGGCGTGTTGGTAGGGATCCCAATTCTTCCGTCATCACCAACGTGATGTTGAGCGTGACTGGCTGAAAGGAAATGTCTCGGTTACGCATGTAACTCGAACATGCTCAACGAAAGCATGAATGAATGAATGCAGTGCACCTGCTGCCTCTTATACTAACGCGGTGATCAGCGGCAGCTGGATGCAATAATTGCATGCCAATGTGCATTCGCTCATTTAGTTTACACTCAAAGGGGATTGGTCTCTCTGGCGAGATCCCAATTTGTCGGTCATCACCGACGTGATGTCTCCATTCCCTCCTTCAGGGAACGAGGGTTACATACGTAACCGAGACGTTAAGCAACATGACATGGTCAAAAAAGTGCAATTTACCCTGAAAACCAGTATGACTGCAAATTTAACATTGGTTTTATGCAAGAGTTTAAACAGTATTAAGTGACTTACATTTTAGACACAGTCAATGATGACTGTTTGTGTTTGATTTAACAAAAATTGTTCCAAACAAAGATCACACAGCACTGTTTTGCATCTCTGAGCAACACACACGGTGTTTCATTACCAAATTATTCAGTGTACTGAACGAATCATTGATTCAATAACCCATTAATAAAGACTGAGGCCATGTTCGAAATCGCATCCTTGCTTATTGCTTACTGCCCAGTACACAGTGCATGCTGCCTACTATTTTTTAAAGAATAGTGTCTGATACAGTATACAATATGCAACAAATGTTTCAGAGTAGTGTGCTACAGTGACATCACATGACAAACAATGAACATTAATTGGGGGCTGTTATCTTACAAACAAATGTGCTAACCGTTCTTTTTAAGGCTTGTTAATAAGGATTCGTACTACTATATTGCCCAATTGAAATCATTTCATAATTGGTGGACTTTACATATTGGACAGATCTTAATCTTAACCTCAATCGTACGCTGCGAAGTGGCATCTTTTCACTTCTTGGTGCTGTAGCTGTCAACTGGATCCAGTAAACTGCCCGACTGGTTCAATGCTAGAGTTCCTGCAAGAACGGTTTTCCGCAGGGTTATGCCCTTCCACTTTGAAGGTATACTTTGCGGCCGTAGCTGCTTACCACACACCTGTTGGTGGTCAATCTTTTGGGAGAGACCTACTTGTTATGCATTTGCTCCGTGGTACACTGAGGCTGAGGCCCCCGGTATGCTCTCGGGTCCCACCATGGGATCTGGCCGTGGTCCTGGAGGCCCTCTGTAAACCACCGTTTGAACCTATGGAGGAGGTTTCAGAGTGGTTCCTTACCTACAAGGCAGCATTTATCTTGGCTATCTCTTCGCTGAAGAGAGTTGGAGATCTGCAAACCCTTTCTGTGGCCCCTTTCTGTATGGAGTTTGCGCCTGGTATGGCCAGGGCTTTCCTTTACCCTAGACCTGGGTATATCCTAGGGGTGTGAACCTACACTGGTCTCACGGTTCGGTTCCGTTACGATTATTATGTCATCAGTTCGGTTCAATTCGATATCACGATGCATCACAATGCATTGACGATGCACTGCATTATATACACACACAACATATTCAATGATTTGTTTAAGTGGATATTTAGAAGTGTTTTGAAAGAAGTTATATGTCAGAAGAAATGTGGATATTAAGTTAAATGTACTGCAAGTTCACGTGTCAGGTAAGTGGCACTGAATAAATATTTGTACTTAACTTAGACTAAATTGATAAAAAACGTATATATTAAAAAGGTGTAAAAGTTTTATTTAAAATCTACATATTTATACTAGAGCTGGTAATAACGCATTAATTAGATGAATTAATTACTGTGAAAAATAACGCTGTAAAATCATTGACGCATTTAACGCACTTGCCCCACCCCAGACCTATGTGGGTCATCTGACATTTGATTGATGACAAATATGAGGCAGGGCAACAACTCACTGAGTGATGGAGCCTAGAGAATATAGTTAGAATGGGCGAAATATAGTTGGGCGAACCATTTGGCGCGTGGTACCATTGGCCATAGGCGCGTTGGATTTGAAGCGGCGCAGCATGGACCGATCGATGTATTACATCAAAGTACCACGAGCGGGATTCAAAAGCATGCAGAGTCGTCTCTTGCGGTACTTTGATGTCACACACCGATTGATCTGATGGTGGTGATCCGCTTCAAGTCGTACAAGCCTAATGATTCAATGGACCATTCATAAAGAACCATTTACTTCACTCCTGAATGAATCAGCCATGTGAACAAATCACTTGAAAGATAAATGACTTGATGACTTAATCATTCAGACAGTACCCCAACTACTGGCCGTTTTAGGTTATTATTTAGAGTATTCATTTCCTTAAATAAATAAATTTCATATTTCCTATAAATAATGATCAAATTATAAAAGTAAGTTATTAAAGGTTTATAGTTCACGACCAAACAGAAATTACAATTCTGTCATCATTTACTCACCCTAATGGTCCAAAAGAGTATATGCAATACATTTTATCAAACAAAATATTTCTTGCTGAAGCTACTTTTTGTAAAGTATGTTTGATGCTTTACACAACAATGATTTTTAATTTATATCTTTTGGGGCTAGATTCGCAAGCCAAATGTCTTGGCGCGAGTGCGCGATTAATCGGCGAACTATAAATAGATTAAGAATCACCACATCATGTAATTAATTCAATTAAAAATTGTAAATTGCTTACAAGCCTTAATTTATACACAAAAGTACAACATATAAAAAGATTGAATAAGTGTTGTATGAATTATATAGCTTATGTATGAGGGAAACGCACTGTTTAAGTTAAGGGAACGTGGTCTTTCATCTCGTTTAATCCATAAAACATGTAATGTAAAAAGCTGTGTTACTATAATGAATTTTAGATTTAATTTTTGCATGTTGTATGATATTTTTTTGTTTATGTGACGTTAAACGACATGAAGAGATTGTGTGGTCTTTCTCTCTTTATAAGCCACTGATGCTTAATACGACTAACATAACTGACATGTTTGAAACGTTTAATTCTAGCTGCAGTAATGCGCTTATTTCAAGTTAACATGGGCGTGTTGAATACGTTTTTGCGTGTGCAATCAATTGCAATTGTCCTGTGAAGTTAAAAGGCGACATTAAACGTGACTAACAACCAAGCCACGTGAGTAAATCTTTAAATGGGGCTATTTACAAATGGCATTTTTAGCGTCGTGAATGGCGCTTCGGAAGAAGAGTCCGTCGTTCCGAATGAAAATTAACAACAACCAAATCGTTTCACAATGCCATTATCAAAGTAGCCTCCGAATCAATCAGTTACCTAGGTAGTGAATCAGTATGTCGTGCACTGGGAAAGACCATGGCTCAGTAAACATTTGGAGAATTGATCAAGCAATTTGGAAATGTTACCAGGGCTTGGACATTAACTTTTTTGCTCACTGGCCACTGTGGCTAGTGGTTTTCCAAATTTACTTGCCACTCAGCATTTTCAGCGGTCATAATTTTGTTGCTGGGAAATTACATTTTATATTATTAAAGTTCACGATTGCATACTAACATTTACTTAAATTGATTTCCTGGTCATTTTTGCCTATAAAAGCCAGTCTTTTTTTTACTAACCTTATTAAATGTATACATCATTTCTCATATCAAATAGTTAAATAAATGTTACTAATGATTAAAGTTAATATAATGAGACACTGTAGGACTGTTATCGGTCAAATTAAATCAGAATCAACAATACAGATATTTCCACTGCAGAATAAAGTGAAGCAGCTGAAGTGGCATTTCAGTTGCATTTTTACACAAATGTAATGAAGGAAGATGTAGCATGTTGTTTTCATGAATGAATGAATGTCATTTAGCTGCAGAATACACTGCTATAAATAATGTTATATTTTAAATAATATTTAATTAAAAGTTTTTTTTATAGATATATATTTATACAGAATATGACACACTTTAAATTACTGAAAGTAAACCGCAACGCACGTGGCAGCAAATGACTGTCTTATTGACGTAGTCTTTGAGTCGTCACATTCAAATGATCGTCAGACTGCGGATTAAAGTAAAATGAAGGCAAATGGGTTTGGGGCTGCTTGTGTGTTCGAAATGCCATACTATCATACTACTCTTACTATTTCTGCAGTATCCAGTATGTATTCTGTGCATTGTATGGTATGCAAATTTTCTGTATGCATGGAATACCCAGATTACCTACTATATTTGTCAGAATCTGCTAAATATAACTCAAATACACTGAAATTAGTACAGAAGCTGTGTTAGGAATTGCATACTACCATACAACTCCTACTATATTGCAGTATACTATGTGTATACTGTGAATAGTAGGCTGTGAATTTTCTGTATTCATGGAATGCCCGGATTACCTGCTACATTTGCTGAAATCTGATGTGTGCATCTGAAGACACTGCATGGAATACTGTTTCCCAGAACGCAACGAGTGACATTTCATCTTCAAACGCGTTAGTGAACTGGAGGCGGGGAATAGTAATTATAAATGTAACATTTGTATTTGTACGTATACATATACATGTAAACTACAAACTATCGCTGTGTATCTAAAAAGCAATATTGTTAGTAGGACATCAATTTTACTTTAATCTCTACGGCACGTTTCCGATCAAGTCAAATTACGCCACCTTTATCTCTACAGAGCTTTATACAGTACTGATTGTTTCAACGATATGTAGCGTCTGGAACAATCAAACACACAATATATATTTTGCTATATTTAACAAATACTCTGTAACCCCCCCTCAGTTAACAAGCCATATGAGGACCCCTTGAACCCTTCCCCCCGAAATGTGTAACACAGGAAAGGGCCCGAACAGGCTTCTTTGTGGCATGGCAACCAACGCTGATATCACTGGGTTTATTGGCCAAAAGAATGCAAAAGCAGGGAAAATCCCTGCATGTCCCAGGGCAAGAGGCAGAGTAGAAATTGACTTTTCTACTAATTAATTCCTAGGAAAACCTTTCTTTGAATGAACAAACATATCCTTCAGCTCATTGTGTATGTTATTGTCATCGTGTATTTTGTCTTTAAAATTGTATACTGTTATGCAGACTTATAATTGAAACACACTCCTGTCAGCTTACATAAATATATCTCTACCATGTGTGGTATCTATGAATTCGCCTTCTTATGATCGAAACAAGCGTGTATATTATATATTGGTACATAGGCAATATATATTAGGTCCTGAGAATCTTTAGTAATTTCGAATCAAGTTCCATTTGCAAAGTACCATGCTTAGAGACAAAGGGTCGTAAAAAACCCTCCAGCAATTGCAACCTCCAGCTTAGAATTTCTGTCTTTTTCATTGGACAAACCCACCTTGAGAGGCGTGACTCTTCCAAGACCTTAAAGGCCCCGCTCCAGGGAACCGCCCAGCGGAAGGTGGTGGGTTTAATTCTGAGAGGCCTGTAAGAAAAAAACGCTTCGGGAAACACTAAGCTCCGTGCCAAGGCCATTGGCCTTGTC
The DNA here is from genome assembly GCA_018155175.1 of Sinocyclocheilus anophthalmus. NCBI lineage: Eukaryota > Metazoa > Chordata > Actinopteri > Cypriniformes > Cyprinidae > Sinocyclocheilus > Sinocyclocheilus anophthalmus. Next base: position 44,245 of record JADLZN010005834.1, read on the forward strand.
CTTTCAATCGTTCAAGTTACTCTGACGCCACAAACTGGTTCTTTTCATCAACTACTTTCAGCAAGATCTTGGGCCTTAAGATTGTATCAGGAATCTATTTTCAGACAGACGAGACGTGCAAGTATCAAACTTAGCTTTATTAATTGATACATTANAGTTAAACTTTAGAATATTTTGGTAACAGAATATTGTTAATAATATTATTGTAAAGAGTTACCAATATTTCTTATCTTACAATTGCTTTGTCTTTGATCCTAGTCATTGTGTGGCAGCTCTGTTACCGTGTCGACGATAGACGGTAAAACATGCAATATGAAGATAACCGATGTTATCAAACCCGGCATGAGGAAGGTCATTGCTGGACAAGGACTGCCCTTCCCAAAGAACCCAGAACAAAGAGGGGACCTCATTGTGGAGTTTGATGTGAACTTTCCTGACAGTCTGCCATCTAATGCCAAGGATGTCCTGAAACGACACTTACCGACCTCATAAATTGAGCTTGGACAGACTTAGTGACATTTCTATATGAACAATTCAGTCCCCTAATATGACAAATCAAATTTTGAGAATGTGCAATTTCTATTTTTTTATCTAAATGTTTGTTAAATATATATGTTATATATCTAATACATACTATATATGAATTATGTTGCATGCCTGTGTATGTCAGTGACAGTACCAACTTAAAGTGCAATCTGTGTCTGAATATTTTTTTTGTTCTCGCAAAGTTACTGTTATTTTTATGCTGCTTTTGAATTGTGCCGTATAAAATGTTTAATTGAAATCAGTGTTTTACAGACTAAATTATACAGATTTATTTGTTTGCCTTTTTCAAGTAGATCCCATCTATACTGACAGATCGTGTACTGTTCTTCTTTCTAAATGCAAAGTATGTAATTTTAGTAAATGATGGCTTGGAGTGAACTGTGTTATGGTACCATGGATACTTGCCTTCATTTGCGATGCTAAAGCATTTAGCAAGACTCAACTAATGCCTTTTCAGATCTGATATCTCAGATCCTTGTAAATGTGAGCAACGGACTCACATAATGTAATTGTCTTTGAAAGAGACCTAAAATTTGGTTACTTGTGCTGTGGGTTCATAGCACACCATGCTTATTCATAGAAAGTTAGGAGAGCGTTTGCATTGTTAGAATAATTTTATTTTACATTTCCACTCTATTGACTACTCCTAGTGTCTTGTGTTTGAAGTATATGGATACACCTGTATGATAGATTTAATAAAAAAATGTAGCAGGTACAGAATCCTCAACTACTGTACTGTAGTGTGTATCATTGGACTCATTGGAATATCCGCCAGAGGACGCCACATGTTTAAAATCAGACTACATGAGGGAAATGAGGACCAAAATAGTCGGCAACCTTTGCTAGGCTACTCAAAATTAGTCATCGTATCAGAATGATGACTGTGATTTCTGAAAGCATAAACGAGATGTTAAATCTCAGTGAAAAGAATGACGGCAAACAAGACTGTATCCTTACTAAATGATTAAGAGTGAATGGCACCAAGATGAAAACAATGATTTACACAGTGCTGGACGAAATAAGCAATTACAAATTCAAAAATGGGTATTGGTTATAGTTTCTACACTCAAGTATCTGTTATGTAATCTGACTTTGGAGAGGAAAGTGTATCTTCAATAGGCTACTAATTATCGTTCTTGGTAGGCGTATGTTTATCTTCATCTACTTTCACCGGTTGGAGTTAAATAATTGACACCTGAGCCAGGTAAATGAGTTGCTGGATGACGTCACGGCGTCCTGTAGCGCGCGTGCGTTCGTTCGGCCATAGAGTATCTCGCTTAAATGGCAGGGCATATGCAGCAGCAGGTCAGGTCGCTTTGTTGCACACGATGGCGGGCTTAGGCATATCAGGTGGATCTACTGAAAGACCTGGATAAAGGCGAGGGCCTTTCTCCCGATGATGTAGCTGAGTTGCGCCGCACCACAGATCTCGCTCTCCGTGCTACAAAGCAGGCCGCCTCTTCTATGGGCAGGTCTATGGCGGCTATGTTAGTGACGGAGAGACATCTGTGGGTGAACCTGGCAGATATTGGGAAGAAAGAGAGGGGCTTTCTTCTCGATGCTCCGGTTTCGCCTTCCGAGCTTTTTGGTACCTCCGTCAAGAGGTTGGTTGAGAAGTTCAGAGAGGCGAAGGTGCGCTCAGCGGCCTTCAAAACCTTCATTCCACGAAGGTCCAGGTCTGAGCCCGAACAGCCCAGGGGTCCTGGCCCATCTCGGTCTGAGGATCAGAGATGGGCACAGAAGGCTAGTGTTGCGGCTCGCGCTCCTCCCCCACCTGCTGTTAGGGCTAGGAGGAATCACGGGTTAAAGGGAGGTAGGCCAGACCTGAGGGAGGTGATTCAGACGAGGAGTCAGCGCTCTCGTCCGGACCAGAGTGATACCTGAACATCTACTCATCTCTCTCGGGGGGGTTTAACATCTGCCCGTATCTTCCGCTTCCTAATTCCCCTGTAACCACCATCATCTCCACCTGACCGAGGTTAGGTAGGAATCTCCTGCGCCTGCATTACAGTCTCCTTTGCTGGACCTATGATGTTTTTGGTTGGGTCTGTGTCTTACATAGTAACCACCTTACTGATGGTCGGGACTAGAGGCTTCTTCAGGCTTCACTTCTTGAACGGGCCTCCTGCGCAGGAGCCATAGTGGGTGAGTACGATCCATTTTGAAATATATATGTAATGCGCTGGTGGTTGTGTGAATTCCGTCTGCTAGCCTTCTTTGCAGTGTTTTCCGAGACCTGTGTGTTCTGTTTCTGTCCTTTTCTAGGGTAGGTCCTCGGTGAGCACCCCTTCTGCTGGACTCAGAACCGGGTTCTCGACTATATGCTTGAAAGAATGAAGAATATGGTAAACAAGTTGCTATAAACAATGCATAATTAGCCTATATAACCATCTGGTATTTCATTAAAAAGAAGACCATGTTCTTGTTCTTTATGAGAAGTGGTTTTATTTAATTTTAACATAAAGGCATGTTGTGTGCCACTGCAGTTAAATCAGTGTCTATCATGATAAAACTTTAATATCAAACCTATATAATGAGTTTGGAAATTTTAGAGAAATGCTTAATACGTGCACTGTAACTAAACCCATTAGATTCTAGCCAACAAATTTTACTGTAGATTTAGTCGACTAAAATATTATGATATTTAGTCGACTAAAACTAGACTAAAACTAAACAATTCAGATGACTAAAATATGAATAAAACTAAATGGCATTTTAGTCAAAAAACTATGACTAAAACTAAATAAAAATTTGCTGTAAAAATTAACACTGGTCTGTGCAAACTAGCTCATGATGGCCTCTCAGGTCTGGGAGAAAGTGTTTCAGAGACCGACCACGCCAGCTCTCCAGGACAAGTTGTGCCACGTGAGATGTGACTCCCCAGACCCTGGCAGGCGACCACTCATACACTCCCCAGCCCGAAGTGATGCATCCTCGTTAGATTACACGATGTAAGGAGCCAGAGCGCATCCAAACCCTTGTAAACGTGTGGGTTGAAGTTCAAAAACACGAAGAACTCGTTATTGGTAACTTCGCCCCCGCAAGTCAACCTCAGAAGTCAAGTCAAGTCTGCTTTATTGTCAATTCTTCCACTTGTACAGCACATACACACAGAGAATTGAAATGGCGTTACTCTCAGACCCTTGGGTGCAGACAGATAACATAAATACAGATTAAATAAAAAATACACTATCAAAAACAAATACAAACTATACAAATCTACAAAAAGGTAAAATGTAAAATCGATAATATATAAAGCACAGGCATATGTGAAGATAGATGCAAACCAGTAATTAAACAACATGCATGATCTAGTGATGTAGTGCAACTAAAAAAAAAAAGTTTGTAGTGCAAATAGCTTAGTTCAGACTGATTAAGTGCCATGTGTGTGTGTGTATTTGGGAGGGGGGATTGGGAGAGTCCTCAGAGGGTCAGAGTTCAGTGTTGCGTGGGGCAAAAGAGGGGAGGGGGGGCAAGGTCGGGAGGTAGTTCGCTTCCTGACAGCCTGGTGGATGAAGCTGTCCTTCAGTCTGCTGGTCCTGGCCTGGCGACTCCGCAGTCTCCTCCCTGATGGCAGCAGACTGAAGAAGCTTTGTGTCGGGTGGGTGGGATCACCTGCAATGGAGAGGGCTTTGCGGGTGAGACGGGTGTTGTAGATGTCCTGAAGGGATGGGAGAGAGGCACCAATGATCTTCTCAGCTGCTCTCACTATGCGTTGAAGTGTCTTGCGGCAGGACGCGTTGCAGGCGCCATACCACACAGTGATGCAGCTGGTCAGGATGCTCTCGATGATGCCTCTGTAGAAGGTGCACATGATGGGGGCCGGGGCTCTGGCTCTTCTCAGTTTGCGGAGGAAGTAGAGATGCTGATGTGCTTTCTTGGCCAGTGCTGCGGTGTTGTCAACTTCCTGTGTTGAGGAAAAATGGAAACATGGAAGTATGTGTCCTTCAGATCTATCGTGACAAGCCAGTCCTCGGACCTGATTTGAGACACAACCTGTTTGAGTGTCAGCATCTTGAACTTCAGCCGCATGACTGAATGGTTCAGCTGACATAGATCTAGAATGGGACGCAACCCCCATCCTTCTTCGGAACGATGAAGTAGCAGCTGTAGAATCCAGACTCTCTGTTGAGAGGAGGGACCACATCGATGGCCTCCTTCCTCAAGAGAGTGTCTACTTCTTGTTCCATAATTAGAGCCTGCTCGTGACCCACTAGTGTGGGAAAAAAACCCTTGAATAGAGGTGGATGAGAACCAAACTATATTCTGTACCCTCTCTCCACAGTGTGCAGGACCCATTGAGACACATTCGGCAGAAGTCTCCACGCTGCCAGATGGCCTACTAAGGAAATCAGTCTCGAGAGATTGACCTCTATTGTCTTTTGAATGGTTAATTTGCCACTCTGAAGCGGAGGATCGGCAGGGAACGAACAAACTATCTGTTCTGACAATCCTCTTTGAGGATGCAAGCTTTCTAGCACCGCTACATTTCTGGGCAGACACTGAATTTTTAGCTCGCTGGAGACCGACTTGCCCTGAAGCAATGGCAGGGTTAACGGATGGATCTTCTGAGGGAACTGAGGAGAGACAGGCACCGTATGATGAGGTGAGAACCACTCTTCCCCAGAGGGGCCTGCTCTCAGAAGTCCTGGGCCTTTGATGTCAGGACTTCTTTGTCGAAGACCTCCTCAGATCTGCCTTTTGTTTCAGGGCCTTCAACTTGGAGCTCCGCTGTGAGTCCTGTCAGGGGGAAGTCGTAGCCTAATGGTTAAGAGAATTGGACTTGTATCCCAAAGGTTGCGAGTTCGAGTCTCGTACCGGCAGGGATTGTAGGTGAGGGGAGTGAATGTACAGCGCTCTCTTCCACCTTCAATACCATGACTGCACCGCAGCATAAAATGGCTGCCCACTGCTCTGGGGTGTGTTCACGCTGTGTGTGGTGCACTTAGGATGGGTTAAAGTGCAGAGCACTAATTCCGAGTATGGGTAACCATACTTGGCCTCATGCCACGTCACTTTCACTGTTGCAGGGGAGTATGAGAGGCAACGCTCTGTTTTTGTTTTTGGACCTCCCTGTATGAGGAGCTCGTACATGGTTTGGACTGGTCCCGCCCAGCAGCCCCTTGAGCATGAGAACAGCGACGAAGGAACTGCTGGAATGCCGCTGCCTGACGCCTAGCCTCCTGAAACCTGTCAATGACAGTATCGACTGCATCGCCGAACAGGTCAGAAGTTGCCATTAGGCATCCAGCAGGAAGAATCTGTCCTTGTCTTGTAATTCGGACAGATTCAACCACAGATGCCGCTCTGTGGCCACCATGGCTGCCATAGGCTGCAATAGCTCTGGCGGTCTCCTTGGTGGCACGGAGGGACAAATCTGCAGCCCAACGCAGCTCTTGGATGTCGTCGGCCTTCACTTCCTCGTCAAGCTCTTTCAGCAGGTCAGCTTGATAAGCTTGCAACACCTCCATGTGATGAGCCCCAGATCCCATGTAAAGACCTTGTCTCAGACGACCACCGGGACAAGACCACAGGAACCAGATGAGTCCTCTGCACAATGTGACTTTGCTGCAGCCTGGAATTGAACTGCTGGTTTTGTCTGGTCAGAGGAGAACTGGCCTGGTTTCTCCCAAGGTTTTTTCTCCATTCTGTCACCGATGGAGTTTTGGTTCCTTGCCGCTGTCGCCTCTGGCTTGCTTAGTTGGGGACACTTCATTTCCAGCGATATTGTTGAATTGATTGCACAGATATTATTTAAAATTAACTGAGCTGGATGATGACATCACTGCATTGAATGATTATGTCTTTACTGAAACATAGTGTTTTATTGTCATTTTGCATTATTGACACACTATTTTCCTAATTAATGCTGTTCAGTTGCTTTGACACAATCTGTATTGTTAAAAGCGCTATATAAATAAAGGTGACTTAACTTGACTTGACTCCATGTTTCAGCCTGACCTGCTTCCATGTGCGCTTTTCCCACCAAAGCAGAGGAGGTCCGAAGCGACTTGATGGGAAGTGCCGGGGTTTTCAGGGACAATGCCTTACCAGGAGACAGATAACCAGCTAGCGACTGTTCTACCTGTGGCATCGCCCCATAGCCACGATCCCTTAACCCCACCACATTGCTCCCTCGAGAGCTGACTGTGTGTGCTCCGCTCCCAAACAAACAAGGCACATACTGTGTGTATCCCCACCTGTGATGTAACAAGGGCAGGGAGGAACACACCGCATGAAACACTGTTTGTCACCACTTTTAGATGCCATAATAAACAACCGTAACAGATGTACAACAGTAAATAGAACATACACACATAGAGCACTTACTGAACAAGAGAGGCTGCCACTGTCTCCACCGCAAGTGCTTTTATACTTCCTGGTCGTTACGTCACCCCGTCCGTAATGGTTTGCCATTACATCAGACTGTATTCACATATGATTCAGAGCGTAAACACGCAGATGCGTTCCCAAAGCATTTTCGAAGCAGCTCAAGTTCCTGAAGGGTAACTAATTTTTCAGACATCTGAACTTATTGTTTTGATAGAGAAGAAAAATATCATTCATGAATTGAGCCAAAACAATTGAGAGAAAAAACAAACAAACAAACTGTAATACTATGTACTTAATATTAAAATCAGAATCAGAATCAGAATGAGCTTTATTGCCAGGTATGTTGACACATACGATAAATTTGTTTTCGTGACAGAAGCTTCCACAGTGTAACAGAATGACAATGACAGAACAAAAAACACAGATAATTAAAAATAAATTAAAAATTAAAAATAGAACAAGTAAATAAAGAATAAAAATATACAAATCGACAGTTGTATGTACAGGTATATAACAATAGACAGTTGTATTTACAGGTATATTATGTGCAAATTGAATTGTAGACTGAGTATGTGTGTTAGATAAATAAGTGTATGAGTGAATAAATAGTGTGTTTTCCACAGTTATTGTCAAGTGTTCATGAGATGGATTGCCTGAGGGAAGAAACTGTTCCTGTGTCTGTCCATTCTGGTGCTCAGTGCTCTGTAGCGTTGACCAGATGGCAACAGTTCAAATAGGGAGTGTGCTGGATGTGAGGGGTCCATAGTGATTTTTCCAGCCCTTTTGCTCACTCTGGATGAGTACGGTTCTTGGAGAGTGGGGAGGGTTGTGCCAGTGACTCGCTCAGCAGTCCGGACTACCATTTGTAGTCTTCTGAGGTCAGATTTGGTAAGCTAGGCTGAACCAGACAGTTATAGATGTGCAGAGGACAGATTCAATTATGGTGGAGTAGAACTGTTTCAGCAGCTCCTGTGACCGGTTGAACTTCCTCAGCTGGCGAAGGAAGTACAACCTCTGCTGGACCTTTTTAACAATGTTATGTGAGTGTCCCACTTCAGGTCCTGAGATATTGTGGTGCCCAGGAACCTGAATGACTAAACTGCAGTCCGTGCTGTTCATGATGGTGAGTGGGGGGAGTGCAGGGTTTCTCCTGAAGTCCACAGTCATCTCCACAGTTTTGAGCGTGTTGAGCTCCAGTTTGTTGAGACTGCACCAGACAGCCATCTCTTTAACCTCCTTTCTGTAAGCAGACATGTCTACGTCCTGGATGAGGCAGATAAGTGTGGTGTCACCTGCGAACTTTCGGAGCTTGACAGAGGGGTCTTCAGAGGTGCAGTCATCTGTGTAGAGGGAGAAAAGCAGTGGGCTGAGAACGCAGTCCTGAGGAGCTCCAGTGCTGATCGTAAGGGTGCTGGATGAGTATTTTCCCAGCCTCACTAGCTGCTATCTGTCTGTCAGGAAGCTGTTGATCCTGACAGATGAGGTGGTCACGGAGACGGTTAGTTTTTCAGGATGAGGTTGATGATGTGTTAAAGGCCGAGCTGAATGCCACGACAGGATCCTCACACAAGTCCCTGTCTGTCTCGATGTTTCAGAACATATGCAGTCCCATGTTGACTGCATTGTCCATAGACCTTTTTGCTCTGTAGGCAAACTGAAGAGGATCAAGCAAGGGTCCTGTGATGTCCTTCAGGTGGGCCAGCACTAGTTTTTCAAAATACTTCATGACCACAGACTTTAGAGCCACAGGCCTGTAGTCATTAAATCCTGTAATTTTGGGTTTCTTTGGGACGGGGATGATGGTGGTGCGTTTGAAGCATGAAGGGACTTCGCGCAGCTCCAGTGATCTGTTGAAGATCTGTGTGAAGGGCCAGCTGGTCAGCTCAGGATTTCAGACAGACTGGTGTAACACAATCTGGGCCTGGTGCTTTTTTTCCTTTTCTGCTTCCGGAAGACCTGGCGCACCTCGTCTTCACTGACCTGAATTGCAGGTGTAGGGATATGGGGTTGCTGGAGGTGTGAATGGTTGTGTGGAGAGGTTTCAGGGCGGGTGTGGGGTGTCTTTTGAAACCTGCAGTAGAACTCATTCAGATCGTCTGCCAGTTGTTGAGTCTCCACAGTGCTGGGGGATGGTGTCTTGTAGTTGGGTGATTTCTTTTAGACTTTTCCACACTGATGCTGAGTCACTGGAAGAGAATTGAATCTTATTTTTTCAGAATAATTTCTCTTTGCCACTCTGATCTCCTTTTCCAGTGTGTATTTAGCCTGTTTATACAAGACATTATCCCGCTTCCTGTGAGCATCTTCTTTGGCCTGTCGGAGCTGTCTGAGTTTTGCAGTGAACCATGGTTTGTCGTTGTTGTAGGTTAAATGATTCCTGGTAGGAATGCACATGTCTTCACATAAACTGATATGCGATGTTACATTCTCTGTGAGCTCGTCCAGATCGGTGGTAGTAGCTTCAAAGATGCTCCAATCAGTGAGGTCAAAACAAGTTTTTAAATCCTGCTCTGCTTCATTAGTCCAGCTTTTTACAGTCCTTAATACAGGTTTCGCTGATTTCAGTTTCTGCTTATACCGGTGGGGAAAAAAAGTATTAGGTCAGCCACCAATTGTGCAAGTTCTCCCCCTTAAAAAGATGAGAGAGGCCTGTAATTTTCATCATAGAGTTTCATCATTTCAACTATGAGAGACAAAATGAGAAAATCAGAAAATCACATTGTAGGATTTTAAAGAATTAATTGGTAAATTCCTCTGTAAATAAGTATTTGGTCACCTACAAATAAGCAAGATTTCTGGCTCTCACAGACCGGTAACTTCTTCTTTAAGAGGCTCCTCGGTCCTCCACTCGTTACCTGTATTAATAGCATCTGTTTGAACTCATTATCAGTATAAAAGACACCTGTCCACAAACAGTCACACTCCAAACTCCACCATGGCCAATACCAAAGAGCTGTCAAAGGACACCAGGAACAAAATTGTAGACCTGCACCAGGCTGGGAAGACTGAATCTGCAATAGTTAAGCAGCTTGGTGTGAAGAAATCAATTGTGGGAGCAATTATTAGAAAATGGATGACATACAAGTCCACTGATAATCTCCCTCGATCTGGGTCTCCACGCAAGATCTCACCCGTGGGGTCAAACTGTCCCAGAACCACACGGGGGGACCTAGTTAATGACCTGCAGAGAGCTGGGACCAAAGTAACAAAGGCTACCATCAGTAACATACTGTGCCGCCAGGGACTCAAATCCTGCAGTGCCAGACGTGTCACCCTGCTTAAGCCAGTACATGTACAGGCCCATCTGAAGTTTGCTAGAGAACATTTGGATGATCCAGAAGAGGACTGGGAGAATGTCATATGGTCAGATTAAACCAAAATATAACATTTTGGTAAAAACTCAACTTGTAGTGTTTGGAGGAGAAAGAATGCTGAGTTGCATCCAAAGAACCCCATACCTACTGTGAAGCATGGGGTGGAAACCATGCTTTGGGGCTGTTTTTCTGCACAGGGACCAGGACGACTGATCCTTGTAAACGAAAGAATGAATGGGGCCATGTATCGTGAGATTTTGAGTGAAAACCTCTTTCCATCAGCAAGGGCATTGAAGATGTGGCTGGGTCTTTCAGCATGACAGTGATTCCAAACACACCGCCCGGGCAACGAAGAGTGGCTTCGTAAGAAGCATTTCAAGGTCCTGGAGTGGCCTAGCCAGTCCCCAGATCTCAACCCCATAGAAAATCTTTGGATGGAGTTGAAAATCCGTGTTGCCCAGCTACAGTCCCAAAACATTACTGCTCTAGAGGAGATTTGCATGGAGGAATGGGCCAAAATACCATCAACAGTGTGTGAAAACCTTGTGAAGTCTTACAGAAAACGTTTGACCTCTGTCATTGCCAACAAAGGGTATATAACAAAGTATTGAGATGAAATTTTGTTATTGACCAAATACTTATTTTCCACCATAATTAGCAAATAAATTCTTTAAAAATCCTACAATGTGATTTTCTGGATTTTTTTTTCTCATTTTGTCTCTCATATTTGAGGTATACCTATGATGAAAATTACGGGCCTCTCTTATCTTTTTAAGTGGGAGAACTTTCACAATTGGTGTCTGACTAAATACTTTTTTCCCCACTGTAGGTCGGTACAAGATGAACCAAACATTGATCAGAGAGCCCCAAAGCGGATTGGGGACAGAGTGATATGCATTCTTTATTGTGGTGTAACAGTGGTCCAATGTATTACTGTCTCTGGTGGGACATGTGATGTGCTGTCTGTATTTTGGCAGTTCACGAAATAATGAATTGTTAGGTACAATGTACCTATTGTGCTCATGTTGAATTGCTAATCACTGTTGCTGCTATTGAGGTTGGATATGGGTGAAGTTCGGGGCAGGTTTGGTGGTATATGATTAGGTTTAAGAAGCAGAGGTAGGGCCAAACGTGCACTTATAGATGTAACTAATATTTAATTTACGCTATAAATTACGATGGGAGTTTTAAATCTAAGTCATGTAAAACATGAAAAGGTCACGTATCAAATGATTAATTTAAAAGTAAGTACATAGTAGTTAAGGATAAGTGGGTCCCATTTGCACTCAACTCTAAACATGCCGAGCTTCATTGGATTCTTTGATTCTTACCGACGATCCATGGCAATAAAATGGCACCTTTGAAGTGGGCTACAGTTTATTTTGGCACGACGACACTCAATATTCCGCAATTGCTGGACTCTTTGATTTGGTTACGCCATTTACCACCTTATCTAACTTGTGGGCAGTGGCAGAAGAAATGTTCCGTTACTCTGATGAAATCCCTGAAAAGTCCAGTTTTCGCAAGCTTCCAATAAAAGCAATACATCATGGTAACTGGTAGATATTAAAGTGTATTTAAGGAAACAGAGAGATCATCTTGCAGGAAAAGTCGGAAGGGGGAAAAGAAGGGGACCAATTTTCCTCGGTTCAAATGTTGTTTGTTGTTGCAAATTTTTTTTTTTCATTTTAAGATACATATTTCTACCAGTATTGTATATCACCAACATATATTGTATTCAACTTCTAGTGCTCCAACAAGAGTTATTCAACGTTCAACCAAAAAAAAAGGTTTTGTGGATACTTAATTGCATATTAATTGCAATTAGCCTAAATTAATATACTTTATAGTTTAAATTATATTAAATGTAGCTGAAACTTAGAGCACTTTTATTCAAATAGAACTTATTTATATATAATTTCATAATTATTTCTGTTGTCTCTAAATGTGGTTAAACTGTAGTGTTAAATGTACTGACAAGCATTTACAATATGTTAAAGTAAATATACTTCAATTAAATTTCTATTGAAACCTGTATGTCATGTATTAAAATTAATATATAATTACACATTTAATTAAACATATAATTATACATTTGCAATGATGTTGCAATTTAGAATTTAGTACATTTTAAATATATTAACTTTAAATGCAATATCAAATAGCATGCTACAGTTAAAATTATTAATCAAGTATCTACATGTGCTTTTTATGGTGGCCCAGTAGTGCACAACACAGCGAAATTAGCACAACACAATGAAATTAGCACAACACAACATAAACAAGTCACAACACAACGAAATTAGCACAACAGAAATGTTCCCGGTCCCTTTCTTGGCCACTAGAGGATGCGTTAAATCTAAGGACTCTGGTCTAACGAAATAAAAATGTTTATGCTTTTCACTGTAGTACCTTTTTTTTAAACCATTAGCCAAGTCAATTATATGTCTATGTGAATTTAAAGTGTAATTTAAAAATACTGGTGCATTAAAAGCTCTTTAAAATTAGTAATATTGTTAGACCATTTAAAATCCCAAAAATTAGCTTTAAAGCATTGTTTACGTGGCCACGAGAAACAGTGGAATTAATTCAACAGTAATTATGTATATTTTCAAGAGTCCATAAAAAACATTGGAATGGTATTTGTATAGAAAATTGTTCAAAATTAGGGTTCCGTTAGTCCATTACCATTATTATAAAGCCTGCATGTTAGTTTTACGCCTTTAGGCAGCAGCTGTTAACAGTGTACGTAGGCTAGTATATTTTAGATGCTGTTTACACTAATTGACAACAGAAGTATTTTATTGATACACTGTTTACAGTAAGTGAAAATAGCAATAGATTATATTTACCACATTTCGTCCTGACCACTATCGGCAAAGATGATTGACAATTAGCATGCAGTTTGGATTGGCAGTATGGTTCTGTTCTGGGCAAGAACTCCCTGCGCATCCATGCAGCCTAGCATGCAATAACCCCCCAGTGTAAAACAGAACAGAACCAACATAAATGTATTGCAGATATCGTTAAAGGTCAATAATTTAAAGTACACATTTTATAATTAGTCTGATTCAAAGGATAATCAGAAGGCTGAATCCTGACAGAGGAGGAGCTGGGGATGGAGGAGGGTAATTAGCTATTGAGCAATGTGAAAACTGCTGATAATACTGAGGGACCTTATATATGAATGCATAGATAGGAGTCGTATTCCTATAGGTAGATGGGGATCAGCTGAGAGTCAGCTGATGCGAGCTTGACTAACATGACCTGCCAGAACTAACACTAACGCTTAATTTCTGTCAGGACCACTATCGTCAAAGATGATTGACAATTAGCATACAGTTTGGATTGGCGGTATGGTTCTGTTCTGGGCAAGAACTCCCTGTGCATCCATGCAACCTAGCATGGATGAGAGCAGGGAGAGCAGTGATACCCCCCCAAAACACAACCATGTGCTGATATCCCCCAACCCTCCTGATGCAAAATCTCAAATCCTTAAGCCAAGCAGTTGCCCTTTACCAAATGACCAAAACAAGTATGTTGCCAAAACCTGCATAACCTGTAGCAACAATCATGTTGCTTTTAACAGATGGCCTAATGAATATGTTGCCAATACCTTAAAGCTTAAGCAACATGTTCTCAATAACACCAGATAGACTTAAGAAAAACATGTTTCCGATTCAACCACAGCTTTTAGAACAAGCGTGTGCCAATAACAAGCAGATAGCTCTGGGACAAGCATGTTCCCGACAATACAACTATAACTTAAGAACAAGCATATTCCCAATAACAACCGAGAGCTTAAGAACAAGCATGTTTTCAATACGACTAGACAGAACAAGCGTGTCTGGTACTGGAGCCGAATCAACACTGAACTGACGGCTGCATCCAAAACTGGAAAATGCTGCCTTTGGAGGACACATTTCAAGGTAGGAAGGCATCAAGACACGTCAAATCCAATGTTAGCTTCACTTCCTTTCTCCTGAGATACCTTCATCTGGTCGATATTTAAAGGCAGAATAGATGCATCCTTCGCTGCCTTGATACCCACAATCCTGTGGGTCCTATACTGTGATGGTTGAGCAAAATAAAGTTGGCGTCTGAAGCTATTCCTTGCGATAAATCAGTATTATTAAGTAATTAAATATTTGTAATTATTTAGCATAGTTATCACTGAAGTTCATTCTATTTTGTTGTAGATCACTGAACGTTAAGCTGCCTCAGAAGCATGTCAGATATCAGTTTAATGAGTTACTACCTTCATGAACAAACACTGCCTGCGAAGTCATTGGCTGATAGGCAGCATGTCAGCAGCCTAGGTTTTCGGATGCAGATGACTTCAACTGAACAATGACCATTTACCATTTTCTCTTGGAGCTGTGCCGCAGCAGAATTGGTTCCGTTTGCACCATGGTCGTTATTTGCTGCTGCTTAAATCTGTGCTGTAGTGTTATAAAATAAAGTTGACTTGACTATGTTAAAGGGGACATAACGCACACAGTTTAGGCCAATCTCATGTTAATCTTGAGTACCTATAGTGTAGTATTGCATTACTCACATCTCCGAAGAGTCTTCAGTTTTATCAGATTTATAAAGAAAGATACAGCTTACGGTTCTCTCTGAAAACAGCCGAGCTCCTGAAGACGAGCCGTGGGCGGAGCTGAAGGGTCGCGAGCACTTACAGGCCAATTGGCAACAAACACAGACATTTGATGCAGTTTTACAGCAGTTCCTATTCATGACTGGGATCTTTTATCGCTGGGACTGCTCTGACTTTCAGTATCAAACGATGTACAAATCCAGTGTCAGAATGTACCTTGTTATAAAACATTAGTCACCAAAGTGACGGGAACAACAAACACGCTCGTGAAACTGTTCACATAACACTGAAGAAGGTTTTTTTTTATTCTCACATCCAAAAACACCATCTTTAGAGGCAGTCTTCTCGAGCAGTAACTGCAGTGCTGCTGATGACTTAAGAAAGTTAACAATTAACGAAACGCGTAGAGCGGCTCGCTCTCGCTCGGGTCGCTGAGTGCGCACACACGCATAAGAACCCAACTCTTAGCAGTGTAAACAACTCAGAATGCATGAAATAGCATTAGACCCTCCTTTAAGTGTAGGCATTGCAGCGACAAGTGTTTGCCATGTGTCTCATTTTGGATTTATGTTTTTTTGTTTTGTGACAACAGATAAGTACCGCACATTGCCAATAGGTCACATAAACTAGCACAATACAAGCATGTAACTGAAAACAACTAAATGAGCCTAAGCAAGACAGATAGCCTTAGCAACACGCATGTTGCCAAACCTGAGAGCATTAAAAGGAAATTAGCTTGTGAAGACGTTCGAGAGAGTGAAACAAATCAGCTGTGATGGGATACTTGATCTATTGATATCCTTCTTGGGGATGAATTTCCCATCTGAACTTGTTCTTGAGTCAGTTACATAACTCATGGAGTCCATGTCAATAATGTAGCGATGCGTGAAATAATGCTAACTCAGTTACTTCCGAATCAGGCAGCTTATGATCAATGCGGTGAATTCACGTGTTTAGGTTAACAAACTTGAATGGATCGGAGGTGAGTTCATTGGAAAATGAATTCCACTCGCTAAATTCCCGATTCCTGCTGATGGTGTTTTGCCTGCCGAATTTCACCATTTCATTATCTATTGAGCAATGTGAAAACTGCTGATAATACTGAGGGACCTTATATATGAATGCTTAGATAGGTGTCGTATTCCTATAGGCAGATGGAGATCAGCTGAGAGCCAGAAGTATTTGTTTGACTAACGTGACCTGGCAGAACTAACGCTACGCTTGATGTATTTTCTTTCTAATAAGTGTAAATCATTAGATATATATTATCTATAGGCTATAAATGGTGGCAGATGTATGCACCTCAGTTCTGATCTGATATGTGATGGGAAAAAAGAGAAGAGCGAGTCCAGCGTGTTATTTTGTGTGGCCCAACCAGATATTGGTGGGTGTAATTAGTGTAAATAGCTTATATGTCAAAAAGGCTGGCTATTCGCACTTAAAGGGGTCATATGATGCTGCTAAAAAGAACATTATTTTGTGTATTTGGTGTACTGAAATGTGTTTATGTGGTTTAAGAACACATTATTTTCCACATACTGTACATTATTGTTTTTCCTCTATGCCCCGCCTTTTTGAAACGCGTCGATTTTTACAAAGCTCATCGGTCTGAAAAAGCGAGGTGTGCTGTGATTGGCCAGCTATCCAGTGCGTTGTGATTGGCTGAATACCTCAAGCATGTGATGGAAACGTTACGCTCCTCACCATACTGCTGATGCCGTGTTCCGGCCGGAGCGAAGAGACAAAAATATTAAAACCCATTACAAACGAGGAATTTGTTGCCTCCAGTGGGGACATAATTTCTGATTATAATGACTTATACTGTCTTTTTACGCGTTGCGTTGCATCGCGCCGCACCGCGTAAACATAAAACCCTGTTTGCATTTGTGATCGGAGAAATGACAAACTACAAGCGTTACTCTACACTGCCCAAAAAACTCGTTTTTGAATCGTCAGTGGCAAATCCTTTATATGAAAACGTACTTACGTGAGTCAGATCTGCCGGCATTTTAGTCTAACGTTACTCTCCCAGAAAACAGTCCTCCATAAAATGTGCTGCACACATCTGATTATTTGGGTTAAACTGTTCTGGAACAGTGTTGTAAATACAACTTAACCACTTATTTGTAGTCGTGTCACAACGAAAAACACAGCCGCCTAGCGTGAGCGGAAGCCCCGGCTTAGCGTGAGCTGAGACCAGGCAAGAGTGAGCTGAGGCGGCGGAGTCGAGCTGAGTCCGGCTAGCGTGCTGAGGCCCCGGCTTAGCGTGATCCACAAGGACGGCAACCCATTTGACGACCCCTTGGGGGGGGGTGGGGGGCTGGACTCTGCTTCGTCCATGGTGAAAGCCGATCCGGCGATCCACAGCACTAAGTTGATGTATTCCCTCAGCGACCAGCATGGATCAGCTCTAGGCATGACGAAGCCATATCGTTCTCTTTTGGAAGGCTAACCAAAGTAGTTTCGCTTTCACAACGAAACATACAGCTCTTCACGACATGGCTGCAGCGTCAACTATACTACAGCGAGAATAAAAGTTACGTTTTCTTTCTTTGCGTGAATATTTGGGAGGCGTTTTGCAAATCTTCCCAGATCGTGACGTAATATGTGGGGGCGTGTTAGAACGAGCCATTTTAGGTAGGTGTGGCTGACTCTTAACTTTTATAAAGACTATCTCTTTGGATTTGAGACTTTAGTCTTTGCAACTTTACAGATCTTCTTTATGCACCAAGAGCTTGTAACACTCCAAAGAGAAAGGACAAATTGAAATCGCATCATATGACCCTTTAATAAACACACACCGTTATTAAAACGGCACAGTGATATCGGCTGATATACAATATAATGTCCCATAGAGACTTCAAGGGTTATGAAAATAGCCTATCCAGTATATGAAAATCAAGTTAATTTCAAGTTCCATTTATTTATATAGCACATTTAAAACAGCCACAAGACTGACAAAAGTGCTGTACATTAAAATCAAACCATAAACACATAAAACAGAAAGAATAAAACATATTAGGGATGCACCGATACTTTTTCCAGTACTCACCCGATACCGATACTTTTCTTTTTGTTACTTGCCGATACCAAGTACTGATACCAATATTTTTATTGCATTTGTAATTTTTTAAATATTGGGTACAGAAACCAAAGAGTATGTATAATGTTAGTTGGTTATTTTAATTTATCAAATAGATAGTCAAACAAAAATGTATTCAGACACCTTCAACGTTTCACACGTTATCAGTTTATTCGCTATAGTTTAGGAAATGGTAATAAAATATGATAAGAACTCAGAGTTAAACTGTGTCAGTACAAATTCATCTTGATAATGTTAGATTACTTTGATAGAAAGGTATGTAATGGATTACAATCAACCAAAAATTTAGAACCGCTGTTAGTATGACAGTATTTACACAACTAACAATACTTAGTCGGGCAACCCTTAGCCTTAATGACAGCCTGTAGTCTGCTGAGCATGCTGTCTCACAGCTTCATGCAAACCTGAACTTCTTTTTTTTTTTCCCAGACTCGGTCTGAATAGTTTTTGGTCCCAAATTTGTATAAATTTTAGTCCACTGTATGAAGAATTTTGGGTATAATTTGTCACACTTTACTTTATTTTGCTATCCTCACTTACATAAATGAACTATAGTGTCCTGCACCCACTAGTAAAAAAATATATAAAAAATTATATCTGGTCTCTGAATAATTTTTGGTTTGACTGTATATCCTTTGGTTATTTTCACACTTAATTATGGCCATTAAAAAAAATGTTTTATAAGTTTTTGTTACTTTCACCGTTCATTTAATTTTTGCTCTATGGTACATCATCTTTAATTTAATAGCATTATTGCAGTGGCTTAGTACTGTAATCACACGCTTTACTGTAATGATGCAGGGAACCACTCATTATAAATCTCCTAATTGTGTTATTTTCAGAAATAGAAGTCGCGTTTTTTTTCATCTGAAACGTGCTGCGATTTATGTTCTAAAGCCACTCATATAATGCAGAAACACTCATGAAGCAAAACACGCGCAACGCGCACACGTATTTGTACTGATGCAGAATGTGTCCACTATATGGTCTTATTTTTACGATTTATTTAATCCAAATGATCGTGTGCTAGTGTGGGAACATCAAAGATCAGCATAACAGAATTGCCTCTCTCTCTCTCTCTCTCCTCTCCTCTCTCTCTCGCTCTCTCTCTCTCGTCTCTCTCTCTCTCTCTCTCTCTCTCTCCCTACATTAAGTAACTTGTGCATTGTTTTACTTACTTGTTTTTGACGTATCCGACCGAACTACAAACTTTCCAGTAATGTCTGCGAGAAAGGTATATTCACTCGACCAGCCCGCGCATCTGCGCCATTGCGCGCTCAATCCACTGAGCGTGCTTTGCTTATCAGCTTGTGCACATCAGCTATACAGGCGTTAATACAGAATTTTTAACATTATATTCATTGCATACATATACTTAGTAGACACCCTTAATCTCTAATAACTGCATTCTGCTGTCTGTTGTACTGTTGTCGGTGTTTCATTGTCTGAATATGGCACTGAACACATGCTGTGTGGTATCGGCGTTTGATATTGGGGCATTTTAACGAGTACGAGTATGAGTACAGGAGCTCGGTATCGGTGCATCCCTAAAACATTTGAATGTAAAAGCAAAGGAATTGCAGATAAACAAGACCATAATACAATGTAATAAGAATGGGATATTAATAGGCCAGATCAAACAAGTGTGTTTTTAAAAGAGACTTAAAAATGGATAGGGAAGGTGCTACTCTAATCTCAAGCGGCAGATCATACCATAACCGAAGCCCAACCACAGAAAAAGCTTGATCCCCTCTACGTTTTAGTCTGGACTGAGGAACTAAAAAGAAATTCTGATCACTGGATCTTAGACTTCTAGATGGAGTATAAAAGTGCAACAGCTCTGAGAGATAACTAGGGGCTTGGTTATGTAAAGATTTATACACCAGTAAGATAACTTTAAAATCGATTCTAAATTGAATAGGCAGCCAATGAAGGGCCCTCAGTATGGGGGTGATGTGGTCACATTTGCGACTATTTTGAAGAAATCTAGCAGCAGCGTTTTGGACCAATTGTAGGCGAGTAATTTGTGACTTTGAAATACCGCAATATAGTGAGTTGCAGTAATCTAATTGTGACGTAATAAAAGCGTGGACATCCATCTCTAACATCGTAGCATTTAAAAAGTGTTTGATTTTAGACAGCAAGCGGAGTTGCTAAAAACTGGAACCAATTACAGATGAGATATGTTTGTCCAATTTTAATGACTTGTCAAG
Organism: Sinocyclocheilus anophthalmus; assembly: GCA_018155175.1. Classification (NCBI taxonomy): domain Eukaryota; kingdom Metazoa; phylum Chordata; class Actinopteri; order Cypriniformes; family Cyprinidae; genus Sinocyclocheilus; species Sinocyclocheilus anophthalmus. The sequence goes on from JADLZN010005834.1 coordinate 64,354, forward strand.
AAGGACACTCAGATTTCACACACGAGAAGATCTGAAGGCCGATAATCTGCCCAGATCTAGGATGGTAGCCTGAGAATGTTCAGTAGGACTGAAAACAATCACCTCTGTTTTATCTTAATTTAAAGGTGCTGTATGTAGGATTGACTCCGAGTTTTTAAACTAGGTATTGCAGTCCAAATTCAAAATATTGGAGATGTTTTTTTTTCACCCGGCCCCTCCTCCTCAGACTTGACGCACTCGCAGGTTGCCAGATTGATGACACCAACAGGAACGAGCACACTTGATGATGAATGAAATTAAATACGCTGTGTTTTCCGCCAACTGGCAACCTGGGGTGGCGAAATACAATTGGGTAAACTGGCAGTGGGCGGATTTCACAAACCAAAACAGAGACCGACATTCGGGCCCGGAACACACATTTTCAAAGGAGATTAACTGACTGTAGCATTGTTTGTCAGATAAACAAGTGTGTTAACTTAGCATGTTTCTTAAATATCTGCAAGCATATTATGGTATTTTTATGCTTTAGTAGATTCAAAAACTTACATACAACATGTTTCTTAAATATCTGCAAACATATTATGGTATTTTTAAGCTTTAGTAGATTCAAAAACTTACATACAGCACCTTTAATGTTAAACATGTGTTGAGCTAGCCAGATTTTGACCTTGTCTAAGCACCTTAGTAAGGTGTTAAGTGCTGAAGGATCATTTATCTTAATAGGTAAATAAATCTGGCTATTGTCAGCGTAGAAATGAAAAGACACCCCATCCCTTCTTAGAATGGAACCCAGAGGAAGCATGTACAGGGAAAAAAGGGAGGACACCAATATCGATCATTGAGGGAGGCCACAGGTGAGAGGAGCAACAGAGGAAGAGAAGTTACCTAGTTTGACAAAAAAAATTATGTCGGATAAAAATGACTGAAACCACTTAAGGACCATACCGTTTAGGCCCACGTCAATATATGAAAATATATTGAATATCAAAATTAGATCATTAGACCCTGAGTGAAAGAACTGGAACAGCGCTTAAAAAGAAGAAGCGCCATATTTATTAAAGAGGAGCACGTTAAAAGTTAGCAAATATAACTTATATGTTTGTGTGCAAGCATAGGACCATTTATGTTGTGTTGTGCTAATTGTGTTGTATTATGCTAATTGTGTTGTGGCTTGTTTCCATTGAGTTGCAGCTTTTTTCTTTTGTGTTGTGGCTATTTTCTGTTGTGTTGAGGCTTTTTTCTGTTATGTTGTGGCTTGTTTCCATTGTGTTGTGTTAATTTTGTTGTGTTGTGAATATTTTGCTGTGTTGTGCACTACTGTGTCACCGTAGCTTTAGTATGGTAGTCAGCACATCAAAATAAGTGTATATGTATATATATTTATTTTCCTTTCCCAGAAGGGGCTCTAAAAAGGACATACTGTAAGTGTAGCATAAAAGTAATCCAGACAGGCCAAGTATTCTGAAATAATATGATCACTTTTGCAACCAAAGTAAAATTGATGTGGCTATTCACTTTCAAATAATATATAATGATGCAACAACACATGTATACAGAGTGCAAATCAAATATGGCAACATGTCAAAAACACAGAACTTGGATTACACTACAGGATGTTTAGATTACTTTTTGGAGCTTAAAACGTTTGGAACCCATTGACTTGGACTGAACAAAATGAACAATGAACAGCAGAAACTTTCAAATATAATTTTTTAATAGTGAAAATAATACAGGTTTGAATAATGTCATCATTTTTATATGAACTATCCTTTTAATTAAGCATGCTTCCTGCTCTCTAGACCAGCACCGAAGCAAATTCAAGGTCTTTTATCAGCAGCAACATTAGTTGTCCTTTAAGGCAAAAGGTCTTTAAATGACCTCATATTGAACGTATCATTTAGGACGTTTTTCACCCAATGCTTGCCTCTTCCCTGCCGTTCCCTGGTCACATTTTTATTTTTTCAATGCAAATCCAAACATTTCTACACTCGGATTCTCTGTCACATTCCCAGCCCAAGGAGAATGAATAAAGTTCTATCACCCTGCTTTAATGGTGCTTTTATCTTCAGAGAGCCACAAATAACCTCAGCCTTAACTGATAATGTCTGCGCAGTGACACTTGTGTTACATTACCCTCTCAATATCTCCTCACATTGGCATTATCATTTATCTGACTTTTTTCATCCCCTGACTTGATTTAGGCACATTTCTATGGGCTGCAAGCGATGCACGATTCACGACTACTATGAAGGCTGGAGTCTCAATGATTAAAAGTACACACTTTTTTTGCGACGTGGCTTCGCAATCAGTCAATAACCAGTACTACATCAAACCGCAGTGATGGCATCGCCTCTTGTTGGCCCATCCAAGTGGCGACATTAATCATGACCGAACGTTTAATATCAATTTCTTATCCTATCCATGGACAACGATTTCTGAGTAATTGGATTCTCCTTAGCAACATATATATCCATCTTTAGAGGTGTGGAGTGCTGAGAGCAATTCATAAGATGCCAATTCTAATCAAAGTGCCTCTTAATCACATTATTTGCTTGCATCTCTGTTTTGTGCTGAGATTAATGCTAAAATGGGATCATCCAGGATTTGATTTCTGTTTTCGGAGCACACATTTCTTCCCTTTTTGCGGACTGTCAACATATCCCAGCATCACAAAACCGCTTGCCGTGTAAATGATGAGAGACGTATAAATGGAACAGAAGAACGTTGTACCTTTGGGCCAGTAATTATTCCAGTGAGATGTGGAACTCTGGGAGGGACTAAACGGCTGTATTTTCGGTAAAGACACATTGAGGGCATGTGAAGGTGGTCTACAGGGCTCCGTCAGGCTGAGATTAGACTGCTGGGGAGGCACAGATTGCTTTAAGAATAAGCAGCACGCACAGCGGGTTGGCAGGAAAGAGAGGCAATGAGTTTCTGAGGCTCTGATAGGTTCTGCCGTCATTATTAATAGCTTTTTTCTGTTTCTTTGGCATGGGGTACAGTACGCCACAACTCTTTTTACACTTTAATGGTTTTGTATTTCCAGGTGTCAGATGTATTATTACAGATCATTCAAAGCTGCTGAAATTGTAATTTCAGGAGTTGCATGAATTCAGTGAAGGTCTGCATTTGGTAAGTAAATTAGGATATTTATATTTGATTATTAAAATAAATTATGTAGATTAAGATCTTGCCTTTTTTGATAAAAAAAATGTTCTGCAGTTTAAATGCATGATATATGGGGTATTGGAATATATGGGAGTTTTTAATGAATATATATTTTTCATACTATACATTATAAAGCTGTTATGCCTAAATTAACTAAAATCAGCAATTAAAATGATGAATGTTGGATATGGTGTTTAATATTTATTTATTTAGACAAAATAGTGCAGAATTCTAATATTGGTAATTAATCAATTATTGGCCATAATGGTGTGCACTATCATTATGCACTATTGTCAAGTTTGGGGTTAGTAAGGATTGATTGATGTTGATTTAATTAATGTTTATTTGGAAATGATGGATCAGACCTTAGCATTCCAGAGCCAAAAGTTTTGGCTGTGACATACATTTTGTGTTTTACAAAGTTTGTTGCTTAAGCTGTTGTGGTGTTCATACACATTTTTTTTAGTAGTTGTGTAAGTGATCAGATACATTGTAAAAAATTGCTTACAAGCTTCCATTGGCCAAATAATTTACTTTTCCACACACCCACACACACACACACACAAAAAAAAAAAAAAAAAAAAAAAATATATATATATATATTATATATATATATTAATATATAATAATTATATATAATATATATTATATATATTGTGACGAGTCGGCTGCCTCCCCCCTAATTATCATCATCACCCCGTCCCTTAATCGCCTGCCCTTCGCCAGGCTCCCGACATGAGTGGGTGTGTGAGAGAGGGGGGGCGCTGAAATAGCCAGGGCTGGCGTCGTGTGATGGGGCACACCTGAACCGAACGGAGCCTCATCACAGCCGCTGTTTAAATGCCGCGCTCTCTCCCATGAGTGAACGTCTCTCCCCGTGCATGCAACCACCGCCCACTTGGCCCCCCCGCCCCCCCCATACGCTGTTGTCCTCAGGTGGTCCAGGAGGTGTGCATAGAGGATTCTCCGTGCCGACCGACCGATGGCATCTACGACCCCATGGTCCGGACGAGGGCCCGCACACTGTTACATCAAAAACTGCCGTCGGGCCAGGATGCCGGCCGTCTAGCCCCTCCCCCATGTCCGGTGGCCAAGGCGAGAAGGATGGCCGCTGGACAAAGCCGCGCCCTGTCGCGTTCGCAGACTGGAGAGGGGAGCGAGTGTCCCGCCGGTCCTCCGCCCCTTACCTGGACCCTCCTTCTCTGATCACTTCCCTTAACCCGCACTAAGCCCGCAGGGCACACGAGGACCCATATTCCCTGTTTGTATCTTTTGTGACCCACTAGATGCCCCCCCTCTTAAACTTTTTTCCTCCTGGACCCAGCATAATTTTTTTGTATTATTTTTCATAAAATCCCCATTTTTCTGTCTGGTTGCTCGTCACGTAGACAAATATAAATAATAAAATATTCAACTGTCTTTTTTTGATCCTTACACAAAATGACGCATTCTAACTTAATTGTTTACTACTCATAAGCTCTAAGCAGTCACATGTGAAAGTGTGAAGTGATTCATCTAGTCATCTAGTAAGTTCCTATGACAATGCCATACTAATTCTTTAGCTATTTTCTACAGAGCAGACTATATTGTATACAAAGGGTAGAGAAGAAGCGCAACCTCATTTGTCCTCATTGTTTTCTTGTTTGCAATGGTTACCTCCAAAGAAACCAATCATAGCCATCATCGCTTTGCATTAAAATGGCCTCACATGCAAGGAAATTTCTACAAAGAATATTGCTCCTGAAAGAACCATTTACTGGATCATTAAGAACTTCAAGGAGAGAGGTTCGACTGCAGTGACGAAGTCTTCAGGACGTCCCAGAGTGTCCCCAAGTGTTCACCACAAACCGTCTCCTCGTTGAGGAGTCAGCTTACGTAATCCTTCACCAATTTGCAGAGCTTGCTCAGGAATGCAGCCATGGTTGGTGTGAAGCTCGGCACCCACCGTGAGGCCCAGATTTTGGTCAATGACTTGTTGTCAAGAAGGGCATCAAGAAACCTTTCTCCCAGACAAAATTTCAAGGACAGACTTAAATGTGCTGCAGGCAGTAACAATGATTGGACAGCAAAGACTATGCAAGTTATTTTCTCTGATGAAGCTCCTTTCTGACTGTTTGGGACATCTGAAAATCGATTGTTTGGAGAAGAAAAGGTGAACGCTACCATGAGTCCTGTGTTGTGCCAACAGTGAAGCATCCTGAGACCATCCATGTGTGGGGTTGCTTCGGGGGAACTGGGGGGCAAGGTATGCTCTCTCATAATTCTGCCCAAAACACTGCCATGAATAAAGAATGGTATCAAAATGTCCTGCAAGAGCGACTTCTACCAACGATTCATGAGCAGTTTGGTGATGATCCGTGCATTTTCCAGCATGATGGAGCACCATGTCACAAAGCAAGAGTGATAAAGAAGTGGCTCGAAGATCATTACATTGAAATTTTAGGTCCGTGGCCAGGCAACTCTCCGGATCTCAATCCCATAGAGAACCTGTGGTCAGTCCTCAAAAGGTGAGTGGACAAGCAGGAGCCCACAAATTGTGATCAACCCCGAGAAATAATAAGGCAAGAATGGATCGCCATCAGTCAGGATTTGGCCCTAATACCTAAAGCTAATATCCAGCATGCCAGAGCGAATTGCAGAGGTTATGAAAAACAAGGGTCAGCACTGTAAATATTGACTCATTATATATTTTTTGCCAATAAAAGCCTTTAAAACTTATGATATGCTTATCATTATTTTTCAGTATACCATCGAAACATGTGGAAAAATAATCTACAAATACTGAAGCAGCAAACTTTGCAAAACACAAAATTTATGTCACTGCCAAAATGTTTGGCCATGGCTGTACATTGGGCATGTTACGTGTTGCATGTTTGCTCTTTACTCTCTCCCTGTCTCACTTTCTACCTGTCGCAGACCGCTAATTGGGTTCCAGCTGATGCTCATCGTCCATCAGTACTGAGTGAACGCTGCAGAAACCAAATAATTATAAGACAGCAGAGAAACAAAGCTGAAGCACTGACAGCAAAGCGCTTCACACTTTGCCCTGATCCAGAAATGTTCTCTTTTGTTCACCGATTAGCACCGAGTGCGGTCTTTACCTCTTAACGTTGCGAATGGATTGCTCAATTGCAAACTATGAGCGAGCGTGAGAACGCTATGGGCATATTTCTCGTATTGATGTTTATTTTGTTTTACTCTTAATTTTTGTGTAAATACTTTTGTTTGCTTTTTGGAAGGCTGCCATTTTCTTTGAACTTGAGATTGTTTATGTTAGTCAGGGTGTAAGGTAAGACTCTGTCATTTATTTATTTTCATTTGTTTAGGTTATTTAAAGCTTTTGTTGATAGTTAGTTTTGTTTGTTATATTGGCCTTACCCTCTCTTGAAGTTTTGCTTCCTTTGTAAATATTTTGTTATTAATAAAGCTATTTGTTTAAGTTTTTGTTACAGCCTCACTTACCCTTAGACAAACAGGGAGGCTTGTAACATTAGTCATGACTTTAAAAAAATAATGCTAATTATTTTTAAAAAACGAATCAGTTATCTCCCATTTTAATATGCTATAAGTAGATAATACTTACCACAGCTGTCATCTTTTATTAAAAAAAATAAATAAAATTTGTGAGTTAACTAATCTTTTAATGTGTCACTAGACATGCCATAAATGTCATAAAATGCCCACTTTCAAGTCATTTCTGTACCTGTTTTATTGATACTTAACTGTAAAAATCATGTCAGTAGCACATTTGTGCTAAGATACCTGAAGTTTCTCTATAATCGCATCTCAATAAGTCTGCTGTCCATCATTAATACCTCCTATTCAAGCATCTGTCCTCACCTTGGCTAGTCAAACACAGATTTTGATCAAAACTGAGCCGGGATTTTTGGATTTGAGGAATCTTCTTTTTCATTAAAAAGAGGAGGAGATGTCATGTTTTGAGGTAAAGCCAGCTGTGTGGATATCAGATGGGCTCGTCTCTACCGGTCATTGCCACGAAGGAGTTGTTAGACTGAGAGCAGCTTTGACGGGCTACAGCGTGCCTAACTCAGAGCAGGCTGATTATTGGATTTCCTTCAGTGTGGTCTGTGAAAAAAACCCTGGGGCACGGTCATACAGAAAAACACCGGTCTTCTCCAACCTCCCCAGCTGATGCTCTTTCTCCTTGCTTTCCTCGATGTCTATCCCGAAAACTAATCTATAGACTGCAACGGACCACAACACACCATGCTGTGAACAGTTTCCCCTCAAGAAATCTTTGACTTCTTTGATGCCAAGTCGCTTCCTGTCCTTTCCTCTTATGTCTGTTCATGCTGACGGTGATTGTATCACTGGAGGTCAGCAGGTCACGTATTATTGGTCATAGTAGGTGTTCCTGCAGCTAAATGAGACGTATTGTTGGTAAAAAAAATAAGATGGGCATTCCATTTTTGACAAGAAAACAGTCCAGTGTTGGTATATATTGAAGCTGTATATAATGAACAAGATAAACGATTTTTAATCCACGAATCAAACCAGGACATTGTTGCTTATATTGCCAGAATCACCATTTGTTTGCTTTATGCTGCATTCCATTCTATACATCTGGATATCTCCAATCTCCATAAAGGTGTTCCTTTGTGTGATGCTACAAATAAGTCGTACAAGAAAACAAAATGGCAGTACTACCATTAGCTTTGCAGGTGTTTGAATGCCAACACATATAAAAAAAAATGGCCAAAAATATTTTTGGTACAATATGTTTTAAATATATATTTACATCAGTATACTTATTCTTTATATTTACATCAATATATTTCACACTCCATATTTCAAAAACATATTTAACATATTAAATACATTCACATTTGTCAAATTTGATGAAAAACCTTATTTGTTGTCTGTAAAACTTGTGAACATATCAGATCAGGGGCGTTTCCTCAAAACAGTGCCTCCTCAAGATATTAAATGAAAAAAAAAATAGTACAAAAATAAAACAACACCAATATCACAAAATATAACAAAACACACTTTTTTTCTGGAAAAAACTAAACAAAAAAAACTGTTCAACAGTGACACCAAGCAAGTAAAACTAGCTTAATAAGTGTTGCTATGTTCATACACTCTAATGTCAATAAAGTCAAAATCAGATTAAGGCCTGTTCTAGGGCAATTTTTATGGAGAGGTCTTCTAATCTCGTTTCCATTGGACTGTAAAAATTCTGGTCAACCAGTAAAATCCATGCTTTTCGTCACATTCCCATGAGCAACAGCCGTTACATAAAACTACAACTTGGTTGTATGTTGCCAAATGACACTGAATAGCAGAGAATTAATCCAATACCAGCTATTTTGGGACTGTACTCTTGTAGTTAGTGTCATTGTGAAAACAAAAATGTATTTATTTTCTGTGACAAGCGAAAGTTGTGCAGCACTTTGTGTACCGGAGTAACCAGGGTATATTAAGCGCCACATACTGTCAAAGAGTGAATCTGCATTTGGTCTGGTCTGAACAGATAAATCATAATCAAAATTCTCAGAATGACATTTTATGAAATCGATGCATCGCAAATCGAGAAATTATTCGACATCGCATTTCTCTCTTGAATCGATTCTGAGTTTAGTTTTTAACAGCAGATTGCACTGCGTGCTTTAGAAATAGCCGTATTCTGCTTGCTTCTAGTTCCTTACAAATGCACCACTTGAACCTAAAATAATCATTCATAAAGTTTGAAAAAGCTGAAGCGAATTACAAGGATGTTCACAGTGGGCTGTGTTTACATTAATCTCACATCATAAAGCATAAAAGCCGATGTGGAAGTACATTTAACCACTTACATTACTCAGCCGAAAGCTCAAGCGCTCTTCTTCGTGAGCATTTGAGTGTGCGGTTAAAAAATAACCTAGATCGCCATCTGCTGTTAAAAACTAAGCTCAGAATCGATTCGAGGGAGAATCACGATGCATTCCGAAAATCTCAGAAGCGATCCACAAATCGCGATGCATTGATTTATTTTCCCAGCCCTATTATGAACGTGCCACGCTAACACATTTTTCAGAGTAAGAGTTTGGATAATTATGACTTTTGGGGTTGATTGAAATGCAGCATAATTGAAAGCATGGGCTATCACTGATAAATGATGAACTTCAGTCTTATCAAGACGCTGAATTTTCAGCTGAATGGTAAAAACTGTGCAGTATTGAGGGTCAAAAAAGAATGAAGATAGCAGAGCTTTTACAGTAATGGTTAGAGGCTAGAGTGATTAATGTCTAACTCCGCTGCACTCCGCATATACAGCAGCTAATTCTCTTCTGGAGTGAAATGCAAATGAACATCTCAAAAGTGCACGACTCATAAAAAGCTCACCAGTCTATTAGCGTTCAGAATCCAAGAATGAGGTCAAACTATAAAATGAACTCAACAGGGACTTCAGGTCCGACTGAGTGAAGCCTCCCTGTAATATAAACAGCATTTTTGCAGCATATTCAGAAGATAACTCCCACCGCCTGTGATGTGTAGCGCTCCAGGACAGATGTGAAACATGGAAATTAAAGGTGGGATTGAGGGTTTTCTGTCCTAAGCACTTCCCTTTTATGTCCAGCTTTCAGACATAACACCACTGAGGATTCATTGATGTCATCTTAACATATCATTTCACATTGTGAGTTGCTGTGTAATGGGTAGTAAAGCATAATGGGTACGATTCTGGGCTGATGACTAAAGGTTGTAAATTCAAATTTTTCTGCAGAAACATCACAGCTGTGCATTTGGCCGAGACACTTCAGTTAAGGTTACTCCAGGGTTACGGTGCCTGAAATAAGTGTACTTTAAAGACGCACTCACTAAGGTTGTGTTGATGGTTTTTGTTTTTACAAAACCTCTGCAAGGTTTTTGTTTAAACATTATTTTTCCACTCATACTCATTCTGTTTTATCTGCCTGGAGGATTGCACATTTGCTGAGCCACACCATCACTTTGATCAATGCTGTTGACTCAACTTCTGTTGTTATGTTGAGTCTAATGGTAATATTATGGTCTGGTTTCTTTGTTTGTGTGTGTGTGTGTGTGTGTGTGTGTGTGTGTGTGTGTGTGTTTTTTATAAAATACCTTGACTTGGCTACAGAGCTTTACAAAGTAAACCGTTTGTGAGTAGCATTAGTATTAGTAGCTTGTGTAACATGACTGGTCATGTGACCTCAAAATGGCGGCACCCAAGGGCGACGCACCTCATGTTGAATAAAACCATTTTTCTATTAGACTGATTTCATGTGAGTGTACCACATTTTAATGAAATTTCTCAGAACCACTTTTACTGAGTGCACCTTGCTATATTGCTAATTATATTGCTAATTAGTAGATTACAGCAACATCTTTTAATCCTGGAACGCAAAGCTAACATCCCCTCTAGACTTCATATGTGATACACGATACAATTAGATATGTATTCTTTATCCCATATTTTGTTTTGTGAACAACATGAAAATAAATTTTAGTGATAATATTGGTTATGTGTGTTAGTAATAACCTCAGGTTATTCCAAGGGGACTTTCACTGTAGTAAGTATACGGTAAAAACATATGGATAAAAGCATCAGCTAATTGCCATTTTGCTATCTGCATTCTTACTAAATTAAACCTTAATATGATATTTGACATTGCCTATATGCAACTGTGGATAATGCATAGAGAATGAATGAATGATTGAGTTCTCTTGTATTGGTATTTGACTTTAAGGTACAGTTTGGATGCATAATCTTATAAATATGCAGGACTCAAAAGACTATCCTCACCACCAATGCCACCTCAAAAAAAGCAAACCACCATTATGTCAATATCATGCTATGGTAGTTCTGCTGTGTGTGACAATGTGTACAGTAGCTGTCGGTAGGTCCTTGGATAAGACCCCGAGTCAAGTGAGCATGCTAGCGCGATAAGAGGGCTCTTTCAAGCAGAAAATTGTTACAGATAATGGGAGAAAAGATATGCAGCTCAAAAGGAGATTGAAAACTCCCATCCTAATGTAGAACATATGTTTTACATACATAATGAAGACATGTCCAAGAAGATATTATGGTCGTTGCATAGAGTAAATTAACAAGGACATGCAAAACAGCAGGTGAAGTCTGTGCAAATTAACAGTTATCAGGGCAAGCTGAGAAGCACTAGCTGAAAAACAATGGATTAGTGTGCTTTAATAATTCCATCTTCACACTGCCAGTGGAATCTTACTTACATTTTCCACTCTGTCACAAATTTATGCTATATCTTGACAATATATACTATACTATAATCACAATATTTTGTGAATAGTATTAATTGTATGACATTATTGTATGTCATAAAATTTGTATTACATATTTTAGGATTACATTTAAAAATGTTTTAATTGAACCCTTATTTTGTTGTTAAAAAATAGTATAATTATAATGATGTATTATTATCATTATTACAATAATAATTGTATTATTATAATTACAGTATATTATTATTAATGAATTAACTAAACTAAAGTTAACAGCATAAATAGCATAATAAAATTAAAGTCGTTTATTTTTATTTATTTTTTTGATGGGTTATATTTCTAAATTAAGCTGCATTGTGGGTACTGAATAACCAGAACGGGAAAAATACATAATACCCCCCCCCCCCCCCCCCCAAAAAAAAAATTAAATCTATATATCCTGTATAGATTATTACTATATTTATTTTTTTTTGTATTTCAGGAACACTCTTCCAGATCATCTGACCCAATTTAGCTTATTTGACACTGAAACAAAGCTAGACTTATTATTCATAACAATGCTGAGCAGTGTTGCAATGCTTACATGGTAAACAGTTTCACTGATTCTAATAGGACAGTCTAGTTAGTTATGTCACGCCACACGTTTCCAGGTCTCAGACATCCATGGCAACACCATTATCCTTGGACGAGCCCTTCATATATACCCAGCCCAAAATTATTCTATCTGAAAAGCACACCTCTCACCTCATTTATTATGTGAGTAAATGTAGTTACCGTAATAACAGTTTTGGAGCCGGCCGTTTTGAACTTAGCACTGACAGCCAGATAATTGAATACAGCTTGAAATGTGGTACTTCAGATGTAATTATGGAGCCAGTTTCTCTCTTCCTCTCTCAATACGACACTCTAGGCTATGACAGGAAACCCATTAATGGGTTGAAAGAACTGCAAACGCTATTACTCCCTTTGCAGTGTTTCAAACCAACTCGACAGAAGCTGAATAGACACTGTTTGTTCTTCTTTGATAAACTGGAGCGTTCTGAAAGTTAGTGAGTTCTGCAAACGAGACCACGCTCCATTTTGCTGTGAATGTGAATTAAGCCTTATCACAGTCTAAAGGGGATGGAATGAATAAATGAATAAGGGATAGGAACCGGGGAAAAAAGCTATCATTTCTAGTTTGGTTAACCACTGGCTTACACATGCAGAGTGACATCAAAATGTCATTAGTGCGGTATATTGCTGTGAAACCACATGGCACTTCACTTGGGAAAGAGAGGGAGAAGTTTTGGCAAAGGCAAAGCGGTACATTCTAAAACCATAAAACTCTCAGAATGGCACAGGCTGATGGAGTGTGAAAATATATAATGCTTACTGAATGTTTAGAGGTTTTTTTCCTCAGGGAGAGCAATTAATAACAGCAGTCTGCTGCCTCGCTGTTAATCCTGTCAGTTTGGCCCGAGAGGGGATGGAAAGATGCCTCCATGTTGAGAGATCAATGCTGGTTATGCTGGCACTAGGCTGAGGGGAAGCATAGGTAACACACAGCCGCTAATTGCCCTGTAGCACTATGTTGTGTCTTATGTGTCTATAAAGACATCTTGCACTGACAAAGAGATTAAAACAGAGGAAAATAAGGCATATTTTCAATATAAGTATGAATTAAAGCAACAGTAAACAGTGTAATGTATTTTTGTGACTGTGGAGCCACCTACAGATAAGTGAGTGCAATCTACTGTCATAAATACAGTGGATTGAATGTACATGTGCATTTGTTGCAGCCAGTTTGCGTAATTATGTACCCGCCTACTAAACTTACGGTGTGTGCACACCAAAACCAAAATTAACTATTAGCGTGAGTAGATTACATACAAAGTCAATGCAAAGACCAGGCGATGCGAATGAAGAGAATTGGGTAACACGTTTGCTGTGAATGCGCGACATTCACCTCAGTCGAGTCTTCTGCGCAAGTTAAAAAAATGTAAACTTGAGCGAACAATTCACAATACATGTTGTTGCACAAGCCAATCAGTGAAGAGCTTATTAACACGTCTGATTTGACACCTCGGTTGTATCAGAAAATCGTTTGTATTGTTTTTATTGGCTAAAACATTTACATTTACATTTAGTCATTTAGCAGACGCTTTTATCCAAAGCGACTTACAAATGAGAACAATAAAAGCAGTCAAAACTAACAAAAGAGCAACAATATGTAAGTGCAAATGACAAGTCTCGGTTAGCCTAATGCAGTACACATAGCAAGGTATATATATATATACTGTATATATATATATACACTCACTGAACAAAATTATAAACACAACACTTTTGTTTTTGCCCCCATTTTTCATAAGCTGAACTCAAAGATCTAAGACTTTTTCTATGTACACAAAAGGCCTATTTCTCTCAAATATTGTTCACAAATCTGTCTACATCTGTGTTAGTGAGCACTTCTCCTTTGCCGAGATAATCCATACACCTCACAGGTGTGGCATATCAAAGATGCTGATTAGACAGCATGATTATGGCACAGGTGTGCCTTAGGCTGGCCAAAATAAAAGGCCACTCTAAAATGTACAGATTTACTGTATTGGGGGGTCCGGGGGGTCCGAAAAACCAGTCAGTATCTGGTGGGACCACCATTTGCCTCACGCAGTGCAACGCATATGAGTTTTTTGTCCTGTCTAAATAGAGTTGATCAGGTTGTTGATTGTGGCCTGTGGAATGTTGGTCCACTCTTCTTCAAAGGCTGTGCGAAGTTGCTGGATATTAGCAGGAACTGAAACACGCTGTCGTATACACCCATCCAGAGCATCCCAAACATGCTCAAAGGGTAACATGTCCGGTGAGTATGCTGGCCATACAAGAACTTTTCATGTTTTCAGCTTCCAGGAATTGTGTAAAGATCCTTGCAACATGGGGCCGTGCATTATCATGCTGCAACGTGAGGTGATGGTCGTGGATGAAAGGCACAACAATGGGCCTCAGGATCTCACCACGGTATCTCTGTGCATTCAAAATGACATCAATAAAATGCACCTGTGTTCATGGTCCATAACATCGCCTGCAAACCCATAACCCCACGCCCACCATGGGCCACTCCATCCACCACATTGGACATCAGCAAAACCGTTACCCACACACGCCCATTACACGCTGTTGCCATCCTGATGAGGACGACGAGCATGCAGGTGAGCTTCCCTGAGACGGTTTCTGACAAGTTTGTGCAGAAATTCTTTGGTTATACAAACCAATTGTTGCAGCAGCTGTCCATGTGGCTGGTCTCAAACGATCTTGGAGGAGAAGATGCTGGAAGTGGAGGTCCTGGGCTGGTGTGGTTAAACGTGGTCTGCGGTTGTGAGGCCGGTTGGATGTACAGCCAAATTATCTGAAACGCCTTTGGAGACGGCTTATGGTAGAGGAAATTAACATTCAATTCACGGGCAAAAGCTCTGATGGACATTCCTGCAGTCAGAATGCCAATCGCACGCTCCCTCAAAACTTGAGACATCTGTTGCATTGTGCTGTGTGATAAAACTGCACATTTTATAGTGGCCTTTTATTGTGGCCAGCCTAAGGCACAACTGTGCAATAATCATGCTGTCCAATCAGCATCTTGAAATGCCACACCTGTGAGGTGGATGCATTATCTCGGCAAAGGAGAAGTGCTCACTAACACAGATTAGACAGATTTGTGAACAATATTTGCGAGAAATAGGCCTTTTGTGTACATAGAAAAAGTGTGGCCGTTTATAATTTTGTTACCGTGTGTATTATATATTATATATATATATATATTTATATATCTTATTAACACACACATATACACACAAACAAAGAAAAACAAGTAGCTAGAATAGAAAAAATAGAAAGCTAGTGTTTTTTTTAATACAAAAATAAGATAAATATAGATAAAGTAGAATAAAAATAAAAATAGAAAGTGCTAGAGTTAGAGGCTCAAATAAAAATGGAAGAGATGTGTTTTAGCCGATTCTTGAAGATGGCTAAGGATTGAGTTGGGCAGGTCATTCCACCAGGAGGGAAAAGTTAATGAAAAAGTCTGTGAAAGTGATTTTGTGTCTCTTTGGGATGAACAATAAAGCGACATTCACTTGCAGAATGCTAGCTTCTAGAGGGTACATAAGTCTGAAGTAATGAATTTAGTTAAATGGGTGCAGAGCCAGTGGTGGTTTTGTAGGCAAACTTCAATGCCTTGAATTTTATGCGAGCAGCTACTGGTAGCCAGTGCAAATTGATGAACAGAGGTGTGACATGCGTTCTTTCGGCTCATTAAAGAGTCATCTTGCAGCGGTATTTTGGATTAATTGTAGATGTTTGATAGAACTGGCTGGAAGACCTGCAAGAGAGCATTGCAATAGTCCAGCCTGGATAGAACAAGAGCTTGTTGTGAAGTATTTTCTGAAAGAAAGGGGCTGATCTTCCTAATGTTGTATAAAGCAAATCTGCAGGACCGGGCAGTTTCAGCAATGTGGTCTGATAAATTCAGCTTATCATCAATCTCAACTCCAAGGTTTCTAGCTGTTTTTGCAGGAGTTATGGTTGATGAGCCTAACTTGATGGTGAAATTTTGATAAAGTGATGGGTTTTGTTGAAACCACAAGCAGTTCTGTCTTAGCCAGGTTGAGTTGAAGGTGATGATCTGCCATCCAACAAGAAATGTCTGTTAGACATGCTGAGATGCGAGCAGCTATCATTGTTGTTATGTTATAAAACATCCTGCGAGTAACGCGATGCAAATATCCACTATGCTTTTGGTGTGAACACACTATTAATTAATCCAATAACATTATTATAATGTCTTATTAGAAGTCAGTGTGTACCAAAATAATGATTTTGAAACTGATATTTTTTAAAGTTAAAGTTGCTTTAAATTTGTCAATTTATTATAAGATTCTATTTCAAAATCAAGTTCTAGATCAAGTCAGCACGCTAGGGGGGGGGAAAAATTTTTTCTTAATAAAGTAGAAACAATATATTACAGGAATAAATTACATTTTGAATGCAAAACGTAATTTACAAATCAAAGTTTTTTTTTTTTTTTTATGTTTTGTTTGGTTTTCGGTTCACATTTCCAAGGACATTTAGGGTTACACAACAACTAAAAGCAGTAAAGTTTTTCCTTTGTGTTTTGGAAAAGTTTTGCATACGGACAACAATGTTGTCAAAACTATTCCTGTTTACACTGATCCTATAAAGGACTAAAAGGCTGTAATATGCATACCAGGCCAGTAGTTGATGATGACACTTTGTAAATAAACTCACTTGTGCCTGTAGACTGAACATATAATGTGTAAACGCATGACGCCTAGTTTACCCAGAGACGATAACAGCATCATTTTCAAAAACTTGCACTTTGAAACACTTTGTGTTTTCAGGTGCCCAAAACACCATTATAGTGTAAATAAACGGCCAAAACACATCAAAAGTCTTCTGTTTTTAGTTGAAAACGGTGTTGTGTAAATGCCCCCTTAGTTTGTAAATTTATGGTTCTTGTTTTCCCCATGTCTAGTTCTCTCCTGTGCTTTAGTTTGAATAATTCTTAGATTACCTTCTTTGTTTTTGTTTATAAATAAAGTTAAACAGAGTCTATTAAGAGCCACTTTCCTTCTCTCCTCCCCCCCCCACCCCCCCCCCCCCCCAAAAAAAAAATCTTTCATTACACATCAACGTTTAAGTAAGTAAATCTATTATTTCTTTGTATGCTTCTGGTTACGCTTATTAGCTGCTTGTCTCCAGATAATTTGCATTCAAAGACAGCTCACATTCTTCACATCTCTCGCAATGCATCTGTGGCAGAGAGACACAAACACTGTTGTTCCAGGGACAAATACTTCAATAACAGCGAAACTGGCATCTTCTCCTGAGTCATTATCTACTTCTAGTGTTTAACAGCTGCCGCTAGTGATCATGCTGGTATTCATGCTGATGATGCACGTGGACCGTGATTCAGACCCAAACGTATATGCATTAGGGAACAAGGTGGAAATGAACAAGGTCCAAACCAAGTGTCAAAACATTTTAACTAGAGTAATAATTATATCAGTCCAATGGAAAACATAACATTATGCTGTTACAATTTTATAATAAAAGTCTGTGGTAAGAGAGAGTCAGGGATATGATGTAATAATCAAAAGCAAAGCAACCTGTCTGGCTTGATTCTGGCCAAAAAGTCTCTAGTGAATACACTGTTTAAGGGAGGCACACTTTACTAGTAAAATAACCTTTCCTCTTTGAGTGTTAATTGGTCTTAGGAGAACTCTCTGTTAAATTATTTTGCCAGTTTTGTGGAAAGGATTTGGGGACACATGACAGAAACTATCACAAACACAGATAACAAGTTGGCCAAGAATTAATGAAAGTGTCTTATTTAATTTACAAAACCTTTCAGGATATTGACCTTTACAATAATTGCATAGTCACTCATTTTTAGGTCTGTGGATACAAAATAAGGAAATCCACAAGCAGTTAGTCATAAAAGATACTAGGAAGTGCTGTAACACATTTTGATTAAATTATTATTATGATTTTTAATTTTCACTATTTGTTTCTCCTCACTATGTCTCATATTTTTATATGATATGACCATTTTACCAAGAAAGCTAGAAAAAAAACATATATATAATAAGAAAATCCACAATCAGTTAGTTATAAGGGAGAGCATGACACATTTTTGTTAATTCGATTTTTGCATTTTATGTTACATAGTTTAAATTATATTCCTATATTTGAATACTAAAGGAAAAGGTTTAGAAATAAATGATTATGAAGAAACCCACACTTGGTTAGTCATAAAGGGGGTGGGAGGTGTTGTATTTTATTTAAAATTGTTATTATTATTATTAGAAGTAGTAGTAGTAGTATTATAAATATGTCTCAAATATTTATATAATATTCCCATATTGTAGTACAATAAAAAAAAAGATTAGAAATGTTTTTTTTTCCTCCCTGAATTAACATTAATTAGCAACAGTTAATACTAATACTAATACTAATACTGCTACTCCTCCTCCTCATCCTACTACTGCTACCACCACTATTACTACTACTACTACTACTACTAATAATAATAATAATAACAACAATAATAATACAATCATTTTATTTGAAACTGAAATCAAAATGGTAAATGGTATATAAATAATTTAAATCTGTATTACAGTATGTTTACATTTGACCTTTTTACTTTTACTGCAGTTTCATTATGAACATAGGCCTGTCACTCATTTTGTGGTGCTAGCCATGGGTTGCAAATTACTGCTGTATTAAACATGCAGATATATGGTTGTAACAGTAATTTATCACCACATTCAGTATTCATTTGCTGCCATCATTTCTGAAATGAGAGGGGGTTTGTAATGGCAGATTTTAGTGCTGTCTCCGTTCTGTGCTGTCACTGTGAGCAATGCTGGCCTCTTTCAGAGTGACCTTGCTGTAAAGCTAGACTATTTCTCAAAGTCTTGAGAGACTCCAACAGTCTCTCATATAGGGATGAATGAAGTTCCCAATGTCAGAAAGGTTATGGAAACACACAGCAGAGACCTGGATGCATTGTCTTGGTTTTGGTCCATCAACCATTACAGATTTACAGATTTTACACTCTGGAGTCCAATAGCAGAAAGGAAGGGTAATTTAAAAACTTCGAAACCCAGCACGCTTGATAGGCCAGACTTGGTAAATTATTCACGCTGTGTTACTTTTAATGACCAGCAAGGTTAATCACTATCTTACAGCTCAGCCTGTTCTGGAAGAAAATAAAAGCAAACTGTTCAGAAGTGAAACCCAGACAGGTGGAGGTGAGCATCTCTTTAAGAGCGTGATTTATAGTTTCCTCGTTTTGGACATGTGGCTGCACCTTTTCCTGTGTTGATTCCTGGGTTAATTGAACTGAAATAGCTAATTGATGGCAGATTATAAGACTCTTGCTTGAGAGAGCATTACTCTCAAGCATCTCGCATTGTGGAGAGGATTTCAAGTGTCATTAAATGTATAAAGTTGATTAAGGAGAGCTAATTACACCCAATAAACTTTTGTGCGTGGCAATCTCTGCCTTCTAACATCTGCTAACTATAAGATAGAAAAAAATATATATAATTTATAATGGGGAAAAAGTGTTTGAAATTTGTTGTGTTTGAATCTAAAAAAAAAAACATGTCTAAGGCTCATTTCACCCCAAAATCAGAAGAAAAAGAAAATGAACCCTGTTTTAGGACCATTAATATTTCTTCTTTGGCATTATTTTCGGATAATTAAGCACATTTTCCCAAAAGAATCTCATTACTGTAATGAGTTAATTTTATATTTGAGTTTTTTGTAATTCCTATTATTCCCAGTACTGATTGCTATGTTTGAATGTTTTAGGTAGTATGTATGCATGTATTATTTGTTTGTTTGTAAATAAATAGGGTTTATTTAATGTAAATAAGGTAAAGAACATTCTGTAAAATGTAACCTTGATATATTTAATATTGACTGAGCAATGCCATGTCAAAGATTGAAATCATAGTGAAATTAATGGTTCAAATAAATATTTGAAGCTTCTCATAATTAGTTTTTGAGACTTCACAGACAGAGCCGCATATAATATAATCAGTGGTGTAATGTAATGGAGTAATTATACTTCGTTACAGTACTTAAGTATTTTTTTGGAGTATCTGTACTTCACTTGAGTTTTTATATTTCAGCCAACTTTTACTTTTACTCCACTACATTTCCTAATTCAAATGTATACATTTACTAAGATACATTTCCCAGAAGCATATTCGTTATTTACTACAAAATAGTCCGAAGTCAGAAGAACACGGACTGCAGGAGCCACGGAGTGACCATTAAAGCAGGTTTGACGAATCAGTGAAAGAAAACCGAGAGTGTGTGCAGAAGCGATTTGAGTGTATACTGCAACTAAAGGGGTGTGGGACTCCTAAAAACACCCTTGCTCTGTTCAAACAATGAAGGGGGGGGGGGGAGCACCTCACCACCCACGGATGATTCATTTTCCACTCAAGTAGAGTCTGGTGTGTGCAATATACAGTACATCATCTGCGATAATATGGTAAGCGTTGTTGTAATCATGTGCGATCTGACATTATCGAGTATATCACCAAATCACACACACAGAGTGCATGTATGTGATTTATTAGTCTATTAAAACTCAAAATTCAAGGCATTCTAAATTGTAGATGGCAAAATGCTTCTGTACGCTCTTTATGTTTATATAATTTAATAGTTAACATAATCTATATCATATAACGAGTACCGTTTTTTCTGCAGATATCAGCATGATATCAAATTTAATAATCAAATAAAGTTAGCAATAAGTGACTTACATTTTAGACTCAGTATTGCCAACAAAATTGTTCCGAACAAAGATCACCGCACTGTTTTGCGTCTTTGAGCAATGGTGTTTACCTATTGAATGAATCAGCTTTTTGAACTAATCGATTGAATGAATGATTCAGTGTTCAACTCATTAACAGTCCCCCAAACAATTTTGTTCCTGAATAAAATTAAGCCGTTGAATCTCCAATGACTCACGCGTCATTAAACAGTCACTTGCTGCCACCTACTGGCGATTTTAATTTCACATTTCGACTTTTTTTTTCATGTTTTAAATCATTAATTTCAAATATCAGTATTCAACGTTTTATGTTAAAAACAAAAGATTATTTATCCATCTGTAACTGCAGGTTAAATGCATCCATGTCCCCTCTGAGATACATATAACTGTGTAAAAGCATCTAAATGCTATTTCAGATGCAGATTCCAGAAATGTTTTCTTATGTTGGAATGAAAGACACTAAGTACCAGATTAAGTGCTTCTTATTCTTACCCAAAAATACTAAATAGAAGAAAGAGTTAAAACTGAACAGTTTTGCTACTCAAGCTGTGTATGAACATTTTTTTATATACATTTATTTGCTTCTTTTACATTTTGCATTTACTTGTACTTTTACTTTCAATACTTAAGTACGTTTAAGATAAAAAAATATATACTTTCCGTACTTAAGTACAATAAATATCACACACTTTAAAACTTTTACTCAAGTAATATTCTAAACGGTGACTTCAACTTCTACCAAAGTCAAGCTATCTGTACTTTTACTTGGAGTATGGTTCAGGTACTTTTATACAACCTGTATAATATAATATAATATAATATATATAATATAATATAATATAAAAAATATCTATAAATAAACTTTCACGATTTTATGTCTCAACTTTTTAGACTATTCCAATATTTGAGTATATAATGAGTATATGAGGTCAACATATTAAAATCAGTTGTTATTATTACCCATGTAATAACAATTGCTGTTCCAAAATTATGGAAAAGGTCTATATTTTTTTTACAGCATTTTGTTTTTGGAAGTTGTGATTACTGAAGTGTTCTGTTCTCACCGTGCCTTGGCGAAACAGTAGATTGAGCTGACTGAAGCTGCCTGACCAAAATGGGATTTGAAGTGATCGTCACACCACAACTATTGTGGGTGAGATAATAGGAAATTGATTTTTAGGGAGTGGCAATCTCTGGTGTTTCATGTTCATGTTGTCTTTGGGTATTATGGATTACAGCATACCTAAAAACACGACCTCAAAAGGTTGAAAAGGTCAAACTTTTTTGGTCCATATACTTAAAGAAACTGTTTATCCAAAAGTAATCCAAGCAATTATAAATGCAGACTGAGTCTTTTAAGCTTCTAATTAGGACATTTAGCATTACATCATTTGTCAACAATGGATCATCTGCAGTCAATGGGTGCCGTCAGAATGAGAGTCCAAACAGCTGATTAAAAACCCTGGAAAAAGCAATAGTATGGATAGAAGTGATGGTTTGAAGTTAAAAAGTCTTAATTGTTTCTTACAAACACACATAACGTTAATTGATGGACTGTAGTTGTGTGAATTAATTGTGGATTAATGTGATGGTTTTTTATCAGCTGTTCGGACTCTCATTCTGACGGCACCCATTCGTGATGAAATGCTATATTTCTTGTTATCAGTTCTGATGAAGAAACAAACTCATCCACATTTTGTATGGCCACACAAACCATATCACCTCAGAAAACTAGAAATATAGTACATAAGTCATATGGACAACTTATTTGCATCTGAAGCATAAAAACTTCAAGATGAAATCACTGTCATCATATATTGTAATTGTGAAGTGCAATGTCCCTTTAAAAATGTATTCAAGATGCTGAAAAGAATGAGCGACAACCTATTATTCAGCACAAGATTTGAAATGTCATCTCAATACCCAAACCCATAAACTATGGACATGCAGAAACCTAATATATTACTCCAATATACTAGTTGTGTGGGATCTGGCCTTTTGGAGATGCTGCTTTAATCGTTGGGGTTCTATGAGTTTCTCCTGAGCCCTTCCATATAACATGTTCCATCAAACCCTTTTCCCTTTCTTTACACACTGATTCACTGAAGGGTCTTATTTACTCTGCTTTATTCATGCCCTTTGCCAAGAAAAAAAAAGAATAATTTTGTACTTTCACAAGCAAACCCACAGCATGTTACTTGCAGAAAATACCCATACAATCAGTTTAAATATGTTACAGCACACAGGCTCACTGAATCTAGTCCAGCTTCCTTCCTGCAACCTGTTTGCTTCTTGCTACATGATGAGCGATGTGACTGATGTAAGAATGATGTGCAAACGGTCGCAACGAGCGTGACAAACAGAGCTGAGATCTGCCCTGTAGTTCATTTTAATGGGATTATGAGCGTGTCTCCGTCACCATAAACAATCTCTATCATCCAGAGCTGAACTTCAACCCAAATCCTCTTACTCTACAAAGACTATTCCAGAGAACACCAGTTCTGCTGATTTGTGTGATTAAACGTCTCGTTTTAATCCCAGGGTACAAATGAGGCTGATGTGTGTAGTACACATCACAATACAGTGAGTAAAAAATAGAAAACATTTACTTTGAATTGTTTCAAAGGCATACAGAACAGGCTTGACTAATTTATCAAAAGAAAAAAGAACAGCAGCATTGTGTGGTCTGATTCTGAACTTTGGATCAGATGCATTAATTGCATAGATGATAATCTCATGCAAGATGCAAAGCAAGTTTAAATAAATGAGTAAATTAAATAAATTACTTCCATGATTTGGATGGATTCCAAAACAAACAAACACAAAAACAAATAAAGTAACTAAAGTAAAAAAAAAAAAAACATAGGAATGCATTGTTGAAAGGGTTTAGCCTTTTAATTATACTCCATGAGGTCTATTTAGAGATATGTAATTTTAATATGACATGCAAATAAGCACTCTTATGGTGATTTGAGTCATAGCATTTCACTTCACATCATTATGGCCATAAAACACCCAGGTGCACTGCTCCATTCCTCTGAAGTCATTATACATTTCCACTGTTTAGTGAAACTTTATTGTTCTGTCACATCATTCACAATCTGTTGATAACATGCAGTTAATTTACTCTGTTTTTGCTCAAAAAAACAAAACAAACTACACAACATTTAGAAATAAACTAGACTTTTTGATAAACTAGACTTTTACATTTTCCAAAGAAACTTGCCTCCAAAATTGTAAGGTGGTTACCTAGGTGTCCTGAATATTTATTTATTTATTTGGTTGTTTATTTATTTGTTTGTCTGTTTTTTTTTGTCTGCTTATTTATTCATCTGTTGCTCTGTAGTTGCTAGGTTGATTATGTGAGGAGCAAATTGTGTTCTGATGTTTAACGGATGAAAATCGATTAATTAATGAAATCGCGTTTGGTCTCGTACTGTATCGCATACCTTGTCAGTGTCGTGCGCTTTGCTTGGCCATTTGTTGTGATACACAGGAAAGTGTGTCCAGCTGAATTCAATTTGAGTTTTGTTAAACGAATAAAAAAGAAGCTTAGTTTACCGTGGAAGCGGTCGCTTGAAGACCGAAGAGTGTAAAGACCATCGACTCTACCGTTCGACTCCATCAAGCAGGGACACCGGCAAGGATAGTACGCTTTTTAAATTTCTCCTCTTTCCTACCTACTAGGGTGTTTCACCTTCTGTTTCATTTTTTATACCCATTTCCTTACTATGTGGTCTTAAGTTGTTATTTTTAGCCATGTGCTGTTTTGGCTCAGTGTATTTATTTAGGATTACTGATAACTAATGTAGTTTTGATTTTTGTCTGACGTTATCATTTTAGTTTTAGTTACAGTTTGTATTAATGTTGTCCCATTATTAGCTTTCAATTATGTTCTATATAGGTTTTTTTATTTAGTTTTAGGTTTTTGTAATTTTGAGTGTATTTCAGTACTTCAACAAACCCAAAATGAAATTGAAATTATATTATATAATATATATATATATAATATATATAATATATATATATATATAATATATATATATATATATGTACATGTATGTATATGTGTGTGGCTTGTATATATATGTGTGTGGCTGTACATACACGTATGCAGTTGTTTTTTGGTGTTTGGCTTAGTGTTATGTTAGAATCATTATTATACTCATACCTTTTGTTCTTTTAATATTTTGAATTGTTTTTAGATTTATTTTTTTGTTTTCATTTAAATGTTTTAAATGTTGTTGTATGCATTTGTCATTTTAATTTAATTTATTTTATTTTCTTTAAATGTGTGTATATATAATATACAGTGGGGAAAAATAGTATTTAGTCAGCCACCAATTGTGCAAGTTCTCCCACTTAAAAAGATGAGAGAGGCCTGTAATTTTCATCATAGGTATACCTCAACTATGAGAGACAAAATGAGAAAAAAAAATCCAGAAAATCACATTGTAGGATTTTTAAAGAATTAATTGGTAAATTCCTCTGTAAAATATGTATTTGGTCACCTACAAACAAGTAAGATTTCTGGCTCTCACAGACCTGTTACTTCTTCTTTAAGAGGCTCCTCTGTTCTCCACTGGTTACCTGTATTAATGGCATCTGTTTGAACTCGTTATCAGTATAAAAGACATCTGTCCACAACCTCAAACAGTCACACTCCAAACTCCACCATGGCCAAGACCAAAGAGCTGTCAAAGGACACCAGAAACAAAATTGTAGACCTGCACCAGGCTGGGAAGACTGAATCTGCAATAGGTAAGCAGCTTGGTGTGAAGAAATCAACTGTGGGAGCAATTATTGGAAAATGGAAGACATACAAGACCACTGATAATCCCCCTCGATCTGGGGCTCCAAGCAAGATCTCACCCCGTGGGGTCAAAATTAACACAAGAACTGTGAGCAAAAATCCCAGAACCTCACGGGGGGACCTAGTGAATGACCTGAAGAGAGCTGGGACCAAAGTAACAAAGCCTACCATCAGTAACACACTGCACCGCCAAGGACTCAAATCCTGCAGTGCCAGACATGCCCCCCTGCTTAAGCCAGTACATGTCCAAGCCCATCTGAAGTTTGCTAGAGAGCATTTGGATGATCCAGAAGAGGATTTTGAGAATGTCATATGGTCAGATGAAACAAAAATATAACATTTTGGTAAAAACTCAACTTGTAGTGTTTGGAGGAGAAATAATGCTGAGTTGCATCCAAAGAACACCATACCAACTGTGAAGCATGGGGGTGGAAACATCATGCTTTTGGGGCTGTTTTTCTGCAAAGGGACCAGGACGACTGATCCGTGTAAACGAAAGAATGAATGGGGCCATGTATCGTGAGATTTTGAGTGAAAACCTCCTTCCATCAGCAAGGGCATTGAAGATTATACGTGGCTGGGTCTTTCAGCATGACATTGATCCCAAACACACCGCCCGGGCAAACGAAGGAGTGGCTTCGTAAGAAGCATTTCAAGGTCCTGTAGTGGCCTAGCCAGTCTCCAGATCTCCACCCCATAGAAAATCTTTGGAGGGAGTTGAGAATCCGTGTTGCCCAGCGACAGCCCCAAACATTACTGCTCTAGAGGAGATCTGCATGGAGGAAGGGGCCAAAATACCAGCAACAGTGTGTAAAAACCTAGTGAAGACTTACAGAAAACGTTTGACCTCTGTCATTTGCCAACAAAGGGTATATAACAAAGTATTGAGATGAAATTTTTGTTATTGACCAAATACTTATTTTCCATTATAATTTGCAAATAAATTCTTTAAAATCCTACAATGTGATTTTCTGGATTTTTTTTCCTCATTTTGGCTCTCATAGTTGAGGTATACCTATGAAAAAAATTACAGGCCTCTCTCATCGTTTTAAGTGGGAGAACTTGCACAATTGGGGCTGACTAAATACTTTTTTGCCCCAATGTATATATATATATATATATTTACTAGAGTTTTTTTAAGAGCTTTATTTTTAATTACTTTTTCTTATTTGTAAGTCGATTTGGATAAAAGCGTCTGCTAAATGACTAAAAGTAAAGTAAAAGTAACGGTTTGCTCATATCAAAATATGAGCAATACTTGACCTTGCAGGCACTACTAAAGATGGTGGTCTTTTTAGTACTTGATAAATGTATTTTATTGGTTTTGCATGCTTTTTACATTTAAAGGGATAGTTCACCCCCCCCCCCCAAAAAAAAAAAAGTACTTATTACACCCTCAGGAAGAGGGGGGGACATCCAAGAACATAGATGTTTTGTTTTATCTTGAACGTATTTTTAGCATTACATCACTTGTTCACCAGTGGATCCTCTGAAGTGCATGGGTGCCGTCAGAATTACAGTCCAAACAGCTGATCACAATAATCCACATGTGATCAACACAATTGCAGTCCATTAATCAACCTCTTGCTAAGTGGAATGCTGTGTGCTTGTAAGAAACAAATTCATCATTGAGGTGTTTTAACTTTAAAATGTTGATTTATATCTGTCCAAAGCTAGACAATAAGTAAATAATGGGCATGAATTAGGGTGTGCATTATTTTTCCAATAATTAAATGACCTAGAGTCATTTATTCCACTTATACTACGGTTACCACACCTCAAAACAGATTATGTATTTCAAGATATTTGTTTCAAAACATTCCGTTTTTTTTCCTCCTTAAAAGCTCCCATAGTATAATATGGAATAGCTTCCTTGACTTAAAAACAATTATCCTGTTGTCTTCTCACTTCATAATCCACCAACAAAATTTGATGATTTAATACTGTTTTGGACTGTTTTCACTTATGAACGGTGCTTGATCTGTGCATATTTCTCTTCTGATTCAGACGCAACATTTTTTATTATTTTATACATTTTTTTGGAGAGAGCAATAATAAAGGACTCATTTCAGCAATGAAAGAAGCAATGGTTTGAATAAAAAAAAATCTTAATGATTAATTTGTTTCTAACAAACAAGCAGCTTTTTACTTCACAAGGCGCATTAATTGATAGGCTGAAGTCGTGTGGATTACTTGTGGATTATTTTGATGATCAGCTGTTTGGATTCTCATTTTGGCGGCATCCATTCACTGCAGAGTATTCATTGGTGAGCAAGTGATGTACTGAAATGTTACATTTTTCCAAATCTGTTCAGATGAAGAACCAACCTACATTTTGGCTGGCCTGAGGTTGAGTAAACTTTCTGAAAATACTCATTTTTGGATGAACTATTCCTTGATAATCACAGTCTCAAGACTATTATGCTATTTAAAACATTAACGGCCAGCATTTACACCCTTGTGGGACTCAGGCCATAAAATCCCTCTTGGATCTGTGATAAATGGCCTACCTGTGAGTTTCCTGAAGTATTTTCCAATTACAGTTCAGTGGTCCTGCATAAATACAGAATTCTGCTGAAGCCCCAAGTAATGCCAGACCTTCACTTACTGCAGTGCTTTACAGGGCTTGTAAACTTGTAGAAATCAACTGCTCTAAAGAGCATCTGTTTTTAGGTTCTGCACTGTAAGCTATAAATCACAAGCTGGGCTCGGTGATTACACTAGCTCATCATCACAGGACACTCCAGCAGCCCGTTGGGCATTGCAGAAATGGCGAAAGTATAAATAAACATTGCTGTGCTGTTAATGAAAGGAACATTCAGCCAGTGCAAACATCTCCTGGGCCACCTTCACCTGTGTGCTTGCATCATAGTCATTTCACCAGTTGATACAGCCACACAACATTAAAATCAAACTGTTTTCCCATGAGCTTCCTGATGATTTGCTACTTAAATTCATCAGCTCTTGAAATGTCAGTAAACAGAGGAAATAGACAATCTGAAATCTATTAAATCCAAACTTGGAGTGCTTAAAGGAATACTTCACATAAATATGAAAATACTGTCATCATTCATTCATATTGTTCCAATCCTGTAAGGTTTTGTGCAACTCAAAAGTAGACGTTTAGCTGTTGTGAAGGCAGCATTATTTCTTTTCCATGTCATGTGCTGGCAAAGGACCAGCATAAACCAGCAAAAGGACCAGCATAAACCAGCAAAGGACCAGCTTAAACCAGCATCCCAGCGTCAAAACATACCTAACCAGCATATGCTGTTTTTTTCAACAGGGAATGCCCCTGCGTGACCGCGTTCTGAAGCACGAGTAAAATCAGTCCAATGGAGCAGCGAGATGTCACGAGTGGGGTGACGTGAGCGCCAGGAAGTATAAAAGTGCATCCGGCAGAGCACAAACCAGCTTCTGCTCTTCAGTAGCGCCTGCAGGGATGCAGGGAGAATGGCAAAGAGACGCAGCATCTCGTTCCCTCGGGGAACCATGGTTACATACGTAACCTAGAGACGTGCCCCTTCAGGAGCTCGAGCTGCGTTGAGATCGCTTTGGGAACGAGAATGCCCACTGCGCCATACTACCTACTACTAAGTCCCTGCCTGTGTGTGTATCTTGCGAGCACATCACGAAGAGAGAACTTGGGAACCTGGGGTAGATGCCAGGTCTAGGTTGTAAAAGCAGACAAAAGTGTGCAGAGAGGACCATCCCGCCGCAGCACAAATGTCCTGCAAGGCCACACCCAAGTTGAAAGCCTTGGAGGCCGCCATACTCCTGGTCGAGTGCGCTCTGACCCCCAGAGGTGATGGGAGGCCAGAGGATTCGTAGGCTAGGGAGATGGCCTCGACCACCCACCTACTCATGGTCTGCTTGGTCGCCGGAGATCCTTTCTTTGGCGGACCAAAACAAACAAACAGCTGATCTGCCTTACGCCACATAGACTGAAGTACTATGGGCCTGGTGAAGAAGTGGGAACCTTAGGGACATACCCGGCCCTCGGGTAAAGGAATGCCCTAACCATGCCTGGAGCAAATTCCAGGCACGAAACAGAAAGTGCCTGAAGATCCCCGATCCTTTTTAGTGAGGAAATAGCAAGGAGAAAGATGGTCTTGAGCGTGAGCAACTTGATGAAACTTCTTCTATGGGTTCAAAGGGGCACATTGCATAAGCCCTCCAGAACCACAGCCAGGTCCCATGAGGGCACCTTAGTGCGTTGTACCGGCATCAGCCTCAGGGTGCCATGGAGGAAATGAGTGATAAGTGGGTGTCTTCCCAATGATTGACCACCCAGAAGGGCGTGGTAAGCAGCTAAGGCCGCCACGTATACCTTCAGAGTGGAGGGAGATAACCCTGCGGAGAATCTCTCCTGCAGAAACTCCAGAACTGTACCAATTGGGCAGTTGACTGGGTCCTGCAGTCACTGTCCGCACCATGAAGCGAAAAGTTTCCACTTCAAGGCGTACTGTTTCCTAGTGGCGGGAGCTCTGGACTGGAGTATAGTCTCAACAACCTCAGTTGAGAGACCAGATGCTAGGAGCTGTGCCCCCTCAGGGGCCATGCCCACAGCTTCCATAACTCCGGGCGGGGGTGAAGAATGGCGCCCCCCACCTGAGAGAGGAGGTCCTTCCTGATCGGACTCTCCAGCGGAGAGCCGTCGAGGAGGGACACCAAGTCCGAGAACCATACTCGGCCATGTCAGCACCATGGCATCCAGCCCAAGTGGAGCTGGATACGTGAGGGAGAACCAGAGCTGACAGTGTGTCGTTTTCTGCGACGCAAATAGGTCCACTTCCACCTAGCCAAATTCCCTCCAAATGAGGAGCCTCCATCCCCCGGGCCTCAGCCCCTGTCTCGACAGGATATCTACCCCCTGATTTAGATACCCAGGGATGTAAACTGCTCTTAGAGAGAGGAGCTTCCCCTGAGCCCACAGAAGGATCTGGCGTGCCAGCTTGTACAAGGGCGCGAACGCAGACCCCCCTGCCGATTGATGTAGGAGACCACCGATGTGTTGTCTGTGCGGACAAGCACATGATGCCCCCTTAGGTCTGGAAGGAAGTGTGTCAGAGCTCGAAACATGGCCAGCATATCCAGGCAGCCCGTGAGAGAGGCATCCGTCATTAGCGTTACGCGACGACAAGGAGCCCCTAACATCGGGCCTTAAACCAGGAACCAACGTTTCTTCCACATGTCTAAGGCACATAAGCATCGGCGCGTGACCTTGATCATGCGGAGCGGGTTTCCCCTCGGGGAAAACCCCTTGGTTCTGAGCCACCACTGTAAGGATCTCATGTACAGCAGTCCAAAGGTATCACGTTGGACGCTGCTGCCATCAGTCCCAACAGCCTTTGAAACTGTTTGACAGTGAGTGACTGGCCTTCTCTTACTCTTACTCTCCTGACTGTCGTGAGGATTGACTCAATTCGAGCAGGAGACAGACGTGCCTGCATCGAGGTTGAGTCCCACACCACGCCTAAATAAGTGGTTCTCTGTAGTGGAGAAAGAACACTCTTCTTGGCGTTTAGTCTTAACCCCAGCTCTCTCATATGGGCGAGGACGACATCTCAATGCTGAGTCGCCATCTGCTCCGATTGAGCTAGTATTAACCAATCGTCAATGTAATTGAGTATGCATATGCCCTGGAGTCACAGAGGAGCCAGAGCAGCATCCACACACTTCATGAAAGTTTGCGGGTGATAGTGACAGGGCCTAAAAAAAAAAAAAAAAAAAAAAAAAAAACAAAGAAGTGAGAACCTCGATATTTGGTATGCATCGCACTCCAAAAGCAAACCTCAGTAACTTCCAGTGTTGAGGGAGGATGGAAACATGGAAATAAGCGTCTTTGAGATCTATCGTAACAAACCAGTCCTCGGACTGGATTTGAGATACTATCTGCTTGATAGTGAGCATCTTGAACCGAAGCCGCTTGATAGCGCGGTTCAGAAGACGGAGATCTAAGATCGGACGCAACCCCCCCATCCTTCTTCGGAACGATGAAGTAACGGCTGTAGAACCCGGATGCTCTTTCGAGAGGCGGAAACACGTTCTATGGCCCCTTTCCTCAAGAGAGTATCTACTTCTTGTTCCATTACCAGAGCCTGCTTGGGATGCACCATCGTGGGTGTGACCACGTTGAAACAAGGTGGATGAGAACCGAATTGGATTCTGTAACCTTACTCTACAATCTGCAGGACCCATTTTGAGATATTTGGTAGAAGTTTCCACGCTACCAGAAAATCTACCAAGGGAACCAGCCTCCCAGCCTCTCGAGGCTGGCCTCTGGTATTATTAGAGGAGCCAGTTCGGTGCCCTGAAGCGGATGACCGGCAGGGAACGACCGACCTGACTGCTGTAGCACCCTCACCTGAAGCTTCGGGGCCTTCAGGGACGATTCTGAGGATTGGGAGAGATAGCTCGCAAGCGTCTGCTCCACCACTGGCATCGCCCCATATCCCTTATCATTCAGCCCCACAATGTTCTTTTGAATAAATCGAGACTGTGGGGCTGTAAATACGGGATGAGTACAGTTTCTCCCACGTTCTTGACACCTCAGCATGGAGATCGGGGAAAAACGGAAGGCCTCGTTGTGAAGGCTGTGATCTGGATTTCAG
This sequence comes from Sinocyclocheilus anophthalmus, assembly GCA_018155175.1. Lineage (NCBI taxonomy): Eukaryota > Metazoa > Chordata > Actinopteri > Cypriniformes > Cyprinidae > Sinocyclocheilus > Sinocyclocheilus anophthalmus. Next base: position 96,524 of record JADLZN010005834.1, read on the forward strand.
AGAACGCTCATCTAATTACTTTTAGGACAAGCGTCCTGTTTCTCGGCTGGCCAAACTATATTTTATTTTGGCTACTGCCCGAATCACACCTCATACACGAGGGACTGTGGTGGCGAGTCCACAATCTCATCCGTGTCTCGAGGAAAAAAGGTGAAGCGTCCGGCTCTCTCTCTCTAGGGGGGGGGGAGGAAACCGCAGCGCGGGCTTCCGAACACTGAGAGAGAGCCGCGGATCTAGCGGGTGAGGACCGAGAAAAGGACGAGCCCGTCTCTGATCCCTCCGCTAAATCCACCCGCGATCCCCACGACAACAGTCTACGCTGTGCCTCAGCAACAGCGGGACCGCTGCCAGCGGGATCGGGAGCCTGGCAGCTCTCATCAAACACAGCCAGGCGAGAGCAGAGCATACGCAGCGAGAGTAACTCGCAGTGATGACAATCAGCTCCTCGAAAGCTGACCGTGCATGCTCCGCTCCTAAAAAACAACACACAGATCGTAAACAAACAACACACAGATCGTGTGTATCCCCCGCTGCCAGATCGTGTGGGCAGGGAGACACACAACGTCTGTAATGCCATTTGCTCGCCATAAATATTAGTTTAGACTTTGATATATTCTTTTGAATGCTTGTGGACTGACAGACAACAGTAAATAGACTGATTCATACACAGAGCGCTACTGAAGAGCAGAAGCTAACTTGCGCTCTGCCGAATGCGCTTTGATACTTCCTGGCGCTCACGTCACCCCGCTCGTGACGTCTCGCTGCTCCATTGGACTGATTTTACACGTGCTTCAGAACGCGGTCATGCAGGGGCGTTCCCAAAGCGATCTTGATGCAGCTCAAGTTCCTGAAGGGGAATCAGTAATCAGTAATTGAATTACATTTTCAGAATAACTTGCCCAACACTGTTAATAACGTTAATAACATAACACGTTAATAATGTGACACACTGGTGGAGGAGTAATGACTTCAGATCACAATTAATATCAGATTATTCTAAATTTTTTGTGAAATCTGCTTTCTCCACAACATAATTTATCAAATATGCATCTGTAATGCACATGGCATCTGAGGACCACTTGACTGTTTTTTGTTTCCTTTGGTTTTGCGTTCATCACATGTATATCATACTCTAGGACTCCCTTAAGCATTTATGCACAAATTATACTGATTGTTGACACTCTAAAATATACAGAATACAATACATAGTGAATCAAAAACACATAGTATGACGAGTGAAGTCCGATTCTCAACTAATAATGGAATCACAAACCCTTATGTATTAGTTGGAGAAGTTTCTAAATGAATGTTATGTTATGTTATGTTTTATGTTATAACTAAAGGACACCTATTATGTCCCTTTTTAGAAGATATAAGTCTCAAGTGTCCCCAGAATGTGTCTGTGAAGTTTCAGCTCAAAATACCCACCATATCATTTATTATATCATTTTGAAAATGCCTATTTTGAGTGGAAGCAGAAACACACTGCTTTTTTATGTCTCTTTAAATGCAAATGAGCTGCTGCTCCCTGCCCCCTTTTCCAGAATAGGGCAGGGCTTTTTCAGCTCATTTCTAAGATACTCTTTCAAAAAACATCTGTTTGGTTTTGATTATAATGTCTGTTGCACTGAAATGATGCGTTCTAAAAACAAACATAAGTTACAAAAACACAGCGTAATATACAGTAACTGTACTGCTGTCTATGCTGTTAATATGACCCAAACAATAACATAAAAACAGAAAATCACTCACTGCTCTTGAATGAATAATTTCCGTAGTTATAATAAGACATTTCTTACTTGTAGGCTGCTTTTGCATGCTCTTGCGTGAAGATAAACATGGTGGATTGTGTGTGGCTCACTCAGGGTGGGATTTCTGCTAATATGCCAGTGTCTGTCAACAGTTTGGACGGGGCTTATAAAATGTGGCGTCACATTTTATGGATTCTGTGATTGGCTTGCTCTGACAAACTGCTTATGATTTATGGGGATTTAAAAAAGGAGCAGTTGGATGTTTATCATTATAGGGTGGTTGTGTACACACACTGCCAACATATATTTATGTTCAAACACGTAAAAGTAAATTTTGCATAGGTGTCCTTTAAAGCTTGTAAAATCTAAATCAGTGTATTTATTGCTTGTTAATATCACAGTGTGTAATAAAACCATATTATGAGTTTTGTAGCGTTTTAAAATGTAGCATTTAGTAAAAATAACTGAATAAAACAAACCACCACATTTGTTTTATTCTTTATTGTTTAACATTTGCTATTGAAATGATAAATAAATGCACCAACGCAACGAAGATTTGTAATGTGGCTAAAAGAAAACTTCCCTCCCTTTTTTATATCCTGAAGTTGAAAATAATCATTAAATAGAACTGTTAAGGAACTTGAATTGTTAAATTCCTTACATTTCCTGGGGTCATAGACTACCATAGTCTCAATTTACTTTTAAATGTATGGAAAACAGCAGCTTGGACATTCTGCTAAATATCTCCTTTTTTGTTCCACAGAACTCAATACAGTTTTAAAACAACACAAGGGTGAGTAACTGCTGACAGAATTTTTATTTTTAAATAAACTATTTTTTTTCCCGAAACCAACTGTATTTTCTGATACAGCGCTGATACGGCTGGTCTTAGTGACTTTCTCCCCAGGGCTTCCATTTTCTGTTTTCCGTTTGGTGGGCTTGCAGTAAATAGCTGAAGAGTTGATTTTTACACTTTATGAATAATATCTCCCACATCTAGAAGATGAAAGCTGAAGTGTTAGCAAGCCTGCACCCAGGCTGAGGAACGTGGGTAGAAAAGGTGATATATTGTTTCATTAGAGGCTTAGAAAATGCATGGCAGAATTCTCCGGAAAGGCTAGATACATGCAACTCATTCAAATGCATTGTCTAACAATTTAGATGAGACCCAACTCTGTCTGTCTCTTTCTTCTTATCTTCACATTATGTGTGTTTATAATTTGCATCGTCCCCTTCAACTTCTCCAGGCAATACCTTAACTAGTAAGCCGAGAGTGAATTGGATTGGTTGACAACTAAGCTGAGCTGAGTTCTTATTAAAGACAAATGACAGCGGAGGTCTTAATGGTTACACTAGCTCTAAGCTACCAGGTGAAATTATTCACAGGACAGGGCAGCTACATTAATCATTGCATCATCTCACACAGGGAACATTTGTTATTATGTAGTTACCGTACTGGAAGGCATCGTAACTGTATGGCAAATTGATCGTTTGCTTTTTCGTACGAGGGAGTCACACATACAGTGAGGGAGGCATCGGTCAAAGTCCGTGAGGGAGTTGGTGCTGTGCATTGTGTTTCCTGATTTCTCTGCCAATGTCAAAGCCGTGCAGAGGCATAACAAGCCAGGCGGTTGGGAATAAACAAAGCCGAGTGGGCTGAGGGGAAACACTGGCCCACGATGCGCTCCTGCTGCCAGTCTGTATTTATAGGCCTGCGCATCATTGGCTCCGCTGTTACACAACCGACTGTTCACACTAGATGTTTTTTCCTCTTTCTTTCCTTTGTCTTCTCAAGGACTCCAATTAAAGAAGAGAGAATGTACGGTATGTACTGGTGTCCTAGAAAATGCCTGCATACATTTTCAGACCCGTAAACAATTCTCTCATTTTATAGAGTCGCACACTGTACGTTCAAGCTGTTCTAATCTCAAAACACTGAAATTCAAATTAATAAGACATTCTTGTGACAAAAAATGGCATTAATTATTTTTATTTTGTAAAGCTCCTTTTTACAGCATTTGTATTATATGATGTGAGTATAAGGGCTTCATACCCTTTCAGATGTGACCCATATTTGTAATTGTCATATCATTAGCCACTCCAGGTTGTTCAGAATAGTCAAATGATGATAAAAGTCATGTTTCAAGTACTGCACGGATTTTAAATTGGGATCTGTTTTAAATCCTGTTGTATATGTTTAAAAAAAAAAAAAAAAATAAGCTATTTGGTTTTTAGCGTTAACATTTAATCTCTTAACATTTAAGATTTTTGTTTTGTGTGACTGATGCAACGTGAGGAACATTTGTAATTTTTGTGTACTAATACTAAAAATAAATAATAATAATAATAATAATAATAATATTAAATACATAAATAATTTGACTGCAGACTGTTCATGAAGACTTGAATAATGGCTGCTTAAAATTCAGTGTTACTGTCACTGTCACAACTGCTACTGTGGAGGAACGAAGGAAGTTTCCTGTTGAAGGGAAACAGTCTTTAAAAAGTACAAAAAAAGTACAGGACTAAACGAGGGGATGACGAGACACACCTGGACTAAAAGAAACACAATCGGAACAGGAACAGGAAGATAACCAAATATGGGCATGTCACACACGAAGGAAAACTAGGTCATGGAAATCACATGGGGAGAAAAACACAACACAGACAGTCCATTTCCCCTTCAGGAACTCGAGCTGCGTCGAGTCGCTTTGGGAACGCCCTTGCGTGACCGCGTTTCTGAAGCACGTGTCAAATCCGTCCAATGGAGCAGCGAGACATCACGAGCAGGGTGACGTAAGCACCAGAAAGCATAAAAGCGCATCCGGCCGGGCGCAAACCAGCTTCTGCCTTTCAGTAGCGCTCTGTGTATGTGTCTGTTTATTTACTGTTGTCTGTCCGCACAAGTACTCATATATATAAAACAATGAGAAATTCTATGGCGAGCGAACGACATTACAAATGCTGTGTTTCTCTCTGCCCACGATATTTGGCGGCGGGGGATACACACGATTTGTGTGTCGTTTGTTTGGGATCGGAGCATGCACGGTCAGCTTTCGAGTAGCTGATTGTCATTACTGCGAGCTCTCGCTGCGTATGCTCTGCTCTTGCCTGGCTGTGTTTGATGAGCGGCCATGCTCGCGATCCCGCTGGCAGCGGTCCTGCAGTTGCCGAGGCACAGCGCAGACTGTTATCGTGGGGATCACGGGTGGATTTAGCGCAGGGATCCGAGACAGGCTCGTCCTTTTCTCAGTCCTCACCAGCTAGATCCGCGGCTCTCTCTCTCGCACCCCCCCCCGCGAGAGAGAAAGAGCCAAACGCTTCATCTATCTTCCTCCGAGTAGGTGGATGTGATGAGTGTCGAGACAGCGGGTGGGAGAGACTGTGGACTCAGCCACAAAAGTCCTCGTGTATGAGGTGTTATTCGTGCATTATGGGGGTGTTTCTCGCCAAATAAAATATCGTTTCGTGCCAGCCTAGAAAGACGCTCGTCCTAAAAATACTTAGACGAGCATGTTCTGAATCCAGACCACAGCCTTCACGACGGGGGCCTTCCATTTTCCCCGATCTCCATGCTGCGGTGTCAAGATCGTGGGGGGGGGAAAGGGAAAACACCGTATTCTTCCCGTATATATAGCCCCACAGTCTCTAATTATGCTAATATCATGGGGCTGAATGAGAGGGGATATGGGGCGATGCCAATGGTGGACCAGACGCTCGGGAGCTATCTTTCCCCATCCTCAGCATCGTCCCTGAAGCCCCGAAGCTTCCCACCAGGCCCGTTAGGCTTACATGGAGTCTGGTTGGGAAAGCTTATACGGCGGTATGTCAGGCTGGCGCATGTTTGCACACCATGGAGGTGTTACAAGCATACCATGCTGACCTGCTCAGGGGTGGGGCTGCTGAGCGAGCAGCCGCCCAAGTCATAAAGCTCCTCATATCGCAAGTCTCAAAAACAGAGCGTTGCAACCCGCCCCCTCCACAGAAAGATCGGGGGTCGAGACGATGCTCTCAGTTGGGGTCTTCTAGACCGAAAACAGATCTGCGGACCGTTATTTGTCTAAGAGGACCTCGGGCGAAATGGTCCTACCATTGTCAGGTCGCTGAGGGCAGCCCACCTGGAGAGGAAGGATAACACCTCAGTATACGGTGCCCAGTCCTCCTCAGTGCCCTCACGGAGGTTAATTGATACCCCTGCCACCCTTGGAGCTTCAGGGCTCAGTGAGCTCCGACGAGCTAAATTCCCAGCTGCCGCCCGGCAACGGTATGGCACGGTAGAGCTCGCCCCCTCAAGTGAGGGTGTTACAGCAGTCAGGTCGGTTGTTCCTTCGGTGCCCTCATGGAGGTTCATTTATACTCCTGCCACCTCGGTGCTTCAGGGCTCTGTGAGCTCCGACGAGCGAAAATCCCAACTGCCACCCGGCAACTGTACGTCACGGGAGAGCTCGCCCCCTCAAGTGGGGGTTCTACAGCAGTCAGGTCGGTCGTTTCCTGTCGGTCATCCGCTTCAGGGCACTGAACTGGTTCCTCTAATAATACCAGACGCCAGCCTTTAGAGGCTGGTTCCCTTAGTAGATTTTCCTGGTAGCGTGGAAACTTCTACCAAATATCTCAAAATGGGTCCTGCCGATTGTAGAGAAAGGTTACAGAATCCTGTTCGGTTCTCGTCCGCCTCGTTTCAGTGGGGTCATTCCCACACTAGTGGGCCCTGAGCAGGCTCTGGTAATGGAAAAAGAAGTAGATACTCTCTTGAGAAAGGGAGCCATAGAACGTGTTCCTCCTCTCTCAAGAGAATCAGGGTTCTACAGCCGTTACTTCATCGTTACTGAAGAAGGATGGGGGAGTGCGACCTCGGTGCCTAAGGGCTCAGTGAGCTCCGACGAGTGAAATTCCAAGCTGCCGCCCGGCAATGGTACGGCACGTGAGAGCTCGCCCCCTCAAGTGAGGGTGCTACAGCATTCAGGTCGGTCGTTCCCTGCCAGTCATCCACTTCAGGGCACCGAACTGGCTCCTCTAATAATACCAGAGGCCAGCCTCGAGAGGCTGGGAGGCTGGTTCCCTTGGTAGATTTTCTGGTAGCGTGGAAACTTCTACCAAATATCTCACAATGGGTCCTGCACACTGTAGAAAGAGGCTACAAGATTCAGTTCGGGTCACGTCTGCCTCTATTCAACGGAGTGTTTCCCACTCTTGTGGGCCCCGAGCAGGCTCTGGTAATTGAACAAGAAGTAGATACTCTCTTGAGGAAGGGGGCCATAGAACGTGTTCCTCTTCTCTCTCGAGAGAGTGTCCGGGTTCTACAGCTGTTATTTCATCGTTCCGAAGAAGGATGGGGGTGTTGCGTCTGATCTTAGATCTCCGTCTTCTGAACCGCGCTATCAAACGGCTTCGGTTCAAGATGCTCACTATCAGCAGATAGAATCTCAGATCCAGTCCGAGGACTCTATAAGCATACCAATATAGAGTTCTTCCCTTCGGCCTGTCACTCTCACCCCGCACTTTCACAAAATGTGTGGATGCAGCCCTGGCTCCGTTACGACTCCAGGGCATCCGCATACTCCATTATATCGACGATTGGTTAACACTACCTCAATCGGAGCAGATGGCGGCTCGGAATCGAGATGTCGTCCTCGCCCATATAAAAGAGATGGGGATACGGCTCAATGACAAGAAAAGTGTGCTTTCTCCACTACAGAGAAACACTTATTTAAGCGTGGTGTGGGACTCAACCTCGATGAAGGCACGTCTGTCTCCTGCTCGAATCGAGTCAATCCTCCTCAGTCACGAGGTAAGGAAGGCCATCACTCCTGTCAAACGTTTCTGCGGCTGTTTGGCTGAGGCAGCCGGCGTCCAACGTGATACCCCCTTTTTTTGGACTGATGTCATGAGACCCTTTCAGTGTGCTCATAACCAAAGGATTTGTTCCCCTAGGGGAATCCTCTTTGCATGATCGGTCCGCGGACTATGCTTGTGCCTTAGACATGTGGAAGAAACTTTGGTTCCTGGTTCAAGGCCTTATGTGTGGATTCCTTGATAATCAGGTCGCGTAAGGCTAACGACGGCTGCCTCTCTCATGGGCTGGGGAGCGGTCATGAGTGTCCGCTCTGCCCAGGGTCTGTGGGAAGTCCATCATCTCTTTTGGCACATCAACTGCTTGGAAATGCTGGCCGTGTTTCGAGCTCTGACACACTTTCTTCCAGACCTAAGGGGGCATCATGCATTTGTCCGCACAGACAACACATCAGTGGTCTCCTACATCAATCGGCAGGGGGGTCTGCATTCGCGCCCCTTGTACAAACTGGTTCTCGTACTTGGTGTCCCTCCTCGACGGCTCTCCACGGGAGATTTCGATCAGGAGGGATCTCCTCTCTCAGGCGGGGGGCGCCATTCTTCACCCCCGCCTGGAGTTATGGTAGCTGTGGGCATGGCCCCTGAGGGGGGCACAGTTCCTAGCATCTGGTCTCTCAACTGAGTTTGTTGAGACTATACTCCAGTCCAGAGTTCCTGCCACTAGGAAACAGTACGCCTTGAAGTGGAAGCTTTTCACTTCTTGGTGCGGACAGTGACTGCAAAACCCAGTCAACTTCCCATTTGGTACAGTTCTGGAGTTTCTGCAGGAGCGATTCTCCTCAGGGTTATCTCCCTCCACTCTGAAGGTATACGTGGCGTCCTTAGCTGTTTACCACGCCCTTCTGGGTGGTCAATCGTTGGGAAGACACCCACTTGTCACTCGTTTTCTCTGTGGCACCCTGAGGCTGAGGCCGTTACAGCGCACCAAGGTGCCCTTATGGGACCTGGCTGTGGTTCTGGAGGGCTTATGCAATGCCCCCTTTGAAACCATAGAAGAAGTTCGGTCAAGTTGCTCAGGCGCAAGACCATCTTTCTCCTCGCTATTTCCTCACAAAAAGGATCGGGGATGTTAGTGCATTCCTTTACCCGAGGGCCGGGTAAGTCCCTAAGGTGCCCACACGTGGGGGTTTCACCAGGGCCCATAATACTTAAGGCATTCTGTCCTCCTCCGTTCCAGGAAGTAGGCCAAGAAATGCTTAATCTGCTCTGTCCAGTTCGAGCACTGCACGCCTACGCACACAGAGCTGCCCCGTGGCGCAAGACAGATCAGCTTTTTGTTTGTTTTAGTCCACCAAAGAAGGGATTTCTGGCGACCAATCAGACTATGAGTAGGTGGGTGTCGAGGCCATCTCACTAGCCTACGTGTCCTCTGGCCTCCCGTCACCTATGGGGGTCAGAGCGCACTCGACCAGGAGTAAGGCGGCCTCCTAGGCTTTCAGCTTGGGTGTGGCCTTGCAGGACATTTGTGCTGTGGCGGGCTGGTCCTCTAAACACACTTTTGTCCGCTTTTACAACCTAGACCTGGCTTCTACCCCAGGTTCCCAAGTTCTATCTTCGTGATGTGCTCATAAGATACAAACACAGGCAGGGACTTGGTTGTATGGTGCAGTGTGTATTCTCGTTCCCAAAGCGACTCGATGCACCTCGAGTTCCTGAAGGTGAACGTCTCTAGGTTACGTATATAACCATGGCTCCCCGAGGGAACGAGACCTGCGTCTCTTTGCCATACTCCCTGCATCCCTGCAGGCGCTACTTCATCGAAGCTGGTTTGCGCCCGGCCGGATGTGCTTTTATGCTTTCTGGTGATTACGTCACCCTGCTCATGACGTCTCGCTGCTCCATTGGACGGATTTGACACGTGCTTCAGAAAGCGGTCACGCAAGGGCGTTCCCAAAGCGACTCGACGCAGCGTCTCGTTCCCTCGGGGACCCATGGTTACATACGTAACCTGAGACATTTCTGCATATTGCCCCGTCCCGGAAGGCCTCCGGTTTGCCCTTCGTGTGTTGGGGGGAGTTGGCTGGTGGGAACTTGGGAGGAGGCTCAGGAGGAGGAAGGATACCCGGGAGGGGGCCGGCAGACAGAGTCCAGGGAGGTGCCGCCTTAGGGAGGAGGAGCCAAGGAGGAAACAGGAGGAGCCAGGGAGGATCAGACGGAGGGAGGAGCCAGGGAGATGACAGGAGGGACTTGGAGCATGCGGTGCCAGGTGGGACCCAGGCCACAGCCCTAATGTCGACACACGGTGGAGCCGACGGAGGGAGGAGACAGATGATGAATTGCTCACAACCCCAGGGGGGCCGACAAACGGCGCGTAGGATCCGCGGCAGAGACTGAGAGATCCGGAGGGCCGAGGTGGAACTGATGGCCAGACGACCGATGCGAATCCGGGATCCGGAAGGCCACAGTAGAGCCAAGCGACAGAGGACCAAGGTGAGCACAAAGGAAGGTCGGAGCCTGACTAGCCGGAGGGAATGGAAGGACGAAGCGCAGCCGGAGGAGTGGAGTCCCGAGGCGAAGGATGGTCGACGACAGACCAAGGTGGAGCCGGAGGGACGAGGGAGCCCGGAGGAGCCAGTGGACAGAAGGACCATGGTGGAGAGGGAGCTAGGAGCCATGGTGGAGCCGCTGGGTCAACGGGCCGAGGCGGAGTCCGGGGCTTAGAGGCTGGAGGTGGAGGACAGGGATTCTGAAGCCACTGTGACGATGGAGGATGGCAGACCCACGGAGCTGACGTCATCGGCACCGTGGCGATCCTCAGCTCTGTCGCTCCTAGCAGTAATGGCTTGTCGGTCGCGGTGGGCTCGGGCTTAAGCTCCGCGCAGCGGGGAGATGGTGGGCTGGACTCTGGGTCTGGCTGTGCACTGGATCGGAGATAGACGCTGTCCAGACACCGGATGATCCCTTCCTTCCAGCTCAGTCCAGTGGTGTCTGGGAGATCGACAGGGCGGTAGTAGTTGGCCTAATGCCAGTATAGGTGAGTATTCACAGGCAACTCCAAGAGTGCGAAACGATCCTTGGGCGGGGCGCGAGAGGTCACTTTGACAGTTCGAGGAATATCATCAAGGGGCACACGGGAAAAAAAAAAAAAAAAAAAAAAGAAAAACAGATAAATAAACCTAAAAAAACCTCACGGAGGGGAAACAACGGCAAATAAGACGCTGCTGGATTGTGCTGTGTTCTGTCACAACTGCTACTGTGGATGAACGAAGGAGAGCGGAGACGAAGGAGTTGAAGGGAAACGGTCTTTAATAGTCCAAACTGGGGGAAAACACAGGGTAGCCAGGAGACACACACACGTAGCATCGGGATAAGACGTTTAACACGGCACGCTAGACACAGGAAACACTGGGCTTAAGTACACGATTAAACAAGGGGATGACGAGACACACCTGTACTCAATGAAACACAATAGGAACAGGAACAGGAAGGAAACCAAATATGGGCATGAGGGAAAACTAGGTCATGGAAGACACATTGGGAGAAAAACACAAGACAGACAGTCCATATTTCTGACAGTGACAGGGATAAATTCAATTTTAAAGTATATTAACATTGAAATCTTACTTTAAATAAGAAAAATTCCTATAATTATTTATATATTATTATTATTATGAATTTTAAAGTTAGGCTAGGAAACTCTGTAATAAAAAAAGCATAAAACGATCTGACGGCATTGTCCCATAAACTTTTTGAAAGTACAACTGTTTATTTATACACAAGTAAAAATTATTTATTGCAAAGAATAAATGTACATAATTGAAAGCATTTTACAATAAATACTGTGTATATTTTAATTAATTATGTATTAATGTTTTCTATTATTTTATAGTTTACATTTTGAAAAACGTCAGATTAAAATTCTGGGTCTGAGACTAAACAAAAGCAAAGCTATTTTAAAATTAGGCACAAAATAATGTAATCAGACAAATATTTGAAAATATGTACAACTGTAGGATAACATTTATTTATATTATTACGCACACACACATACACATTTGTGTTACTTTAATACCTTCTAAAACCACTAATCAGATATTTCCATATATTATATTTAGATGGAATCTTAATTAATGGTTCTGTGGCTTTGAGGGTTTATTCTTTAGAATTTTTTTTTTTTTTATAGTGAATGTTTTTTTATTCATGTATGACTGTTGGTTGTGAGGTTACACAGCTGGTGCTTTTGCTTGTGGCTGTTTGAATCATGACAGCTGAGAGAAATGAGAGATGCCCATTAAACCCTACTGTCATTCACTCAACACCACAGACAGCAGCAGCAGTAGCAGCAGCCGCTCTTCACCGCTCTCCCTCACCGGCCTCGCTCATCAATTCAGCTGCAGTCTCTGTCAACAGCCGAATCTCTGCTGCCATCAAGCATCTGTGGCCTCTTCTGCATCTGTGGAACTGCAGTATCACTGATCCTGCTATGATCCCGGAGAAACACAAGAACAGTTTAGCGTATCCCACGGTACCAAAGGCAATTTTGCTCTTAAGCTTCAGGTGTTGTAGAGCCTTCAGGGTTCAATTTTTGTTTCCATCCACAAGTAAGCAATAACCAGGCTTAGTCTCGGGTCTCGCGTAACCTATAGCTACTTCCTGACCTGATCCAGCCTCTGGTGATGCTATATCTTCATTCAAGATGTCCACGGCTTCAGGTTTTCTGTGTTTATGAGCTGCAAATTGTTATTTTTTAATTAGATTTAATTTTAAGAATTAAAATTTAAAGATTAGAATCACATTCTCACCCGTTTTCTGTTGGCATGTGTGAGGTTGGTCAACTAAACAACACTGCTGCTGCTAGTCATCATAAGAAATACATGGCACATTTATATTTTGCTAATTTTTACAAAGGCTACTTTAAAATTACATTATTTAAAATCTGCATTACACAATTATATTAAATATAACATTACATGTCACACCTCTGTTCAGCAATTTGCACTGGCTACCAGTAAACTGCTCAGCATTAAAGGAAAGATTAAGTTTGCCTAGAAAACCACCACTGGCTCTGCACACATTTACCTAAATTCATTACTTCAGAGAGTTATGTGCCCTCTAGAAGCTTGCGTTCCTGCAAGTGTACCGGTGTAGTTATTGTGCTCATCTCAAAGAGGGGGGCACAAAATTCACTTCTCAGCAGACTTTTTTCACATTAACTGTGTCCCTCCTGTGGAATGACGCAGATCATTAGTGCGTACTCATTCAAGGAAACAAAAAGAAACGACTAAAAACACGTATGTTCCACTTTTATTTGACCCTCTAATTCTTAAGGGCACTTTTTATTCTATTTTAATTCTACTTTATCTACATTTATCTTCTTTTTAAAAAAAAAAAAATAGTAGCTATTAGATAGATTACTTATGTAGATATCGCTATATATACTTTTTTCTATTATATCTACATTGTTTTTCTTGTGTGTGTGTGTGTGTTTGTTTTATGTGTGTGTATAAATATATAATATTATAATTAGCACACATCACTCGCACCTTGCTAAGTGTACTGCGTTAGGTCTAACCGATACTTGTCATTTGCATTTATATACTTATTGCTCTTTTGTATTTTGACTGTTAGCTATTTATGTCCATCATTTGTAAGTCCTTGATTGCTTCATGACTAAATTTAAATGTAAATATAACATATAATTCTATAATATAGTAGTGCTGGGAACGATTAAATTGGATAATTGCATCCAAAAAAAAAAGTGTTTTTTTTGTGTACATAATAATATGTGTGTGTGGGCTGTGTATAGTATTATCCTTATAATAAATTACAGCAGAAAGCGAAGAAGAAAAAACCGAGCCACATGCATGTATATGTTTAAGAAAAATATGTTGTTTATATATAATATAAAATATAACAATATAAATATATAAATGTATATACACAACATGTAAATATTGTAAATAATTTCACAAAAGATATCCTGTATGAGTGTGTCTTATATATACATATTAAATATACACAGCACACACACATATATCATATAAACAAAAACTTATATTTTGGATGTGATTAATTACAATTAATCGTTACCGAGCACTAAATATAATAGCAGGGGGAAAATATAATTTTACCACAATAAGTAGTTTTGTGTATAGACTACTGCATGTCCGGTCAAACTGGCATAATATGACAATAAAGCTTGTTTATTTGTTACGATATGGAATTTTATACTGGTTTAAAGGGAAAACATTATAAATGAAACTTACTTGACAACAACAGTTGCTATATCAATATCATAATGAATGGAATATCCATAAAATAATGTTTTGTTGCTGATACATGTCAAGGTTTTCTTGCGGATTTGCCATTACTTTTCATGTGCTAACTTTTATGTGAGAAATTCTATTTATAACAAGCTATTGGTCTTGTACTGCATTTTGATTTGAATAGATATGTCTATATTGGCTGACATTCTAAAAATGAAACTGTGTTGCAAATGTACTCACCCTCAGGCTATCCAAGGTGTAGATGAGTTTGTATCTTCATCAGAACAGATTTGGAGAAATTTAACATCACATCACTTGCTCACCAATGGATCCTCAGCAGTGAATGGGTGCCGTCAGAATGAGAGTCCAAACAACTGATAAAAACATCACAATAATCCACAAGTAATAAATTGTGAATGAAAAACTGCATGTTTGTAATAAACAAATTCATCATTAAGATGGACTTCAAACTGTTCCATCAAAAATCTGAGTCCTCTATTCTTCATTCATATGCATGATATTGCTTTCTCCAGTGAAAAAGTAATATCTTCTGAATCAGGAGAGAAATATGCACAGATCAAACAACATTTACAAAGGAAAACAGTCCAAGACAGTTCTAAACAAATATGTCAGTGGACTTTGATGTTAGAGCACAAAAGGATGGACTTTTTCACTGGAGCAATCATTATTATGGATTATATATTTTGGCGACGGTTTAAAGTTAAAACCCTTTAATTACGGATTTGTTTCTTAAAAAAGCATGAAGCTTTTTGCTTCACAAGATGTTAGTTGATGGACTGGAGTCATGTGTATTATTTAGATGTATAGTTTTATTCACTGTTTAGACTCTCATTCTGACGGTACCCATTCAATGCAGATGATCCACTGGTGAGCAAGTGATGTAATGCTACATTTATAAGTCATTTTAACAAATTTTAAGCACATTTTCATTTTTGGGTGCACTATTCCTTTAGGATTATTGAACATAATGCAAGGCAATCACATTGTTTATGGCCTATGTATCAGCCCCATTCAGTATGGGATTTTACTGTTTGATTTATTGATAAAGTATGGCTACTTCAAATGGATTGCATATACTTAGATTCTTAGACTAGTCGACTAGTTAAAAAAAAAGAAAAACGTGTTTTTAACCTTAATACAATTGGTCAAAGATACACATCCCTCGTTTTTATTTTTATTTATTTTTTACCCTGCTTGTGTTCTGGTACAGTACATCACGATCAAATGCACCAAAATGTTCTCAAAAGGCTGGCAGAAACACAATGTTCTTCTTCTTTTATCAAGTCACACATTTAATAGAGCTGTGTTAAGTTGAAGGGGTGGTTATGCTTCAGTGGTGCTGAGAGGGATATATTTCAGTGCATGATTAATTCAGGCTTTGGACCCTGTTAACCAAGTGATCTTATCTGCTGGACTACTTATCAGAGAGACGCAGTGCAAAAAAAATGTCTCCGTCTGTCTCTAGACATTGGAAAGCCTCTTGATATTTTATCCTGATTCTTTCAGTGGCCCCTCACCTCGCTGGATCACTCAAACTCTTAGTGCTCTTTTGTGCTTTGCTCCCTGTGACATCAGGACAGGATGGCCTCAATCTCCTATTCAGTTTGGTTAGTGGGTGGCTGTGTTGGTGGAAATAGCAGAGAGGTGGTTTATTAACCTTCGCCCAAGATGTTCTGTAACAGAGAAAACTCTGGATGTGTTGACTCAACTCATCTTTAGAATTGTTCAGTGACCTGATCATTGTGACGTTGTGCTCTAGAGCTCTATCAGCACTATATATAAGGGGTTTATGTAGGTGCTTATTTTGCTGACTGTACATTATGGTGCGTATTACACAGCTGCTCACCAAATAAAGTAGCAAATGGACTTGAAATATTGATTTGACTTGAAGTCATTTTACTATGTGAGAAGAAAGAGATGGAGAGAGATGAAACTAGGGCAGCTATGTAGAAAGTCTAAGGTTAATTATACAGTTTAGTGATCAAGCAGAAGGTTCTAGAGTAGCTGAACTTTATCCTTAATTATTGGCAGCGAACATAAGACAAAATTATTATTGATTTTTAATGTACAATTCATCGCCAACAGTTCATCTAAACAGCCTGACCTTAATTTGCAATGATTTCTCAGGGATGACAAAACAGAGTTTTACTTGATGAAATTTGCATTTGATGGTAAGTGTATGGAGATAGAATTGTTGCTTAATTCCAAATAAATAGATTATGATCCACAAATAAATGTAAAGAGATTAACAAAAATTAAACATATTGACAAATAAATAGAATGAGATCCACAAATAAATCTTAAAGTTTCACAAACATGAATTAAATTCACAAATAAATAAAATGAGATTTGCAAATAAAAAACATATTCACAAATATATATTTATGTCACAACCACAACTTTGCCTGGCATTTATTTGTGAATCGTGTCATGTGCATTTGTAGATAGCTGCTCGCATTTGTGAATCGCGGCCTGTGCATTTGCGAATTGTGAAACATTTCTTCCGTCAAGACGTGCAGACAATCCACAAATACAGGGACTCCACCCACCGTCTACTCAAGCCAATCAGATAACAGCCACATTTCGCTAACCAATCGTAGCACAGTCTCGCTATAGCCAATCACGTTTTGCTTTACAATCAGGGCGGTCTCGTCCTGAGATAACTTCATTCATCTGCATTGACTCAAATAGGTAATATAAGGGCCATAAAATGGGTACCGTAAAAAATGTACAAAAAAGCAAACATCTGACAATTAATTTTTTAATTTTTATTAAGGAAATGCTAAATCAATAAATAAACAAAGTACCATTATATATACTAACAGGGTCAGTTTACGAAATTAATCATTTGATTCAGCATGAATGCATTAAACTGATTAAATCTGACAGTAAAAACATTTATTGTTACAAAAGAGTTCAGATTTCAATAAATTGTGTTCTTATGATCTAAATGCTGTTCTTATGATCTTTATATTCTTAAATCAACATATTAGATTGATTTCTGAAGGATCATGTGACTGGAGTAATGATGATGAAAATGTACATTTGCATCACATAAATATATTACATTTTAGCATTTAAAAAAATAAAAGTATTTGAAATCATAATATTACTGTTTTTTATTCTTTTTTTTGCATTTTTTGATCAATAATATGGTCAGGCTTTGTAGATCTTTCTTTCTTTCTTCCTCTTTTCTTGCTATCCTTCTTCGTCTCTCTGAATATCTTTCTTTGCTTTCTTTCCTCTGTCCTCTTTTTATTCTTCTTTCTTTCTTTTTTTCTTTCTTTCATTCAATCAATCAATCAAACCAACCTCAAACCTTTGTATATTTCTGTATTTCTAAGACTAAAGATGGTACTGGAATATTTGCATGTCCATACTATTGCGTATGATGTTTATGTATGAAGTAGACCCTATTTCAAAATGCAAAGTTTTAAAATGCAAAGTAATATTATTATTGTAGGACTTCAGTGTTCACCAAATGTATACAACAAGATCAGATACAGATGTAAGTTTAGATTTGGAGATCTTCATCTAAATTGAATACAATGTCAATGATACATTTCTAAAGCAAAATGAGTAAAGACGAAAATGTCAGTGCCTACAGTTGCATTAGGTTTGGAATACAATCTGGACATTAACATTCTGCAGTCGCATAAACTATACAAAACATTCACTACTGAAAAATGTATAACTCATTTTCCTCACAGGCCATTTGAGATACTGCTGTACATTAAAATGAAGATGACACACAGTAAAGTTTCAGATGAAGCTAAATAAACACTTAAAGGAGACATATTATCGTATTGACCCGAATATAAGACAATGTTTTTTTCTTGGAAATACATCTGAAAAAAATGCGGTCGTCTTATATTCAGAGTCTAGACTTTGACATGTCAATAATAAACCCACAAAAATAGGTGGCGCCAAATACACGCGATACACAGTGTGGCCGATGCAATATGTAAATGCTGCTGTAAAGTATCGCGCCCAACTCCTTTTTTTGCCTTTGTGATTTTACAAACGTAAGACCGTAACCGCAGATTTAAGACTATCAGTAAGATTTAACTTTAGCTGTTATTATATTTTGTTAGCTACTATTCGATGATAGCCTAATGTCGCTAATTTCGATGTGGCCTACCTGTTGGTGTGGGGGAATGGTAAATCAAAGTGTATATTTTTTAATTGTGATTGTTGGTACATTTTACCAGTATTTACCATACATTCAAAACTAAAATTAAAATAGGAAAAAATATGCAATATGAAAATAATTAAAGACAAAATGTATTTTACTGAGAAAAAAAACAAGATTTAATTTTTAAAAAGCCTTTTTCCAAAAGCTACATCTGAAAAAAGGGGGTCGTCTTATAATCAATCTTCTTATATTCAGGCCAAAACGTTATGCCCGCTTTTTAGCAATATGTAATAAAGTCTTTGGTGTCCTCCAGAATGTGCCCGTGAAGTTCAGTCTCAAAATACTCAGAGACAATGGACATCTTATTATAGCAATGCATTTGAAAATGCCTATTTTGATTGAATGGCAGAACTCTGGGCTGTTTTTTCCAGGGGCCTGTCTGCTTTAATATGGCTAACGAGGCTGGCTGCTCGGCCCGCGACCCCGTTTTCCATGAATGAGAGCTGCAGCTATTAACAAGGGCTCAGTACCGCTAAAAACATCTGTCTCAAAAACTATGACGGCGCTGACTCATGCGTATTAGAACACTATTAGTTTAAACTGCGTATATATGGTTTTCATAGTGCACACATCCCGAAGCACACGGTACAAAAGCGGCTGTCCACAGGCATGTGAGTACATAACTAAGTTCTCATTCACAACACAGTTAGCATTAGTTAAAAAACACTACATGATTTACAAAAACAGTCAGTTATGTCCTGTGAAGGTAACAGCAGGAAATAAAATTGCAATGTTTAATTTTAGATGCTGTGTGCCAGCAGCAATATAGCAATAATCAAGATCAATAAATCTCACTGCTTTGTTGTCTCCTCTGAGGCTGGGACTGTAAATAGTGTTCTGTGCTCGTCTGTGCAGCCAAAGGCAGAACAGTTTGCATGTTTTGCTCAAACTTTCACCATGGCATTACATTGTTGTCGCTTGCAAAATCAAAATGACGGCGCCGTGAGTGGAAACTTGGAGATTAAGGGGCGGTAATATTATAATAAGATCCCCCTTCTGGGCTCACGTCACCAAGAATAGCGAACCAGACGCACGGCAGCAAGTTTATCGTTTTTTCAGACTCTTGCAGAAAAAGGATTACCAAAACAAAGTTACTGGGTTAATCTTTTTCACGTTTCCTTGGTTGGTAGATGCATCGGGGACCTGATTATAGCACTTGAAACCTGGAAAAGTCGGATTTTCATGATATGTCACCTTTAAAATCATAAAGGTTTATTTTTAGTTTACTTGATTTATGCAAGTAATTCAAGATACACTGTATCACGACAGGATAATGTGATTGACTAATCAGAATCAGCTATTCCATTGAATAATGTGCAATACGTGCCTATTAATGCTATTTGCAATAGAAGTCAAACCTTGACACTTGCCTTACACTATTAGCTACTATTACTCTTCTGGTAATATGCAATTTCTAAGTGATTTTGTGTAAATGGCAACTGCCAAGAAAATAACAGTAAATGCAAATGTTAGATGTTATATGTAATGGCAGGGAAATGTTGTTGCTTCGACATGCAGGATGAACCTAAAGAGGCAAAATCCAGGGCCATTCTCACAACATCAGATATCTTTAAATTTGCACAATCGTGTCGCTGTAAAACGTCTCATCTATTTTTGAGACTTTATCCATTTTAATGAATTCATTCAAGACCGCTTCAGGTGTCTGAAACATTTGAAAGCCTTAACAAAGCCTTGACCCCCATTTGTGGTTTTATTTTATGGACAGACAGAGGAATACACCTGCCAATGGTAATTAATTTTTCATGAAAGCTTTTCTATGATTTCTGTTCCGTGTTGTTTGATGAAACGTTAATGTTTCGAGACCAGATTATATACTGAAATCTTAATGTGTGACGGGATTCGTGACATACAGACACACACACTTAACATGAAGAGGGATGGCTGTTTGAACGGATCAGATGAAACATGAAAAGTTTGTTTAGTGTGGCTGTTGACGGCAAGAGAGAAGTGTATACTGTATCTGTCTTCATATGCTGAAGTTTTGGTGATTCACACGCCTTTTACTCTGCAAGCACATTGTAAAAAAGTAAATTGAAGAAAAAATTAGGAAAGCAAAGCTTTGAACTTAAGCCTTTAATTGATGCAGTTTCTATTGCCAAGGTCTGTTTTGACAGTCTCACTCATTTTCAGCTTTAATAAATGAAAGTAATTCTTTTTCTGTCCAGTCCGACCATGCACGATGGGTTTTCATGTTGGGATTCTAGGACAGATGAAGAATTTATGCTGTTTTATCTGTTCTCTGAAATTGCAGCTTCGCCAATACTACTCTCGTAACAACACATAATCTAAATAGATTACGTGCTAAGCATGTCAAATCATAGTGTTAATAAATACATAACTGAGAGCAGAGCCACGCATCCCTGCTACGTGCTAGTTGTGCAGGTGCCGCCGTCAAGTTATGCATACTCCCTGCACGTCATGTCAAAGCAGTGTGGCATCTATCAGTTTGGTGCAGTAGAAGAGGAAAAATAGAAGGAAAATTATCAGATAAGGATTTTATAAAGATGATGTTGTTTTTGAAATTTTAGTCGATTTAATTCGGGGCATTTTGTGATGGCACTATAATTACCTGAATAATGTACTAGATATGTATATATAAATCTATAGGTTGCTATATAGTCTATATAAATCTATTTCTATCTATATATCTGACATATAATATATTGAGTTTTTATTTGGGGGGACACACTTATATATCATCCTATAATGCAGATTTCATAATTAGCATCATAAATTCTTCTATTGTTTTAAAGTTATTTAGTGGCGGTAATGTACATGAACATATAATTTAGTGGTAAACTTAATTATACTTAGAGTGTCATTTTATTTCAAGCTTGTATTCTGTATTTACATCTTATTTATAATTAGACTTTTTAATGATAGCAATGCAAAATTGTCAATTGAGTGCTTATACTGTAGCATCTATCAGTAGGCATATATACAAGACTACCCTCTACACTAGCTAGTTTCCCCAATATTATTTTTGTTTGTTTGTGTGTGTGTGTTTTTTTTAATGTATTGTTAGCATAGCAACATGCTATTGTCAGTGTCTATCGCCTGTGTGTACAATAAAACTATATTATATTACAAATATCTTTGAGCTTAGTTAATAATTTTTGAATGGTCTATTATCTTCATTTACATTTATTTTTGCCCATTTTTATTAGCTCTTTGTTGCCACAAACCATTTTAGACGGCGCTGGCCTCTTGATGTTGTATATACATCTGGTTGTCTAAGAAAACGGTCAGATTGAGGGGGGGGAGGGGGGGGGGGGGGGGGGTTGTAATAGCCCTAGCTTTAAGACCAGCGTTGAAGTACTCAAGATTGGTCTTGGGTCCATATTCATGGTCTTGGTCGGGACCATTTGGACTCGGCCTTGACTTGGACTCGACCCTCTTCTAGTCTTCTAGATTTTCAGCCCGATTCAACCTACTCAGGTCTCGGCCTGGACTCAGACTCGAATGATCTGGTCTTGACTACAGCACTATAGACACTATTAGATTCAAGTGAAGCTGAGAATTTCAGTAGGTGTTTGTTCTTTAAAGTGAAGTAGATGCCTGGACTTTCTCATGTCATTCTCTCTCACACACTGATTCACATCAGTGCTCTGGATTCATTGTTGAGAATGGCTGTATTGATCATGTTCAATCAGCAGCAATCAACAATGATAACAGAGAAATATGGAAAATAATCAACACTAACACAGATTGTACAGACACACAATGTCCTTTGATTGATCTAAACGGCTCTTTGCCAATGCTTAAACTGCTTAAAACCTGTCCTTTAACTTTATAAATAAAATGCCTCTGCCTATTCGACACAGAAAAAAGGCCATTCTGCTTGTCTTAAACTGAAAAACAATGTATTGTCTCTTTAATCATACCCCAGCATTGTCTGACCTGGACTCCCTAGCCCCCGGTCCTCTCCCCCGCCCCTGCAAAAAAAGACTCACCCCCACCTGAGACTCTCCAACTATCCTCCCTCACAGTAGGGAATCCTACTCCTATGGTAACAACACACTTTAGCAAACTCCCCTGAAGAATAACTTGTGCCGCCCGCTGCCGCCCCCCCCCCCTCCGTGGTCCACCCCTCCCAGGCCCAACAGTAGGGTCATCACACCCCGCTGGATAAGTGTTGTTTTTCAGGGTTTAAGTGCAGCTAGAGAGAGAAAGGGAAGTTGGGGCAGACATGACAGGTCACTCAGAGTTAGCAGACCACCTAAAGATCTATGACCGGTAGCTGCCAATGTTGAGGAGGCCAAAGCGGCCCACCTAGACTTGCAGACATTTGACTATTTATATAAAGTCTGGTTAACTTTACAGCTTATTTTGGACAACAATCTGTTTTACCAACTCATTTACCAACATAAAAAGCAATTGAGTACTTTATATTCTATTTTTATGTGCCATTTAAGAACAGTATATGTGATAGTACAATGGAAATAGACCACTGGAATAACTCATTAAAATAATAGTGCAATTGTGAGATTTGTTTTCTTTTTAATAACATGACTCTCAAGGCTACTTAAAAAAAAGAAAGAAGAAGCATGGCAATATAGTGAAAACAACTTTCAAGTCCCTCGTGAAAAATAATTACATAAATAAATAAATAAATAATAAAAAGCGTACTCAGAAATAATATACTTTAAAATAAATATATTTCCAGTGTAAACTGATTTTTTTTTTTTTTTTTTTGTGGGGGGGGGGCATTTCAATTAAAAATTGTAATAAGTTTCCAATTCAAATGTATTACAGTTTACATTTATATTAATGCAATTAGCTGAACTTTAGAGTTTTTTCTTTATATAAGCACATCTTTCTATAAAATTTCAGAATTATATATGTTGTGTAGGCCTTCTGCAAAAAATATACTGACAAGTATTATGATAAACTTAAAGTTCCCCTATTATGTTTTTTGGAAAATTACCTTTCATGCAGTGTGTAACACAGCTCTAAGTTAATGAAAACATCCTACAAAGTTTTAAATCTGAAAGTGCACCATGTATAAAGTTATTGTCTCTCAAAAGAAAGAGTCGACTCAGAATCATTGAAACAAGTCATTTTAAAAACGAATCCCAAGCCATTTCATGTTGAAGGCCACATGAAACATTAGCATATGCCCCCCCCCCCCCCAAAACCCTTGTTGGTCTTTTCGTTGGGTCTGAATGAAAAAGCTAACACATTTGCACTAGGTGCCACTAGGTGCCACTTTTGGAGCGGTAAAAATGTAACGCTGTACACAAAGCAGCACTGCGCTCACAAACCCTGTTTTATCAGGCATTACGCTGATGAAAATGAACTGAGACCATGGACCACACACCGCGATAGCACGCGCAAAGCAGGGTTTGGAAAATTATCGTTGCGCGATCTTTTGGGAACAGTCCTGAGCAAGTAAGGTAAAATCAATGCTATTATGATATAAGAGCAATTAATGTGTTTTTGACCTTGCATGCATGTCACCCTGTTGTTGGGGACCCCCTAAAACCAAAATATGAACTTTTCATAACCCATAATAGGGGCACTTTAAAAAACACAATGAATAATAATAATAATTTATTTATATTATGATAATAGAAATGACTGTAAGATGGAAATAATAATAATAAAATACATATAAATTTCTATCAAGTAATTCTCGAATATATTTGTAATTTACACATTTGTAATGATGAAGCTGCAATTTAGTTGATATATTAGGCTTAACCATACTATTAAATAACATACTTCTTCAGTACATTTATTAATCAGTATGTGCTATAATGATTGTCAATACATAAAGTACTCTTTTTAGTATGACAAAAGTTATTGAAATATGATGATTTCAATTTTCACTTTAAATTAAAACTTTAAATTTGGACATTATGTATTACAATATTTACGTCAAACAGTCACGAAATATATTTTAAGTAGTGTAAGCTTTTAATATATTGGATATATATAATATTAAATTCGATTAAATATACTTTTGAGGTTTGAAGCTATAGTACATGTGCATTTTTCACAATGGCTGATATGTATTTATATTCTATAAAATGTTATTTAACACTGGTGGGATCCTAAAGCATATAGTTTAATTCTGGTAAATGGGTTGGGATGTGGGTTCACAAAGATTTTGGAACTAAAAAATGGGTGAAAGAAAGGTTAATAACTGCCTCATAAATCTTTTTGACCATGTGTAACAGAGAATAATCTCTGCTCACTGAAACTTAAAGAATGTATATAGGCTGTTGTAAGGTAGGTAGGAAGCTTTTTACCACCTCCTTTGGCCTGTGAAAATTTGCTACACAGTAAATGTTAGCGGATGCCCTCAAAGGATAATCACAGGTCTTGGCCGAGAGAAGATTATGGAAGGGCACACAGAGCGAGCGAGAGGGTTTGTGCATGTTAATGTGCGCACATATTCGCATCCACACTTGAATAAGTCGGGTCAGCCCTTTAGACGTCCAGTCCCTTGGCTAGTTCATTATGCTGAAGCCATTTTAACCTGCAAAAATGGCCTGTCAGTGCAGTGAAGCATCTTTGCCCCTATTTCAACAGATCGTCCCGGCACGGCAGACAGACTCTCATTCCCTGCCTTCCAGAGTCAGCTTATACACATGCTGAATTATTAACCAGGCTAATTTGGGAAATCATGAATCTTTCAAAATACGGAGGCCCCCATTTTGCATTTTCCTATGAAAACAGCATCTACATTTCATTCAGAATGAAAGAAAACCGCAGGAGGGTATGTGTTGACAGTGTGTAACTGCTTTTTATAGATGTGATACCTGAAGAGAAGAGTGAAAGAGACACTCATACCAGATGAATTATGGGAATATGCAAGCAGGGAAATGACTGAAGGCCCATTAATGCTTTCTAGCTGATTGAGGAAAACTGTCTTGCTCGCAGATGGCTGAAAATACTTTTCCATTTCTTGGGGTGTTATCCCTTTTTTTTTAAATAAGAAAAGATGTGCAATAGTCATACTTTTAAGTTCACATAAGGTGGGTTCACTAAGTTCTGTATCCTCAAAGGTACACATTTGTACATTATCTACCTGTAAATGATGAATATAATACACTAAAGATATAATATGCTTACTAATATGCACCTTTTGGAGTTAGATAAAGTACAAAGATGTACGTTTGAGGCTATTGCCTAAGTAGTAAGCTTTTAAACAACTATATGCACAAATTCTGCACATTTTATTCTGACAGTGTGAAATGCTGCACAACTTGTGAAATACATTTGCTGCCACTGCCAAAATAGAGCAGCAGCATCAACGCATTAACAACTAGGGGCCCTATCATACACCCGGCACAATGCAGCGCAAGGCGCGGCACAAGTGTTTTTGCTAGTTTCAGCCTGACGCAGTTCTCATTTTCCCATCCTGTGCCGCATTGTTTAAATAGCAAATGCATTTGTGCCCATTTGTGCTCCCATGGGTGTGCTGGTCTAAAAAAGAAGTGTGTTCAGGTGCATTGTTGACGCGTTGCTATTTTGAGGAACTGAAAATAGACTGCGCCATACACCAACTCAAACCTGGTCTAAAGTCTGGCGCAATATTTTTTCTTTGTTGTTTAAAGAGCGCGTTAGTAATATGCACCTATAGGCGGGTGCACAACGCGCATACACTTTGCTTTTTACACACAGGGATGCGCAGCAGCACACACACATTTAAAACATGAAAATTCATTTCCGCCAAGTAAATAGCTACCGCCATGGCACGAGCACAACTGGCTTTTAAAGGGGATGGGAGATAAGACTCTGATTGGTTTATTGCACGTTACGCCCAAAAAACACCCATTACCCATTAAGAGAATAGGGACAACCCGTTTAGACCATGCGCCCGAGCGCGCCGACCGTTTTCCCGTCGTTAGACTAGCAAAAGTGGATTCGGACACGCCCTGAGTGCACCTGCGCCGTGCGCTTTAGACCTTACGCTTAGATCGTTAAAATAGGGCTCTAGGTGTTCAAGTTGGTTCTGACACAAAATGTATTGACAAATGTGTTGGCAGTATTTGGTTTGTTTCCCCCACCGCCACCTCCAACATCCCACCTGCCCTCTCGCTCCCCCCCTTGACCCCTCCCCCAAACCCATAACCCACACCACCCCTCTCCCAACCACACCCACCTCCCTCCTGTTCAGAACAGTATTCTCAACACCCCTCCATCTCACTCTCCTCGTCTGCCACCCTAATAAATCCACCCCCCAGCGCCGCTGCCACCCCACTCTCACACAACCTCCAGTGGAGATAGAGCCAGCACACCCAACGTAGAGAAACCTCCCCTTCACCTTCCACCTCACGAACTATGGTGAACCATAGACCAACCCGCCCTCACAACCAACCTCGGGACCTCGCGCCCCCACACCGCAGAACCTCCCCGATCCAGAACTATCACCAGGTACAATCTCACAAGCCCACATTAAGCACATAAGCTTTCTGTGCTCGACATCTGAAACAACATGCATTCTACTCCAAGGACAAATCCTTAGACGACCACAGTCGCAGAAAACACCCACCAGAAACAAACGCTGCTTTTCCAAAATCCAGTTGGCAGCCATTTTATGATATAAAGCGTGGAATTACTGCCTCCTCCAGAGAGACAAAAATCTGTTGCCATCCCTGACACAGGCTGTAAAAAGAATGCTCAGTCAAAATGTATATAGAAAAACATCAAATATAACACATTTGAAGTGTAAAAACATATTGTGTATATATTTTTTTTATTTTATTAATTGTAAAATTGCTATACCAAGTTCAGTCATCAAACTCTTCTGTGCACACTGATTGGCTGTCTCCTTGCTGGCTCTGCAGCCAATCATCACTTCTTTCTATTTTTGCTACCCTTTATTTTCAACTACATGGAGATTAGTCTGTGCAATATATCTATAACCTACCCCTCCTCCCCAGAACCACCTGTCTAGATCTGCTACGGTTGAGCAGATATATAATATGTATGCATATAGTTTATTTGTGATTGTGTGTGTACTTTTTATAGTAATTAAAACATTTAAGACTAAATACGATAGTTTCTTCATTTCCATTACATCTCAAATAATCACCAGAAGCAAAAGTGTGCATTTGGCGCGCCACAGGTGAATGTGTCATGTGTGTGTGTTTCCAGACACGCAGACACACCACTTGACTGAGACCTGCCTGCAGAGAACATCTCAGACGGCTCGCAGGACTGATGACCGTCCAAGATCTGTTACACCAGAACAGGGCCAACACATCAGACGGGTCCACAGACATTACTCTTCCCCTGCCAAAGGCCAGCAAGTTTGTGTAGCTCTTCTGCCAGGATTGGATAGGATCCCAGTACTGCAGGTTCAGAGGATCGTTGCCTCGACCTGGCAGTGGTGGCAACAAGCAGTGTCGAGAAAGCTACTGCAAAAGTTGCCAAGCTAAAACTCGCTCATGATTAAAAGGAGTTTTCTGAAATGAGTCGAGCTTGCCAAAAGTATTGGAGAGAGGACATCCTAGAAGAGTGTGTTTGATTCTTGCTTCAGCTTTAAATGGTGTATTGTGCTTAATCAAAAAAAAAAAACAGACTGCTACTGAAAAATATAGTTAAACGAAATGTTGAATAAATGAATTCCATAAAATTGCCTGCATCCAAAATAGCATACTTCCCTAGTACACAGTAGGTGAAAAATAGTATGTGGAAAGTAGAATTCATAAAGCATTGTATAAAAATACCTGGATGACATACTATTTACGCCGATATCCTAAAGTGCCCATCTGATGAAAGTGCCCATTACTATCCCATGAGGCCATGGGAGAGGATTTGTGAATGACCCTGAAGCAATGCATCTGACACTGGTAGGTCACATGACAATGACGAGATGATGAATATACAGTAGTATGTCTGGATTACATTCATACTCTATAGTAATTGTTTAATGGTTGTGAAGTAATTACTATTTAAGTAATTATAATTAATTATAATAAAAGTATTATCATTGTATTTAAATATTTTTGCATTATTTTGCAAAACTGGTTATGTAAATAATGTGAGGTGGGAGCAAAAACTATATTTCAATGCTTTTGCAAATCAATGCATAGTTTCTCGTGGAGTGCAAATGATCTGTGAGCGAATTAAAAGTTTTTCAGGATAGAAAAGTTTTGTAAGTAAATGCAAAAGTATTTAAATGTATTTTTTTTCTCATCTCATACTTTTCCTATCACCACAACCCCTTAGGACTGCATATGAATGTGATGAATGTTACCACAGACAAATATTTTTACCCATCTCTCATCTCTTTCGAGCAAGACATGCTAGAGAGTTTAAGATCTCATATTGTTGTTATAACACTTATATACATTTTTTTGTTTTGTTTCGTTTTGTAGGATTGGGATGAATTTCTGGTTATGTGTTACCGACATTGAAATGTAATCGTAATGGTATCCTGGCAGGGAAAGTTACAAGACTTACGGACTTAAGGTCCGTTCACACCAAGAATGATAACTAAAATGATAACTATATTAACGTCTACACCAAAGAACAACAGCATTCCATTTATTATAAGTGCAAGCATTTAAAGCAGAACTGGCTATGATTTTAAAAATCTTTCTGAAATTGATTTCAATTACATTGTTCCTCTGTGTCGTTAACGTTATAGTTGTGGTACGGACTCCTAATATTTTCAATTTAGAATGATTTTTTTTTAAATCCATACCTCTAGCATTATAGTTATCATCTTTGGTATGAACAGGCCTTTTGGACATGTCACGAAAAAAGTAAATAAAAATAAAAAAATCATTACTGAAGTTAACAAGTTTTATCTCACTAACCATACATTAACAATTATGTTTACATTTTGCAGCTATACTTTTCGAAAATAGTGTCTTACCATATAAACTTTGATTGTATATAAACTACCACAAATACAGAGTTCTGGCATGCAACTCTAGATGGTGCAGTCCGATAGGTCTAACTCAATCTGAACTAATGACATCATTATCACATGGCACAGCTGATTGGTTATCTTCTGTATCGGTAGCCAATGAGCTCGCTGCCAACAGTCCTAATTACTAGTGCTTGCTGTAGCAGTTTCGCTTGCTTCAACCCTCCACCTTCCCCAGCCCACCTGTATACTTTCTACGATGTGATTCATTACGCGATATGGGTTTTTCATGTATGTTATAATTTGCAGCAGCAATATTCCTTACATGCTCACAGCAGCATGTTGTGGATATATTGGCAGTAGCAAGTCTCGGTACTTGCTCTGCAGCAGCAGCAGCAGCGTAGCATATCTAATTCGCCAAGACCAAATACATTAACATTGTCAATTACATTACCATGCCAATCCCTCCAAGAGTTGTCATGACAGAAACACATTTCTGACATGCTACTTATTAGTTACTTCCCTACAATACTACAAAATATGATACCAATATATTGCAAGATTGTTGTTAATGCTCCCAATTATTGTTCCTCAGCTGACATTTTGCTTCAGCAATGAAACTGTAGCAAAAGACTAGCATTTATTTTTATCGGCCTTTAGCAATTTAGCATTTTATTGGCATTCAAACCATTTAAAATGTGTCATTTTAAGACGTTGTTTTGTATTAGCTATTTTTCAATTCTGAATATAGAGCTCAAACAACTACTGTAACTGCTATCTTTATGTCCCTCCAGTGTACCTAAACCGGCTTTAATGCTAGTTTCTAGGAGCAGACTTAAGTAATTGATTTTTTTTTCTCATGTTATACCTCTTTCATGTCATTTTTTCCGATTTGTAGTACCACTACGCACACTTTTATATCAGATGCAACCCTCATTTCAATTACAGCGAATATCTGCAGACGTCCACAGGGGAAGAACACATCCAGTTACACACTCCATCAGCACAATCCAGTTGGCAGCCATTTTGCAATACAAAGCAAGTAATTAGTGCCTCTTCCAGTCAGCCAAGAATCTGTTGCCATCTCAAATAACATCCCAGGTCCAACATGCCAGTAGAGTTGTTCAGGTCTGCAAAGCGCACTAGAATCACGGGGGGGGGGGGGGGGGTTTGATCTCCAAATGTCAGCTCTTTTTGCATCCATGTGTAATAAGCAGCGACAGTCTCATAGCAAAATCAATTGGAAATTTGAATAACAAAATCTGTTCTCTCTCTAAGTGTAATCTCATTTGAGAATATTGAGCATCTGACATCTTATGATTTTAATTCTAGCTTTTGTGATTGAATGTACCCGGTGATGCCACTTGTGATGGACGATTTATAAATCCTTCAGAGATTTGATTGAGAGGAGCGACTATGTTCACAATGCAGACAATGACAGTTTGTTTTCTGAATGCGGTATTTAGGATTGTCCACACTGTTATTTACTAGCGATCAAATCTGATCTGTGTTGAGGCAGTATGATTGTTTTCTACTATGGTTGCTATAGTAATTGCGTGGGCATCTGCACTATGCTAAGTGGTTTTCTTGTATAACTAGGAGCAGTAAGCTGGCAGCCTGTAGAGCAGACAGACAGCTTTGTACACTGTGGAGTCTAGAGGAAGATACTGTATGTGTTGCTTTATTTCTTGTCGCTCTCACCACCGGAATCACTGTGTGCTGTGGTGTGTGGAAGTAGCGGAAAGTCTGTGACGTTCCTGGAATATTTCAAGACAGAGAATGACAATGATCTGTATTGGATTATTAAATTGCATATGTGTGTTGGTGTTTTGTACAGAGCTCATAGACATGTGGTGATGGGGGGATGAGATGGAAGGAAACTATTTTTCAATGTTTTTTGTTTTTTTTCAAGGAACAAAAAGTTTCTCTGGGAAACACAAAGCTTGAAAGTTTTATTAAATTAAATATATTATTTCCTCCAATCTTCTTCCAGTCTCTTTAAGCACTCCATAGTCTTGGCCTTGTAGACTTTTGGAAAATAATATACTATACATGCATCAAAAGGAGAAGAGTAATTTTTCATAAAAGTTCATGATTATTTCCAATACAGTATGATTTCATATCAAATGATGTAATGATCTTCATAACATAATGTGCTAGAAATAAAATTGTAAACTAAATTATAATGCTAATGTCATAGCTAGGATTTTATGAGTACTCAATAAACACAATTAAATAATATTTTCCCACCTTTTTTGTAATTTAATAAAAAGCACAGTTTGCTTGGAAATGACATAGGATACAAATATCCTGCTCAAGTCATTTAGCTTGGTGTTTCTTTGTTAACTCAATTAAAACTATTTAAATTGTTTTTGGTAACTGAAATAAAATTTGATTTAAATGTTAGATGACAGACTTAAACTAAATTAAATGAAAAAAAATGCTGTGTTGAAATGACCACATTAAAGTACTAAATTATTAAAATAAAAACAAATGGAAGCTAAACTGAAATATTTGTAAAAAGCTAATAAAATAATAAAAAAGCACAAAAATACTAAAACTAAAATTTAAACAATGAAAATATGAAAACAAAATATAATTCAATATATCAATAATACTACATAATACAAAAATAACATTGTTTCTTAACACATAATGTCTTTTCATATAAAAAATGCTGAATGTGATGAAAGTAACCACATCTGAATTTGTGAAATAAACCATTTTCACACAATAAATATTGAAATAGTTTATGATTATTATATTGTGATTATGGTTTATGTTAGTATATAAAAAAGATGATGGATTTTCACATTTAAGATTAAAAGTATTGGTCTCAAACAAGAGTAAAAAACAATCTAATTGATCTTCATAAAAATTAGTATTTTAATGGAAACCCATTCCATTATTAATGGAATGGATATGATGTGTATTGAATCCATGTGGTTTTTATGCCGTTTAATCACATAAAACTAATCAGATTTGAATTAAATGTGCAAAACATGTGGATCTGAGCCAGCAATGCAAACACATCACTTCCGAAAGATCAATATGAATATTTGAAGAGCCACAAATACTATATCATCACTTTGTTGCAAACTTTTGAAGATAACTTTTGTTCCTCGAATCAACTGCCCATTACCTTCTATAACACCTTTGTATGAATTATACATTATACACGGTTCTGTGACTGTGATTGTTCTGAATATAACATGCAAACAGACATACATGCAGAAAGAAAGCAAACATAAGTGATGCTGCATAATGGAAATCACATATAAAAAGTGACAGGATGATAATTTAAAATAAATTGACTTTCATTTATCATTAACATTTCACATGAAAAATCCAGCCAGCATCGCAGACATCCGTCCATAATTGCTTTAGGGAATTAAATATAAAATCCATCTTAGATGAATGTGATTAAGACACTTTGGGAAAAGGCTGTTATTTGCACTGGATTTGGAAGACCACGTATGTTTTATCATTGTAAAATTATTTCACAGGTCTCATAGAAATGGCCTTGCCTTGTGCTTTCTGCTTTCTGCTCTTTTGTTTTTTTTTGTATTCTTGGAAATGACTTTGAGTGACCGAGTCCCTTGGAGTTCTAAAAACATCTGATGTCTGTCTCTGCAGCAATGTACATTATTTATAGCACTGACCTTTGCTATATGGAAATTTGGACTTTGGTCTAGATATTTATTGTGGATTCCAGAAAGCTGCAGATCTGGTGAAGTATGGAGCTAAAACGTCCCAGGTTACGTATGTAACCATGGTTCCCCGAGGGAACGAGACGCTGCGTCGGAAACGCTAGGGGAACGCCTTCAGCGATACCAAGCTCTGAATCATATGTGTAATCAGTCGAATCGATGGGCAGGACGTCAGAGGCGGGTGACGTCATGACCAGGAAGCTTTAAAAGCACGTGAGGTGCAGCCGGCGCTAGCTTCTTAGGAGTGTAGCAAGCTCTAGTAGGAATGCCGGAAGTATGGTCTTGCGACGCAGCATCTCGTTCCCTCGGGGAACCATGGTTTACATACGAACTGGGACGTTCCCTTCGGGAACTCGAAGCTGCATCGGAACCTGCTAGGGGCACGATAGTCAACCTGCCCAGAAGTGCAAATCCCTGCCTAGTGTGGAAGAGCACAGCTATGGCAAGAGAACAGAGGGGCCTGGAGTGGCTCGCAAATCTAGGTCATAGAACTTGACGAACGTGAGGGGCATATACCATCCTGCAGCGTTGCAGATGTCCTGCATTGAGACACCTGCCAAGAAGGCCTTGGAGGCTGCCACACTTCTTGTCGAGTGAGCCTTGACCCCCAATGGTGAGGGGAGATCAGAGGACTCATAGGCAACAGTAATGGCATTCACTACACCGGCTGAGGGTCTGCTTGGAAGCAGGATGACCTCTCTTAGGGGGACCATAGAAACACAAGCAGTTGGTCCGCCTTTCTCCAATGGGCAGCTCTGTGGATGTAAGCGTCCAGTGCTCGCACTGGACACATTCTATCAAGCCTCTGCTGGTCGGGCTCCCTAAAATGAGGAGGATAAAAAGCCTGGAGTACGACAGGCCGTGGTGTAGAGGAGGGGACCTTAGGGACACACCCCCGCCCGAGGGTACAAAAAAGCTTTGGCCAGACCGGGCACAAAGTCAAGATAGGAAGGAGCCACAGAAAGGGCCTGCAGATCCCCAACTCTCTTTAGAGAAGATATAGCTAAGAGAAACACAGTCTTTAACGTAAGAAGACGATCCGATATCTCCTCGATAGGCTCAAAGGAGGCCTACAGAGAGCTTCTAACACCACAGCGAGGTCCCAAGGAGTGACACGAGATCGTACCTGAGGCCTCAACCTCATCACACCGCGGAGGAAACGTGTAACCAGGGGGTCCTTGCCCACTGAGTGACCATCAAGAGGGGCGTGGTAGGCCGCTATAGCCGCCAAGTAGACCTTCAGGGTGGAGTCTGGTTTTTTTTTTTGGGGGAGGGTGGAGTGGGTTAACCCCGCGGAGAAATGGGCCTGCAAGGACTCCAGCACTGTACCAATCGGGCAGTTAACAGGGTCAAGCAGGCGGTCTCCGCACCACGAAGTGAAGAGCCTCCACTTCAGGGCATACAGTTTCCTAGTTGAGGGAGCTCTAGATTGGAGGATGGGCTCAACAACCTCGGTTGAGAGGGGGGGGGGGGAGACCAGAGGCTATGAGTTGTGCCCCCTCAGGGCACAATGTAGATCAGTGGGCAAGATGAGAACTTAGATAAGGCTTGTCCAAGAAGTTGCTATATTTGTCCCTAAACTTTTGAAAAAAGTCTCAAAAGGGCTGGGAAAGTAGCTAAATTGGCAACACTGCCTCTGGATAACGTTCGCTGTTGACTGACTCACGCCCGTTTTGGATTACTCTTTTGCCTTGCCCTCAATATACCTGTTTGCCATTGTCAGAACCTTGCTATTTTATGACACGCATTTAAATAAAAGCTTTGCAGATGGTCCGCACGTCTCGTTTGCCCCATAACAATTACGTTTTCTTTACAGTAAACTTAAACGTATATAACATTTTTACACTTTGATTGTAATTTTTTTACCTTTGAAATTTCACGTAAATGTTCAAGGGAGGTAACAGTTAAGAGGCTAAACTTTCTATTCCAAAAAAAAAAAAGTACCACAGTTTCCACAAAATTACAAAGCAGCTGCTTCAACGTTGATGATAATAATTAATGTTTCTTGAGCATAAAGTCAACATTAGAATGATATCTGAAGGATCATGTGACACTGGTGAAGTTTCATTACAGGAATAAAATATATTAAAATATAGTATAAAACTGTCATTTTAAATTGTATTAATAGATCACAATATTACAGTTGTACTGTTTTGATAATAAATGCAAAAAAAATGCAGCCATAATGAGCTTCTGAATATCCATAGTTCAGTCATGAAACTTTATTTGAGTGCTGATTGGTTCTTCTAACTCAATTGCAGTAGCCAATCAGACGTACATTGTAATCAATTTAACCATTCAACCATTTGATGTGAATA
The DNA here is from genome assembly GCA_018155175.1 of Sinocyclocheilus anophthalmus. NCBI lineage: Eukaryota > Metazoa > Chordata > Actinopteri > Cypriniformes > Cyprinidae > Sinocyclocheilus > Sinocyclocheilus anophthalmus. The sequence goes on from JADLZN010005834.1 coordinate 131,427, forward strand.
CTCTTGTTCACCGTCCTCCTCCCCAGCTCCACCTGTTTGGGTCTTTTCAGATTTTTCTTGCAGCAGCATGTTTCCTTATTATGTATGTTATTTTAACTAAGCTGAACAAATCTTTGCATTTTCTCAGCAGCAGAAGTAGTGTAGAAAACCGTGTCTACCAAAATCAAGCATACATCCATTTCATGCCCTCATGCCAATAAATGGTAGTTAGAAATCAAAACTGTCATGAAATATGCTGTTCAATGATTCAACAAAATATGTGCTTTGCTGGTTATTATAAATGACCAACTAGCAAAATAGAAAAATTCTGTGTTCTCCTTGAATTGAATTAATACAAAGTTGAATAATGACAAGAAAACCCAGTCAACGTAAAGAATCAATGTTCCTGTCCAAGTACATTCTGATTACACAGCATTAGGAAATAGGTGCATGTGAAAACCTGAATAATTCTGTTAACACAATTGATGAAAGCTAAGAGCTCAAAGCACTTTCACCTTATGGTTTAGTCCAATTATGCTAATTCTAATGCTGATGATAATGAGGTTCATAATATTAGCTAGTAGCCCACAATGTAACCTAAGACTGATACTGCACAAGCCACGGAGCTTAAAATACATTATCTCAGCCTTCCAAAAGACTCCATATACCCCTTGAATCACATGGGATGGTCATTCATAATAAATGTAATAAATAAACCATGAGTGTATATACTTTGTATATGTAGCCAGAGCACGTGAAGGTCTGTGGCTCTTCCAAACAGAGCCGCTCCCTAGAATCTAGGTCACTGGAAAAGAAAGAGAGCATAAGTTTTCTCTGTGGCACTGAGCAGAGAAACATACAAACACAAGGAATTCTTAATATTCCCTAAAGGACGGAAGGTGAGATGGGGTACAACCTGGAACGGATCTCTCTCTCTCTCTCTCTGTGTGTTTCATGGAATCACACATACTGTATGGAGGGGAAAAGTGAGGCTGCAGAAAGAGGAAATGTGTTTCCTTTAAGTGCTTTCAGTGTACCTGTACTAAAATTACATGTTTGTTCATTTTTTCTTATAATCTATAATTAAAATTATTTAAACAAAAAAAGTCTGTGAATTGTGAAATATCTAAAACACGGAAACGTTACATAAAATGAAGAATGATTCTGACACTAATTTAAAGTACAGGCTTGACACGGATCATCTGGCCTCCTCTGTACTAATAATGGTCAGATGAGTTTGCTGTAAAAGGGTTTAATTAATTATGTATTTTATAACTTATTTTATTTCTATATTTCTTATGTGTCATTTTTGCTATTATTACCATTTCATTCTGCTCGTAAAGGTGAGTGAAAACGCTTTCTTTCTTTCTTTATTTCTTTCTTTCTTTCTTTGTGGTTTTTGTTTTGTTTTGTTTTGCTTTATTTTATTTATTTATTTTACGGAAAACTAAGTTTACAGGAAGAAAATATTGTGCTGGGAAAAAAAAAAAAACATCTATAGAACTGGATTTTTTCCCCCAAGAGTTATACCTAACCAGTTTTTATAATAAAATAAAATAAAATAAAAAGTATAAGTGCTTTCGATAAAATAAACATACGTGAAATAAAATAAATGTACTTTGATTTTGACTTTAACTAAAAATAAAATTACATTGGAAATATAGGAATAAAATTTAAAAAATGAATTCAAAATATTCATAAAAAGACTGTAGTATCCTGATGATACTGAGATTACACTGTACCTAACATTAAACTGAATAATATGTAGAGAAAAAAAGTATTCACTGTCAGCCTGTGTATGTATGTTTCATTCAATTCATTCATTAATTAGTTCATTCGTTCGTTCGTTCGTTCGTTCATTCATTTATTTTGGAAACAACATGTCTTCACAATATCATGCTTAATATTTGCCTCATACAGTACAAAATGGGGCTGTATGCATAAATATAACTATATATACTTCCTTAGGAAGTGGGTACCAGGGGATCATCTTATTTGGGAACAGACAGACAGACAGGCAGCAGGCAGGCAGGCAGCTAAATGAATGAATGAATGAATAGCTAGCTAAATAAATAAATACATAAATAAGAAATAGAACACTTCTTCTAATGCCCTGGAGCATGAAGGGCTTCAGATAAGCAAAATGGCCAACAACTAAAATAAATAGATCAAATAATAACCAAGAAGCTACGAATTTCAATGTCCAATAAAAAATAATTAGACAATAAAGTCATAATGAATATATTCCTCACTGAGCTCTTCTACCATTAGCATTAAAGAGATAATGTCATGATGGCAGGACACACACTTAGCTACATGGCTTGCTTTATTCTCTGAGGTACACTTTCAGATAACCCGTATAAGTAAGGGAGGAACGCCAGCAGCAGCCTCCAGACAGCAGGACGCTCGGCTAATGAAGCCACTGCATTATCCATCTACTGAAGAAACCAAGGAGAAGGAGGTAGAGAAGCTTTTTGTATTACAGCATGATGCTAAGAACAGAGCTTTGGGAAATTTCATTGCTCACATGAGTGGTATGATTTAACTCCCTCTTGTCGCGTGGTAATGCACTCTGGGTGATGGTTTTCAAAGGTACCCTGAATCATTAATGACTGAGGTAGTTTTTCACACATTACTGAGAAAGTTTTTCAGCTGAATTCAGTTCTTAAAAGCCATTAGCACTGTATTAATTTATCTCACATGATGAGAAGCACATATAATGGTTTGTATCACCAACACAGTCTCATGGCAATTTCGTAATTTCGGTGACAAATTCGTATTAATTCATACCACCGTACATTTTTGTATGATCTGCTTAGCTTGACTGACAGATTGGTTTAGGGGTGGCGCTTCATGCTTACATTTTACCTAAATGTCATATATTTTCATACAAATCTAACTGCATTTCGTAACTATTTTATGTTTTGGTGAACTAAGGGTCATTCGGTATTAATTCGTACCACTTCATTTGTATGTTTCCGTAGAATATGCTTACTCTTGACTGACAGATTGGTTTAGGGGTATAGCTTCCAGCTTACATTTTATCTAAAGAATGTATGTTTTTGTACAAATCTAATTGCAGAATTTGTAACTATTTTATGTTTTGCCAAATTCGTGTTAATTTGTACCATCGATTTGTACAAACGATCTGCTTACATTTGACTAACGGTTAGGTTGAAGGTTGAGTTTCATGCTTACATTTCATATAAAATCATGCAAATTTGTGCTCCCGTAAAATTTAAATGTGCAGTTTGTAACTTATGTTTTGGCAAATTGGTGGCAAATTCCTATTAATTCGTCTAAATCGTGTTTGCACGATCTGCTTACACTTGACTTATGGTTAGGTTTAGGCTGGAATGTCTATGTTTACATTTTATTTAAAAAATAATTAGTATTAATTCTTACCATCATTCAAACTTATGATTGACTGACATTTTGGTTTAGGGTGGAGTTTTATTATTATGTTTTATCTAAAAATCATGCATTGTTGTACAAATCTAATTCCACATTTCATAACTATTTTATGTTTTGATCTGCTTACAGTTCCACTGATGATTAGGTTTAGGGGTGGAGCTTCATCCTTAACGTTTATCATACTTTTCTGGACAAATCTAATTGCATGCTTGCCAACTATTTTAAGTTTTGGTGTATTAGTGTCAAATTCTCATCCATCTAATCTCATCCTTATGTTTTCATACAATTTGCTAATAATTAAGTTTAGGGGTGTAGTTTCATGCTTACGTTTTATCTAAAAAGCATACATTTTCATACAAATCAAATCACACAAATTAAATGTGCCACCAATTCACCAAAACATAAAATAGTTAAGAGCATCTTTACAAAGAGTAGAACAAAAAAAAAAAGAAAAAACTTAGGAAAATGTGTAAAACACTGACTTTCTGTCTATCCAAAATCAATACATACAGACAGACATAAATAAGAAAACCATGTGTACATTTTGTGTGTCTCTCAAACTTCAGAAAATCTAGTGAGTATTTCATCCTCAAAAGTGCTTGTTGCATCAACCCCGGCCCTTGCAAACATGACTTTCCAGATGGATTGATAAAAGTCTCTGTGCACTCCAGGAAGAGGTGTACAGCCAGCCAATCAGATTAGAGTGTGCTAGATTTATGGACCATATGCATGTGATGGTCAGTGAACAGACTGCAGGGAGTATGCTGTTTGACAATAATTGCATTTACAGGACCCTGATCGAACTAGCAAAATTCGGCCTAAAAAGCTTCATGCATTTTTTTACAGAAAAAAAATAAAAAATAAACATTTATTTTATAAAAATGTGGTAAAAACATTAATATTGTTAATACTGTTTTCTGTTTGAATAAATATGTAAAATGTCAGTTATTCCTGTGCTGGTAATTAATTTAATTATTTTTTGATGATTTGTCATTTATCTTTCATGAAAAATGTGCTGAAAACCGTGATAGATTTTTCCAGGAATCTTTGATGAATATGAGAAATTAAATTAAATTAAATTACTGACCCCAAACTTCTGAACAGTGGTGTATCTTAAAAGTTCTAAAAACACAAAGCTGGTAACAATTAATTGAATCCAGTTTTTACTCAAAAGCACTCATAATATAAATTTTGTATATTGCAAATTGGTCTGCAAATAAAATAAAAAATAAAATAAAATAAAAAAATTATTGTGACTAACTGACTGGTATATGATGTAATTTATAATCCGTTGACAGCACTACTTTTAAACATAATATCCCAACACATAAAAACCTGTGTACTCCGACTCACAGTTGGGCACTTTGATTGAAGCTCATGATTTTCACAAGTTCTTTGGGGTTGTGTGTGAATCAGATGGTCTGTGAATGATCAGTGGGCGGTCCTGGGTGTGCCGTCTGGAAGAGACTAACCTCGTCTACTAGCAGTCACACTCTCACATATGTGAACACATACAAACACACATACACCTCTCACCTCTCCAAATTCCTTTAATTAGCTTGTCAGCGACTGCTAGGTATATTTAAGCTATCATGCTTGAAATATCATGGCTGTTATGCTTGTTTTGAAGCTGATATTAAAAGATCTCTTGACAGTTACTAGAAGGCTGTAATTAGTGTCTAATCGACACGCTACCTGCAGTTCAGTGCTGTTCTCTCACTGAGATCACAGTATCCAGGGAGCTGCTTGTGATCAGCACTTTTCTCCTGGAAAATCAACACACAGAGCACCATTTAGGAAAGATTGTAACCTAAGACATGGATAAAGGAAGAGTTGAAGAGAACAGTGGAAACATGCTCTAAAATGGTGCCTTTTCTTGATTTACCTGACAAAGCTCATATTACAGTATATTAATATTCTTTTTTTTTCATTTATTATATGGTATTATTGTTTTTGTGTCGTTAAGACGATAAATCGTCTTAAAAAATTACAATCCATTGTGATATGAAAACTCTTATTGTGCTTTCAGAAAAGTGACAGGGTTAAAGGCTTTACAGGTTAATTTGATATTTCTACAAATGTCAATTTTTCAATATCATGGTAACAGGCTTGAGATTTTAAGATCATACCAAAATATGAAATAATTTGTTATAAAAGAGGAGTGTAACTGTTCATTACTTCTCTGAGATAAGTATATTAAAAAGATCAATATTGACATAGACGATGTTGTTACAAACAAACAAATTAATTAATAAATTAATTAATTCTGTAGAACAACTGTTTTCAACATGACTGATAGCAAATGTGCATATTAGAATGATTTCTAAAGGATCATGTGACACTGAAAACTGGAGTAATGATGCTAAAAATTCAGCTTTGCCATGATACATTACATTTTACAAGGTATTCAAATAGAAAGCATTTATATTTTAAAATGTGAAAAAAACATATTTCACAATATTGTTTTTTTTACTCTATTTTTGATCAAATAATGTTACTGACTTATTTACTAATCTTACTGACCCTAAACTTTTAAACAGCAATGTCTATTGTTTTATATATATATTATATATATATAATAGAGGGTGTAAATAAGTTGGAAACACTTATGGAAATAAATGGCGTTTAAAAGTAGGCACACACACACACACACAATACAGTAACTGGATATTTGAACATGAAAAAAAAACATAATGTTGTTAAGTTCAGCAAAATATTAAATACTTGTTTTATACATGACAAAATTGCATCATTTTGTACAATGGCCCAGCTTTAGTATAAGAATCCATAAACAATTATGGAAGCAGAAAGAGCACATCCATATCTGAGAAACATTTCTGATAAGACTGGAAAAGGACTTTGACTATTGTAGCTCTGACTGATGCAATTAGCCAAGTCATCTGGGTAATATACATTTAATGCAATGCCTATCTATATGGACCCCATTTACCAATTAGCGACCTAATTAGATTCCACACAGTAGTCCATTTTTTCTGTAGCTCGGAGTGAAGAGGGAGGCATTATATTTAATCAGCTAGAGCACAATACCATTAACAATAGCAGTTATGCTAAGGCTTTGTTCACACTGCACACAAATCTGATTTGGTTTTCAAATCTGACTGTACTTGATGAAATCAGATCTGTTTGTTCAGACAGTAGTCAATATCTGGTGTTTCTAGCTACAGTGGTTGCTATGGTGTAACCTTCAGCACAATGCCATACTTTCTCATTCAACAACTGAGGGAAGCTGTTAATGTAGAAAGGAATCATGGGAAACTGGAAAGTCTGCTTCTACTTATGTCTATCCAGACGACATCTGAACTCACAAGGCAGATGAGAGAACATGCAAGCAACAGACATATTTCTGTATTCATACATATACTGTCTAAAACCAATGACTTACTATTTAGTAAATGATATACTGTAGTTCACTATGAGGAAAGAATGCACATAAATTAGTGTATTTGAACACAGCACTTGGCACAGCACTTTGTCATCCCGAATGATGAAAAACAAACAATTAAACAAACAAAAACAAAAAGCACAAAACAAAAACCTGTTATTTACTTATTTCACTCATTTTGTTAAAATGCAGTATGATATTACTAACTAACTAACTAACTAATAATAATATTTAGATAAAATACATACAACAAAATTAAATCCTGTTATTATTTATTTATCCTGTATTATGTTATTTGGTCTCTTTTGGCAAAGTGTATATTTTAATTTTGCATTGCACTGGATGGAATTAAGATTCAGTTTTAATATGCAATATTGATTGGTATCTGACAATATATAATACACTGAATATATTAATTCATGTTCTCCAATTCTCAGAACCTTTTTTTATCTAGGCTTTGCGCTTTTATCTCTCAGTGGGTTATGCTGCAGCTGCAGTACATTTAAAGATGCAGCCCTATTTATGTTATTTTTTGGCTCCTTGTACAGTACATCAAGTAGATTAAACTGAGCAGAGTTCATCTTTACCACATTTTTAATATTATTCTATTGACCAGGTCAGATTGGAGTTTTCTGTTCTGTTTTGTGATACAGACTTTGAACACAATTATTGAGAAGTAAATAATAACAGGCTTTTGTTTTGTTTCTAGTTTTATTTTTGTCTGTTTTGTTCTGTCACACAAGCTTTAAACAACATGAATAAACACGTTTTTTTTGGCATACGGCTTTGAAAAACACGAGTGAAAAGTAATTAACAGGTTTTTGTTTTATTTTGTGTTTTGATTTGTTTTTAGTTTTGTTTTGTCCTACAGACTTTGAACAACATGAGTGAGAGAAGTAAATAATATATCTCTGTTTGTTTGTGTGTTTGTTGTGTGTGTGTGTGTGTGTGTTTGTCATACTACATTGAGCAAGTTAAATAAAGTAATAAGGAGTGTTTGTTTTGTTCTTTTTGTTTGTTTGTTTGTTTGTTTGTTGTTGTCGTTTCAGCAAAAAATTATTTGAAAACACTGACGAGAAGAAGGTAATATAATAACCTGTTTTGCTGGTGTCATTTTTTGTTGTGTTTGCTTTGTTCTGTCATGCCATACTGCATTTATACAAAATGAGTGAAATAAGTAAATAACAGGTTTTTGTTTTGTACCTTTTTGTTTGTTTGTTTTATTGTTTGGTTTCTGTTCTATTTTTTTTGTCATAGACTTTGATCAAAATGAGAGAAGTGCTGAAAATGACAGCCATTGTTTTTGACTTGCTTTGCTTTTTGTGTTTTATCATATAGGCTTTGAACAACACGAGAGAGAAGCAAGTAATAAAAATAATTTTTTGTCATACACCATGAATAAATACTTTTTTGTCATACAGCTTTGAAAAACAGTAGTGAAAAGTAAATAACATGTTTTTGTTTTGTTTGTTTTGTGTTTTGTTTGTTTCCAGTTTTGTTCATTTTGTGTTTTGTTTTGTCCTACAGACTTTGAACAACCTGAGAGAGAGAAGTACTGTAAATAATACAGGCTTTGAACAACCGTGAGAAATAAATCATACTTTTTTTTCTTCTTTTTTTCCATGTCATACAAGCTTGAACCCATGAAGAGTGAAGGACTGTAAATAACAAGGTTTTTTTTTTTTTTTATCAAACTACTACTATATATATTTTATCAGTTCATGCTTTCTCCCGGAATATTAAATGTCAGTGTGATCACTTTAAAACTAACCTGTCCAAGCATGAATTAATGTGACTAGAGCGATGATATGAAGGTATTTTTGGTGCAAAACAACTGAGTGACCGTGACAGTGGAATTTGTAGTTGTAGAGAATAGCCACACATGTGTATCAGTAAATCTGAAGTCACAGACAAAAGTTGCAAACTTGTAGATATTTTTCTCTCCCACAAACACAACACAACAGTTACACGTTCTTGAATCCTTCACTGCAGGTGCACAAATCCTAGTCTACGAATCACAAATCAAGAAACTCGTACGCTCACAAGTTTTGCTACTATTGCTGCAGTGAATATGGTGCAAAACACATTCACACACCTGCATCAAAAATGTGAAGTCACAGACGAATTTTGTACATCCGCAAATCAGTTTGTGAATTCTTGCAATGAGATTTGCACGCTTGTAGAATGTTTTCTTACATATATATTTTTTTCTTGGATGCTTTTTCTAGCACAAACACAAGTGCACAACTACAACAGCGTGAATCTGCTGCTACGAGTCTCAAACACTTTTTCGCTTGCAAATGACAAGTTTCACGATCTCTCCCTTATGCACCGATATCTGTGTGTGATAAATGGTGCAAAAAGTGATTTGTGCATCTGTAGAGGCAATGGCGTGCACTGTTCACAGAGCAGAGAATTTCAGCCAATCAGAAGAGCTCATTTGGGCGCCTGAAACACGCCCCCTAGTTTTAGCCACAACCCCGAAAAAATCGCGAGCTGCGAGCATCTTGACAACGACAAGTATCAAAAAAGGTACGTGGCAATTTTTCCTTTCTGAAATCATTTGTTTATAGCTAAAATACAGCTACGTTGGTAAACAGTGTTTCTTAATTAGGTTAGCAAATCTTATTTCACGAAAAGTAAGCTAACGGTAGCCTACCTGCACTGTTAAGTTTGCTATTCAATCGTCTCGTATTAAATTACACTGTCTAATATAACGATTTATTCCTTGTATTCTGTTATGCTTTACCTTATAGAAAACTAAAGGTAAACTAAAGGTAATTTACAGCAGGCAATCTATAGTAGGTAAATATCTATAGTTGTAGATATTGAGCCAAATCACAAAACAAGTTTTCTCAAAGGAATGAAAACTGAGATAACTAAAATAATTAGTAATCCTACCCAACACTGAAAGTAATAATTACTAGGCAAATTACCTACTATACATTGCCTGCTGTAAATTACCTTTAGTTTAATATAGTAGGCTATCCCAATAAAAATTACTATTCACCAAAGAAAAAAAACATGGTACCCTTGGTTTTAACTCACTCACCTGTGAAGATGCACCCTGATCTGTCATTTTTCTATAAGGTAAAGCATAACAGAATACAAGGAATAAATCGTTATATATGAGACAGTGTAATTTAATACGAGACGATTGAATAGCACACTTAACAATGCAGGTAGGCTACCGTTAGCTTACCTTCGTGAAATAAGATTTGCTAACTTAACTAAGAAACACTGTTTACCAACGTAGCTGTATTTAAGCTATAAACACAATGATTCAGAAAGAAAAAAGAGCCACGTACCTTTTTGTACTTGTCGCTGTCAAGATGCTCGCAGCTCGCAATTTTTCGGGGTTGTGGCTAAAACTAGGGGGCGTGTTTCAGGCGCCCAAATGAGCTCTTCTGATTGGCTGAAATTCTCTGCTCTCTGAACAGTGCGCGCCGTTGCCTCTACAGATGCACAAATCACCATATTTCACACAGATATGTGGTTCAAAAGGGAGAGTGCGTGAAACTTGTCAATTGCAAGTGAAAAACAGGTTTGAGACTCGTAGCAGCAGATTCAAGCCGTTAGTTTTGCACTTGTGTTTGTGCTTGAAAAAGCATCCAAGAAAAATATATATATATGTAAGAAAACATTCTACAAACGTGCAAATCTAATTGCAAGAATTCACAAACTGATTTGCGGATGTACAAAATTCGTCTGTGACTTCACATTTTTGATGCAGGTGTGTGAATGTGTTTTGCACCATATTCACTGCAGCAATAGTAGCAAAACTTGTGAGCGTACGTGTTTCTTGATTTGTGATTCGTAGACAGGAGGTGCACCTGCAGGGGAAGGATCCAGAACGTGTAAACTGTTGGTTGTGTTGGTGGAAGAAGAGAAAAAATATACAAGTTTGCCAACTTTTGTCTGGACTTCAGATTTACGATAACATGTGTGGCCTATTCTCTACAACTACAAATTCCACTGTCACGGTCACTCAGTGGTTTTGCACCAAAAATACCTTCATACGATGACAGATTCAGAAAGGTTGTAAACCTGTAAATTAAATCCTATTCACACCCAAAATAAATCTGTATGTAGGTGTGTGCATTTATGTGTGAGCACTTCCTGTGGGATAACAGCTGATTCTCAGTGCTGCAGAGGTGTGCCATGCACTCTATAGCACTTTAATTAAATCTCCATTATTGATTCAGACTACTGGCTGTGTGTGGATGTTTGCACTTATATGTGCAATGGTGGTACCTGCTATTGGAGAGGGGAAAAAGAGGTGGGTAAAGAGGTGTAGGGTAAAGATCACCTTTAATCATCTGCTATGTGTTCAGTTTGGCTTGACAAGGAAATATGAGAATATCTGTGTTTAACACCAGCTTCACAGCAAATTTTCAAAGCCCTCAATGGAACATTAAAGCGAGTGATGCGACAGTCTACCTGCAGGAAACATTCACCGGCTCTGAATCATCATCTCTCTGTGAACATTTGCTTTGTTAATAATGAGAGCATGAAGAACTTCACCTGAAGGTTCCAAGGTTGAGCGTTATTTATAATACCTTATTAATGCGGGGTTTAGCTGAGATGCAATTATTGTGCGAACGAATGAATTAATTGAAGACATCCTACAAGTATACTCATTAACTCCAGTGTCAACAGGCTTTTTGACGGGAATGTATATTATTGTTTTTTTTAGATTGAGCTAATGTAGGGTTGTGCAATAATCGGAAGACCAATTACACAGTCAGAATCCCGATAAAATCAGCAAACACGTGTTTTATTTAGCAAAATATGTAAATGTAACCTTTTGAGCGGTATATGGGATTTTTATTTCCGTGCCCCTGGGAGTACGGTCCCAAATATGGGATTTAGAACGTTCGGTGACATCACATAACTGCCAAATTCAAACTGTGGTTTTGCACATTGGCTGGAGCTGAGCCAGAGAAAGACATGCACTGCGCTTGTCATATTATCACAACTATGGAGTATTCTTAAAGGGTTAGTTCACCCAAACATTTAAATTAGCCCATAAATTACTCACCCTGAAGTCTTCCTAGGAGTATATGACTTTCTTCTTTCAGACGAATCCAGTCGGAGTTATATTAAAAATTGTCTTTGATCTTTCAAGATCTATTGTTGTACTCAACGGGTGTTGCAGTGCTTCAGTTCAAATGACATGAAATAAAAAGCAGCCTTCCACAAAAAAAGTGTCTCACACAGGCCTCCTGTAGCGAATTTATGCGTTTTTGTAAGAAAAATATCCATATTCAAAACGTAATAATCACTTGAATCTAGCTTGCGCTCAAAGTTTTAAACGGAAGCAGTTCCAGGGGAATGACGTATGAGGTCAGCTTTGCGTATGCGCTGGTGCATCTCGTGATGTACACCCGGTGAGTACAACGATAGAGCTTGAAAGATCAAAGACAATTTTTAATATAACTCTGACTGGATTCGTCTGAAAGAAGAAAGTCATATACACCTAGGATGACTCCAAGGTGAGTAATTTGTGGACTAATTTTCACTTTTGGGTGAAATAACCCTTTAACCACATTACTACATATTTTAGGTCAGGACATTATACACATAAGTACTAGGAACAAATAAAAGCCTATTCTCGTTTGTAAAATACACACAGTTCTATGGAAGCACCAATAACAAACCATTCAAATGTAATTTGCCGATGTGTTTTATTCATATCACACATAGTCTAATGAACATAAAGTTCACTCTATTCGTCCTCAGTCACCAGCTACTTATTGGGTGCGTTCACACTGGCATGTTGGTTCGATTAAAACAAACACTGGTGCGATGCTCGGTTAGTGCAGGTCATGACCTGAGTGTGAAAGCTGCAATCCAAACCCTGGCTGCGTACAAAACAAGCGGACAAGAGACCGCTAAAAAAGATCGGTTCTCGGTACGTTCCAAACGAACTCTGGGCGGTTCGAATGATAGGGGTTCACACGTGTAGTTTGGTTTTGGTTCATTTGGTCCGGACCAAAAAGGAAAAATATACATTTGGTCCTGGTCCGCTTAGCGTTTACACTGGCATTTTTGACAGCGAACATAAAGATACCAAACCTAAAGGCATAGTGATATGTTCACAACCTGATTTTGATTTCGCTCACACTACATGCGTACCGCACCCGAGCCCAACTTAACCGCACTCTGGCCCACCTCTTCCAAACGAGCCAGGGCCGGCTCTAAAGGAACCGTGTGCTCCACCCGTATTTCCCGAATCCCGCACACACGAGTCTATACCCGCCCATCAAATGTTGTCCCGCACCGCACTCAGTTGCATTAGGTCCTGCGATAGTGCAGGTCTCTACTGGGAAGGTGCCTGTGTTATGATCGAGGCTCTGGATTCTGAGCATAACTTGTTTTTCTATAACCAACTATAAAATATTTTCTATAAAAACACCCTGGCAGTGGCAAATAGCTTTGGTTATATATTTAATTTGATTACATTAATGTTATAAGTTGAGATTTACAATAAATATTTGAATTGCTACTATGTAAAAGGAATACAGCTATAAAAAGCACCTTATTTGTTTAAAGTATTTGCAAACCTGTGGGATTACAATGTTCAAGAATCTGTTTTTAAAATATGCTGCATCCTTTGTTCTGACATGCATACATGAAAAACTAAGTGACGTACATTGTAATATAGCAGTATAAGGTAATTACATCAGACAAATGTATCTTAAGCAAAGTGTAGCAAAGAGGTTCCTGCTCTGTTCCTGTCTGTATTGTTAGTCAAATGAACCACGATTACTGGATATCACCTTTTGTTTGTCATGGATCTTGGTGCCTATGCCAGTATTTGAGTGTGCTATGATTGGATTACACCTATGAATTGAATGAAACTCTTATGCTGATGCGAATCAAGACTGGGCACAATGCCGGTGCGGGTGATTGCCTTGTACTTCTTTGATGCTATGGGTTAGGTTCTCCACCTCTACTGCATGTATTCCCGCCCTTTAAATCCTAGATTAAAGGAACTCTCTTGGGCAAGCATTCAAATAATGGCATATCATAATCTTTACTGCAGTTATTTAAGGCACAGGCACATAGCATTTGTAGTTGGGTTAAACAACCAATTTGCTTGGTTGGGAACAGCGCTTGCTAATATGTTTGTATTTGGTTTCTCTGTCTTGCCACGGGATTTCTCTGGATTTACACAAGCTTCAGTCTGGATCAGAACACCTGAGAAGAGATGATGCAAACCCCTCAGAAGACCTCAGATGATGCCAACCATGAAACAACATACAGAACTACCACATTTGGCTATACGTTTGATTGCATCATATAATAATTGATGTTAATATTGTTCATCGTCTGTTTTATTAAGTCTTAAATTGATTTTTCCGTACTGCTGGTTCGTATGGTCAGAGGAGAACCTGGACCCCCATCGACTGAGTCTGGTTTATCCCAAGGCTTTTTTCTCCATTCTGTCACCGATGGAATTTTGGTTCCTTACCGCTGTCGCCTCTAGCTTGCTTAGTTGAGGAAACTTATTTTCCAGCGATATCGTCGACTTGATTGCAAAGATACTATTTAAACTGAGCTGGAGTTGACATCACTGAATTCAATGATGAACTGCCTGTAACTGAAAAATGTGTGTTTACTATTGTCATTATGCATTATTGACGTACTATTTTAATGCTGTTCAGTTGCTTTGACACATTCTGTATTGTTAAAAGCACTATATAATAAAGGTGACTTGACTTGACTTGACTTGACTTGACCTTAAAATGTATATAAACTACAATGTATCACTGCCTTAGTTAGACTTTTGATGACTGCAGCGCCACGCAGCACGTTCTCAATAAAGTACTCTGCTGAAGATACCCAAGAGTCTCCTGGTCTCTGCTTCAACGAGGAAAAAGTTTCATACAGTTTTGTTGCCGTGACCCGGATAGAGCTCCTCACCTGGATCCAGATTGAAACTTCAAGCTCAACAAAGATCTGTTCCAGAAGTTCCAGACTGAATCTTTCAAGGGTTGGTGAGTTCCACTCTATCCAAAATAACCTTTAAGACCAGTACAAATTTGTTTTCCTCTGTGCCGTCAGGGAAGAGTTAACAGACAGCTGTAGGGTTTGGTTAACTAAGTTATCCTCTAAAAAATGATGTATTTTAGAGATGAAGGTTATCCTCTGTTTTGGCAGGGAAGAATTGGTTATCCTCTGTTAAGGCAGGGAGGATTAACATTACGTGTTAATATGTGTTACCCTCTGTTTCGGCAGAGAAGAATTGGTTACCCTCTGTTTAAGCAGGGAAGTTTAGCGTAAAGTGCTAGTAAATTTGTTATCTTCTGCCTTGCCAAGGAAGGTTAACAATAGTTGATGTGTTAACAAGCGTACCCTCTGATGATCAGATAAGTTTTAGTGTTTTGATTGTGTGGTAACAAAAAAGCTCACAAAATGTTTAGAAAGAATGCTAGACTGATACCCACAACTGAAAAAGATGGTCTCGCGACTCCTTTGTGGTCAGATAGCGAATTCAAATCACAGTTAGGAATGCAAATTAACCTAATAGTCACTGAGAAAGTTAGACAAGAACTAACTCAGAAATATGAGATCCATCCAGAAAAGACTTGGTCTGTAGATGAGTGTAAAAAAGTACTAGGAGCATGTATTTGCAAGAACAACGTGAAAGGCATTATCTGCTGCCACAGATAATTTGGTTTAGCGCTAGCTACACAACAGCATAACTTAAAGCTAGAGGAACAGAACAAAGAGCTCTGTGCTAGAGTATCCTCTTTGACTAAGAAATTGAACCGCAACAAAGCTGCAGAAAAAACTGATGTGGAAGAAGTTAGTCAGCCTGATAACCATTATCCTGACTTACAAGCTTTCTTTGAAACAGATGTAGCATCCAATCAGTAAATTGCTGTGCCTGTAGATCAGTGAAAGGTATGTGGAGATAGGAGTTCCCCGCGCTTACTCTCAGCACGCACAAATTTTTCTGAATTTAGAAGAGCATTGATCAGCAAAATGCGTCTCTACGACATGTCGTTAGCAGAAGTCACACAGCTGATGTCACAAATTCTAACTGAATCTGAATTCAACAGTTTTGAGTCTGCTGTTACTTCTGAACTACAACATGCGAGTAAAGGCAATTTGAGAGAAGGCATTTTGAATATTCTAAAAAATATCATGGGACCCAAAATAGACTGGTCCAGAATCACTAACTGTGTGCAAAGGAAAGAAGACACTGTGAGTGAATACACTGAAAGGTTTTGTCAGTCAGCTGCAGCATACAGTGGAATAGCTGACACTCCAGAGAAGGTACAGGATCATAAAGGACCACTAGTTCGAGCATGGTTTGATGGCCTCTTATCAGAGTACAGATCAGCTTTGCCGTTCTTAGATCTAACATGGTCCCCTGGAAGTTTACAAAACAACTTGGACAGGTTAGCTACATGCGAAAAGAGACTCTGATGTTAAAGCCAGAATAAAGATTGCAGCAGTATCCTTTCATGTCAACACAGAGAACCGACAGAAACATAAAAGTCCTAAGAAGGAGGGCAGTTGTCATTACTGTGGTAAACCTGGACACTGGATGAAAAAGTGTAGGAAAAGCAAGAAGATATTAGGAGAAATTAACAGCTTTACTCAGATCCTACTCAGTCTACTTACTACTCTGAAGCAGCCCCTCCCCACTTCACCGAACCGTTGGTGCAGCTTGCTCAGGTGTTAACTGTTAAGGCTTTGAGTGCTTAATTTCCCCTGTAATCCAATAACAAAATAATTTTTGTGAAAGGTAGCATACAAGACAAAGAGATTGACTTTTTGTTGATACAGGTGCAGAAATTACAGTAATTCCTACAAAATTGGCTAACAGACAGACTGTAAACGTAAGATAACCCTCGTGCAGTGTCCGCACTAATGAATCAAGCAAAAGTCAGTTATGTGTAGCGAATCAGCTCATGGGGAAATATGAATAATTAATCATAACTAGTTATAATTAATTATAAATATTTAGATCCGCTGTAGATATTTAACTGACCACTCAGAGTCAACTGTCTTGTCAATTCTAAGAAAATTAATTTAAGGGAAGGGAAAATAACTTTTTACTGTACAACTCTGCACAAGAGCTGTAGCATAAATCGCACTGATTAAGTGGCTCCAGTAGGGCATAACAATGAAACATGTTCAATGCGGTGTACAAAGAAGACTTATTAAATACTAAACACGTAAACTAGTCTAACAGATACACATAAAAACTTAAAACTGGTCACACAGTACACACACACACACACACACACGCATACAGTTGGTATAGGAAAGGGTTAAAGCTTAACACAGTAGAGAGAAGAGAAAATAAGAATATGAAGTTATGGAACCATTTGCATATTCAGCAGATATACAGCCTGAAGGGAACCTCAGATTATTAGTTCAAACACACCTTTGTAAAAAGGTGCAAATGCTACCTAATGTATCAATTAATAAGACTAAAATTGAATACTTGCACGTCTCATCTCTCTGAAAGAGAGGTTTGATGCAATCTGAAGGTTCAAGTTGATCTTTGCTGAAGTTGGTTGATGAAAAAGAACCAGTTTGCGTCAGAGAATCTTGATGAATGGAAAAGTCGAGGCCGAAGGCCTGGCACAAAACTTATGGTGTCCTGGAGCGTTTGCTCACATTTTCAGAAGTCAAACAACCCCTGACTTGGGCGGGTGAATGGTGTGATGCCTTTAAGGTGGAGAAGATACCCCGCTCTCAAGATGGCTTGTACAAGGAGAAAGGCGGTATAACAAGTGGGAGTTTGAGATACTGGGGAGGTTTTAGGACTCTTTGTTGGACGCCTGGCAAGTGGCATATGAATTGAATCGAAACTTACATATTCTACAGGACACTAATATATTGCCTATGTACCAACATATAATATACACGCTCGTTTCGATCATCAGAAGGCGAGAATTCATAGAGAATCAAACATGGTTAGGATTACTATGGCAAGATGACAGGATGGGTCCCTCATAAGCAGCATTAGATAGTCTAAAATATCACAGACAAATTACACCCTGACTTGAAGAAAATGGTTGTTCATTCAAAGAAGGTTTTCCTATGTATTAATTAGTAGAAAAGTCCATTTCTTCTGTGCATTGTGGATTTCCTATGGAAATTGTAGTGAGAAATGTGTTTCTCAACATGCCATTAGGTCGTAAATGGATCTGGTCTAGCAGAGGTGTCGTGGTTGCCATGGGGACCAGGGGGGGCCTGGTGTCGTTGCAGACATCCTGGCATCCAGTTTATTGGGTGAGGGGTCTGTGNCTTTGCCGAGATAGTTCATCCACCTCACAGGTGTGGCATATCTATATGCTGATTAGACAGCATGATTATTGAACAGGTGTGCCTTAGGCTGGCCACAATAAAAGGCCTCTCTAAACTGTGCAGTTTTACTGTATTGGGGGGTCCGGGGGGACGGGTGGGGGGTAGCAGACGGGGTCGAAAACCTAGACAGTATAGTTGGCTGGGACCAAAATCGTATTTGCCTCACACAGTGCAACACATCTCCTTGATGAGTTGATCAGGTTGTTGATTGTGGCCTGTGGAAGGTTGGTCCACTCCTCTTCAATGGCTGTGCGAAGTTGCTGGAAATTTGCAGGAACTGGAACACGCTGTCATATACGCCGATCAAGAGCATCCCAAACATGCTCAATGGGAGACATGTCCAGTGAGTATGCTGGCCATACAAGAACTTTTCATGTTTTCAGCTTCCAGGAATTGTGTACGGATCCTTGCAACATGGGGCCGTGCATAATCATGCTGCAACATGAGGTGATGGTAGTAAATGAATGGCACAACAATGGGCCTCAGAATCTCGTCACGGTATCTCTGTGCATTAAAAATGCCATCAATAAATGCCACATGTGTTTGGTTGTCCATAACATAGCATAGGCCTACCCTACCCAAAGACACCATGGGCCAATCGTCCACAACGTTGAAATCAGCAGACCGACTCAAACCACACGACGCCATACACGCTGTCTACAATCTGTCCTGTACAGTGAAAACCGGGATTCATACGTGAAGAGAACACCTCTCCAAAGTCAAGTCGGTAACGACAATGAACTGCAGTCAGGTCGAGATATTGGCCCGATGAGGACGACGAGCATGCAGATGAGCTTCCCTGAGACAGTTTCTGAAAGTTTGTGCAGAAATTATTTGGTTATGCAAACCGATTGTTGCAGCTGCTGTCCGGGTGGCTGGTCTCAGACGGTCTTGGAGGTGAAGATGATGGATGTGGAGGTCTTGGGCTGGTGTGGTTACACATGGTCTGTGATTTTGAGGCCGGTTGGATGTACAGCCAAATTATCTGAAACGCCTTTGAGACGACTTATGGTAGAGAAATTAACATTCAAATCACGGGCAACAGCTCTGGTAGACATTCCCGCAGTCAGCATGCCAATTGCACGCTTCCCTCAAACGTACACGGTGACCATATGGGGAAGGTCGTGCGGTGTATCTTCTTAACTTAAATGTCAACCATTAGGCTAGCAGTGGCATTTTATGGTGGCAAGCACATAAGGAACTAAGAATCTGGGCGGAGATTCGATCAATGCTGCTACTCTCATCCATCGTAGGAGCAAAGATACTTGAGCCGCCTATGCACACCTGAGGAGGTGGACTGGATTATCTCGGCCAAAGGAGATTCTAAGTAGAGACGTTATATGGGCGAAGAAGAAGATTGGGCTAACATAACACACATTATAGACATATTTCGGAAAATATTTGAGAGAAATAGGTCTTTTGTGTAAATAGAAAAAGTCTTAGATCTTTGAGTACATCTAATGAAAAATGGGGGCAAAAACAAAAGTGTTGCGTTTATAATTTTGTTCAGTGTATGTCCATGAGGTGCTGAAGTTGTTGTCCAGTGTGTGAGATGATGGCACCATAATCAGCAAAGAGCAGATCTCTAATGATGGCCTTGCGCACCTTAGTCTTTGCTTTCAGTCTTGCAAGGTTGAAAAGTTGTCCATCTGATCTGGTGTGTAAATACACCCCTTGGTCCCAAAAGCATGTTTTAGGAGCATGAAAAAATAGATGCCAAACAGGGTAGGAGCAAGGACACAGCCTTTAATAATAATAATATTATCACAGTCTTGATAATAATAATTTATAATAATAATTAGTTACATTTATATAGCACTTTTCTGGGCACTCAAAGCACTTTACACAGAAGGAGGGAATCTCCACATCCACCACCAGTGTGCAGCATACACCTGGATGATGCGACGGCAGCCATAGTGACGCTGAACAGATATAGCCCCAACCACAAAAGAGACATGGTATGATAGCCGACCTGGATGAATGTTGCATTTATATAGTGCTTTATTGTGTGTTGTTGTACACCCAAATTACTTAACAATCATGTGGGGGGGTCTCTCCTCAACCACCACTAAAGTGTAGCATCCACTTGGATGATGCGACGGCAGCCACAGGACAATGGCTCCAGTGTGCTAAC
Organism: Sinocyclocheilus anophthalmus; assembly: GCA_018155175.1. Lineage (NCBI taxonomy): Eukaryota > Metazoa > Chordata > Actinopteri > Cypriniformes > Cyprinidae > Sinocyclocheilus > Sinocyclocheilus anophthalmus. The sequence continues at coordinate 151,694 of JADLZN010005834.1, forward strand.
CACACAACAGCTACAGGTGGACAGAGGAGAGAGAGAGAGTCATAGAGCCAGTCAAGTGGTTGGGGATTATTAGGAGGCCATTATTGACAAGGGCCAGGGGGGCAATTTTGCCAGGACACCGGGGTTACACCCCTAATCTTTACGAGAAGTACCCTTGGATTTTTAAGACCACAGAGAGTCAAGACTAGGTTTTAAACGTCTCATCCGAAAGACGGTGCTTTTTACAGTATAGTAGTCCCCCGGCACTATACGGGGCCTTAGTGAACACACAAGGAGTGCAAGGAGTGAGCAACACCCTGGCTGGTCCACTAACACATCTCTCCAGCAGCAAAACCAGAAACCTAGGTTTTCTAAGGAGGGGTCATGACCCATCAATTGTACATATGCGGAACATGCTCAACACCAACTTAAGCATCAGGGTGGGTGGGCAACCCAAGTCCTTAGCTACACGGGTGATAGTGGCCTGCTGTATTGATACTGGTGTGCCTTCATTCATCCATGAAAATGATCTGAATCAGGCATCCTTGTACGAAGCCTAAGGTGGGGACGAAGCCTCACATTTTCAGAAGTATGTTAAACAGCCCATTCCTGCTGACCAGCAAGAACTTTGCTCCTGGCAACTTATGGATTTCACACTTGGTAAGCGCTCGTATTCTGCAAGGCCATCCCGTTTTGCTTCAATAACCGGGGTCATCTCACTGGACTTGGCTTCAAACCAGTTACTGTTCTTTGAGGTCTTCTTCCCAAAGACTGCAAAGGCTATTTTCTGAATAGACTCCCGGAGGTGGTCCCATTTCTCAGAGGCGGAGTTGTGCAGGTGATCAGAGCATATTCGAAGGATTTGCAAAATCTTCAATTGATACATTCAATTGATCTCGTTGGTGCGAGGCTTCCCAGCCTGTCTGGTATGATGCAATTTCTTAGGTTGTAGCCTGATATTGCAACACTCTAAAGAGTGGTCTGTGTCGCAGTGTGCACTGTGGTAAGTGTGGGTGAGAAGCACAAGCTTAAGGCTTGTTCATTTGACAATGGCCATATCTAGCTGGTGCCAATGCTTTGAACATATCCAGCTGGTGCCATTGTTTTGAGCGAGGATGTCTCCATGACACTTTGTTTTGAGGTTTCGTCTAGAAGTAGGAGTTGGTCATAGAGAGGCCATGATAGGAACACAACTCTAGCAGGCGTTGCCCATTCTCATTGATTTTGCCAACTCCAAAACATCCTAAACATGAAGGCAAAGAGCCATGATCGCTTCCTACTCTGGCATTGAAGTCACCAAGAATAACAAGGTGTTCTTTGCTGGGGATATTCTTGGTCACGCTGCTAAGATTGGCATATAACTTATCCTTTGTTTCAGGTGTAGATGTCAGTGTAGGAGCGTAGGCACTGATGAGAGTGAATGGGCCATCATGTGTATGGAGATGGCAAGTCAGAAGACGATCAGAACCCTTGTCTGCTGTCTCAACCATTTTCAGCAGTGTTCCTTATTGCGAAACCAACTCCAATTTCTCTGTGCTCCTCAGCACTTTTTCCTTGCCAGAAGAAGGTGTAGTCTTTTTCCCTGAGCATACCCATGTCAGCTAAGCATGTTTCTTGCAATGCAGTTCTGTCAACCTGCAGTCTCAGGAGCTTGGTGTTAATGACAGCTGTCTTTCTAACATCACTAATATTTTGGAGATCTTATGATAATCCTGTTGTCATTGTACATACATTCCAACTTCCGAGTTTGAGGGCTGGCCTCTTTTGTCTGATGTTTGATCTTGTTACTTTTTTGCATGGTGTAAATCTTACAATCTGCTTTTCGAAATTTTCCTAATCCCCAATCACCCATTGGGGAAGGTAGACTGTGACGGGACAACACATATTTGGCTGGGGACTGCCCATGAGGCTAAGCTGGAGTGACCTATCCAGGGTGCAAGCCAGGGCAGGGTAATATAAAAAGAAGAACAAGCTGTTGCCCATGCAGCAGGTTCCCCCTCTAAGCACTGTTGATAAACCCAAAGGAGTGACAGAGGTTTGGCAACAGTTTGGCAACAAACAATGTTGCAGGAGTAGCCGGAAAGTTGCTGAAACAGCAGCAGACTGCCTTAGGGACTCCAGCTCTTCAGAGTTTTTTCTTCAGAGTTGACTCTTGAAGTCTTCCCCATAACCGGTTATGCCTCAAGGCAGAGGATGTTTGAAATCAGAGTTTCCCCTTCAGGAACTCGAGCTGCGTCAAAATCAGGCCGGTCGCATGCGAATGGCACTCTCGGTGAACGCGTCTTAAAAGACATGTGTCAAATCAGCCCAATGGAGTAGCGAGACGTCACAGGCGGGGTGACGTAAGCACCAGAAAGTATAAAAGCACATCCGGCAGAGCGCAAACCAGCTTCTGTTCTTCAGTAGCGCTCTGTGTATGTGTCTGTCTATTTACTGTTGTCTGTCCACACAAGCATATACTGTATAAAAAATAATCATGAAAAAGTTTATGGCGAGCGAACGGCATTAAAAACGCTGTGTTCCTTCCTGCCCACGATATCTGGCGGTGGGGGATACACATGATTTGTGTGTCGTTTGTTTTGGAGCGCAGCATGCACGGTTAGCTTTCGAGGAGGTGATTGTCATCACCGCGAGTTACTCTCGCTGTGTATGCTCCACTCTCGCCTGGATGTGTTTGATGAGAGTGGCCAGGCTCGCAATCCGCTGTCAGCGGTCCCGCTGTTGCCGAGGCACAGTGCAGATTGTTGTCGTGGGGATCGCGGGTGGATTTAGCTGAGGGATCCGAGATGGGCTCGTCCTTTTCTCGGTCCTCACCCACTAGATCCGCGGCTCTCTCTCAGTGTTCGGAAGCCCACGCTGCGGTTTCTTCCCACCCCCCAGAGAGAGAGAGCTAGAGGCTTCATCTAGCTTCCTACAAGAACGAAAGGGTGATGTGGATGTGATGAGTGTCGAGACAGTGGAGACTGTGGACTCGCCGCTCGAACCACAAGCGTACCCGCTCGCGGTATGAGGCTGGGCTTCATTGATTATGGGGTGTGATTCGGGCAGTAGCCAAAATAAAATATCGTTTGGCCAGCCTAGAAACAGGATGCTCGTCCTAAAATTAATTAGACGAGCGTTTTCTGAAATCAGATCACAGCCTTCATGACGGGGGCATTCCGTTTTCCCCGATCTCCATGCTGACAGGGTTCAAAGAAGCGTGGAGAGAGAAAAACCGTACCATCAATATTAGAAGCCACAGCTTGAAAGCTCAAGAAGAGACATGGTGGGAAACTGAAGATAAGGGAATATGGGGCAGGATGCAGTGTGGAAGAGACGCTTGCGAGCTACTCTCTCCCCATCGCAGCATGTCCCTGAAGGCCCCGAAGCGTCACCAAAGGACTCCGTTAGGCTACATCGAAGTTGGTTGGGAAGCTAATCGGCGGAAGGTCAGGTATGAGCAGCATGTTTGCAACCCATGGCGGGGTGGTTACAAGATACCAGGATGGCTGGCTCAGGGGTGGGATGTCCGAGCGGGAGAGTCCAACCAGCAAGCTCCTCATATCGTCCAGTCATCAAAAAAAAAGAGAGTTGCAACCCGCCACCCTAACAGAACGGATCGGGGGTCGGGGCGACGCCTCGCGGGGATTCAGACTGGGAAAAACAGATCTGCGACTGTTATTTTGTCAAGAGGACCTCGCTAAATGGTCCTACCATAGTCATTCCAGGAGAGGCACAAGCACACTGACGAGTGGCCGAAATTCCTAGCTGCCGCCCGGCAACGTTACGGCACGGGAGAGCTCGCCCCCTCTAGTGAGGGTTCTACAGCAGTCAGGTCAGTTGTTCCCTCATTGCCCTCACGGAGGTTCATTGATACCCCTGCAACCTCGGTGCTTCAGGGCTCAGTGAGATCCGACGAGCGAAAATCCCAGCTGCCGCCAGGCAACGGTTCGGCAACAAACCTGGGGGAGAGCTCACCCCTCAAGGTTAGGGGTGCTACAGCAGTCAGGTCGTGGTCGGTCCCCTGCAGGAGTTCAATCCGCGGCAGAGGCACCGGTATTGGCTCCTCTACTAATACCGAGGCCAGCCTCGAGAGACTGTTCTAGTAGGTTTCTGGATAGGTGGCAACTTCTACCAAAATTCAAAAAATGGGTCTGCAAGATTGTAGGTAAGGTCCCAGAATCCAGTTAGTCTCGTCCGCCTCGTTTACCCGGGGGCAGCCCCACCCTAGTGGGCCCGAGCAGAAGCAGGCTCTGGTAATGGAACAAGTAGTAGATACTCTCTTGAGGAAGGGGGTCATAGAATGTGTTCCTCCTCTCTCTCGAGAGAGCGTTCGGGTTCTACAGCCGTTACTTCATCGTTCCGAAGAAGGATGGGGGGTTGCGTCCGATCTTACATCTCCGTCTTCTGAACCGCACTTTCAAACGGCTTCGGTTCAAGATGCTCACTATCAAGCAGATAGTATCTCAAATCAAGTCCGAGGACTGGTTCGTCACGATAGATCTAAAATATGCTTACTTCCATGTCTCCATCCTTCCTCAACACTGGAAGTTCCTAAGGTTCGCTTTCGGGGGCGAAGCATACCAATATCGAGTTCTTCCTTTCGGCCTAGCACTCTCACCCCGTACTTTCATGAAGTGTGTGTATGCTGCTCTGGCTCCTTTGCGACTCCAGGGTATCCGCATACTCAATTACATCGACGGATTGGTTAATACTAGCTCAATCGGAGCAGATGGCGGCTCGGCATCGAGATGTCGTCCTCGCCCATACGAGAGAGCTGGGTTAAGACTAAACGCCAAGAAGAGAGTTCTTTCTCCACTACAGAGAACCACATATTTAGGCGTGGTGTGGAACTCAACCTCGATGCAGGCACGTCTGTCTCATGCTCGAATCGAGTCAATCCTCACGACAATCACGAGAGTAAGAGAAGGCCAGTCACTCACTTTCAAACAGTTTCTGAGGCTGTTGGGCTGATGGCAGCGGCGTCCAACGTGATAACTTTTGTACATGAGACCCTTGCAGTGGTGGATCAGAACCAAGAGATTTTCCCCGAGGGGGAATCCGCTTCGCATGATCAAGGTCACACGGCGATGCTTACGTGCAGGGCCGTTTCTAGGCATAGGTGAGCTAGACTAGGCAGTCGCCTAGGGCGCCACCAGCTGAAGAGGCACCAATGAGCGAACGTACTGGCACTTTTAGCAGGGTTGTTATAAAGAGTGGCACGGTCACCCTGAAATATGACTGCCGTCCACACTGGATACCACAACATTATTGGGCTAGAGTACTGTCAATCTGACCGTGCTTGTATGCCACTAGATCAGAGTGCTGTCCATTGCTGCCTGATTGTTGCATGCAAAGTTTGCATTTTGAGCGCTCAACAACGCCATTAGATCAATAGGCTCTGTCAGTGCTTTGGCAAGGTAAAAACATTTTTTTGCCATGCAATAAAGCTAAGTTCAAAGGCCAATTTAAAATATTGGTAAAGTAAAATAAAGGTGAACAAGGGAAATGCCGTATTTTGTTTTAGGCAGCATTTAGGCAGTATTTGTGGCACTTTTGTCCAAAAGGTGTGCGTTTTTTTGCGCAAATGCATTGTTAAAGGATCAGCGGGTCATGTAATATTCCCATATAAACTTTAACATCAAATAAAAAAATATCTGTATAGTAAAATTCACTAATTCACGAGATCAATACATCCTTCATTAGACCGCTTTGTCGAGTTAAATGAATCCTTACGGAGGTGTCAAAATGCTGAATCAATTAATTCACTTCCAAAGCGCTTAATGGGGGAGCAGCGTCATATAGGGCATGAGGTCCAGTTATTAAGGGCGACGTTACGAGCGGTAAAGAGTGAAATGATTTAAGTGCTGCAAGGAGTTATTTAGCCACCGAAGTAAAGCTTTTCTGATTTGTAGTTTAGGGGTAAACAAAGGGTTTTATAGGGTTTGACTAGAAATAATAAGCAAAACTGACACGTTGTAATCAATGTTTCAAGAAACAACCGACAAAAAACTCTTAACAAAAAAAACAGATAAAAACAAAAAAAGGGTAGCCATTGATATACTAAGCTAAACAATATGTAGTATATTATATAGTATCCAAATAAAAATGTAATAAAATTATTTTATGTGTGATTTATGTGTAAATTATGTGGAATGTCTTAGCCACTAGGGATTGTTACATAGGGCTATACAGCCATCTAGTGGCAACACAATGATATTACAGATACTAAATTGTGCAAAAGGTTTATCTTAACAGCCAATTTACAAATAATGCATTCAGATTCAGATTGTCAACTCAATGAACTGAATCTCCACAAATTAGTGCCGTTACTATGACAACCAATTTTAATGTGACAAGCAACTGGTGTCTATGTGTATATATATATATATATAAATTAATTGGGGGGGAGGGGGGGGACAATCGGGATATTGCCAGGACAAGGGCGCTTAAATTGGGTTGAACGGCCCTGCTTACATTAATTAGAAAAATGGTGGAAGAAAACGTTGGTTCTGGTTCCACGGCCCGATGTAGGGGCTCCGTGTCATCGCGTAACGCTAACTGATGGACTAACGACTACCTCACGGCTTGGGGAAGCGGTTCATGAGTGGCCGCTCTGCCCAGGCGTCTATGGAAGGCCATTCATCTTTTGTTGCCAACCTCAACTGCCTGGAAAAAGTGAGTGGCAGTGGTTCGAGCTCCTGACACACTCCTCCCAGGACCTAAGGGGGCATATGTGCTGGTCGCACAGACAACACAATCACGGGTGGTCTACCTACTCAATGGACAGGGGGAGTCTGCTGTTAGCGGCCCTTGTACAAGTGGCGTGCCAGAGCTTCTGTGCGGCTCAGGGGAGTCTCTCCTTCAAAGCAGTTTACCTCCCTGGGTCTCTAACTCAGTGGGCAGAGATCCTTCGAGAAAGGGGTGAGGCCCGGGGTGGGGGGCTCCACACCGAGGTGGTTGAAGCCTCTTTGGAGCGGAATTTGGCCAGGCGGAAAGTGGATAGATTTGCGGCGCAGGAAACGACACACGGACCGCTCTGGTTCTCCCTCCCGCCATACAGATACAACAGGGCCGGACCTCTTCACCCCTGCCATGAGTTATGGAAGCTGTGGGCATGGCCAACTGAGGTTGTTGAGACTATACTACAGTCCAGAGCTCCCGCCATTAGGAAACAGTACGCCTTGAAGTGGAAACTTTTCGCTTCATGGTGCGGACAGCGAATACAGGACCCAGTCAACTGCCCAATTAGTACAGTTCTCGAGTTTCTGCAGGAGCGATTCTCCGCAAAGTTATCTCCCTCCACTCTGAAGGTATACATGGCGGCCTTAGCTGCTTACCATGCCCTTCTGGATGGTCTATCATTGGGAAGACACCCACTTATCACTTGTTTCCTCCGTGGCACACTGAGGCTGAGGCCGGTACAGCTCACTAAGGTGCTCTCATGGGACCTGGCTGTGGTTCTGGAGGGCTTATGCAATGCCCCCTTTGAACCCATAGAAGAAGTTGCGGTCAAGTTGCTCACACTTAAGTCCATCTTTCTCCTCGCTATTTCCTCACTAAAAAAATCGAGGATCTTCAGGCACTTTCTGTTTCATGCCTAGAATTTGCTCCAGGCATGGTTAGGGCAATCCTTTACCCGAGGGCCGGGTATGTCACTAAGGTGCCCACTTCTTCACCAGGGACCATAGTACTTCAGGCATTCTGTCCTACTCCGTTCCAGGAAGTAGGCCAAGAAAAGCTTAATCTGCTCTGTCCAGTTAGAGCACACAACGCTTACGCACACAGAGCTGCCCCTTGGCGTAAGGCAGATCAGCTATTTGTTTGTTTTGGTCCGCCAAAGAAAGGATCTCTGTCGACCAAGCAGACCATGAGTAGGTGGATGGTCGAGGCCATCTCACTATCCAACGAGTCCTCTGGCCTCCCATCACTTGGGGGTCAGAGCGCAATCAGACCAGGAGTATGCGGACTCCAAAGGCTTTCACATTGGGTGTGGCCTTGCAGAACATTGTGCCTGGGGCGGGGATGGTCCTCTCCGTACACTTTTGTCACTTTTACAACCAGACCTGGCCATCTAACCCAGTTCCCAGTTTCTCTTAGTCGATGTGCTCGCACAAGATACAAACACAGGGCAGGGACTGGTAGTATGGCGCAGTGGGGAGTCTCGTTTCACAAAGGACCTGACGCCAAGCTCGAGTTCCTGAAGGGGAAGTCTCCTAGGTTACGTATGTTAAAAATGGTTCCGCGAGGGGAACGAGAGCTGCGTCTCTTTGCCATACTCCAGGACCATTCCTGCAGGCTGCAACTTCATTCGAAGCTGTTTGCGCTCTGCCGATGCGCTTTTATTACTTTCGCGTGCTTACGTCACCCCGTCGTCTCGCACTCCAGTGGGCTGCTTGGAAACGTGCTTCAGACGCGGGCACGCAAGAGGCGTTCCCCAAGGCCTCGATGCAGTCCCGCTCGAACAGGGTTATATACGTAACCTAGAGACGTTTCCTTCTCCTAACCTTAGAATAGGTAAATAGGACCACTCTTTGTCTGGCCTCTCAGCTGGGACCAATTTGCCTAGGGTGACCCTACCAGGAGCTTTAGTTCCTGACAACACACAGCTCCAGGGTCACACACAAACACCACACACACACACCACACCACACACAAGATATATTTATATATAGATATATATGTATGTATGTATGTATGTGTAGCAAATTAGCTCAAAAGGGAAATGTATATAAATATTAACAATTCATTATAATGAATTACAATTATTTACCTCAGCTGCCAATAGTAACTGTAGCAGAATTAAATTGCCATCAACCAATCTGTTTGTCCAGCGAAAAGTCAGTGCATGTTCATATCAACTCTAGGAAAGGATATTTCTGTGGCCACAGAAAATACTTTCATAGAGTATTAATGCATTAGAGCATTTAGTAAGGATCAAAATCGAAAAGGGACATTAATTTGCAAGGCAAAATCAGAAACTCATGTAATTTGTGCAACAAGAGTTTTATTAACTAAACACTAAAACAAACTAGTCTAACAAACACACAAACAATCACTCATACATGGGAAAAGGCAAATGAGACTTGATGGATGAAACATCAGGAAAACCAGAGAATGAAGCTATGAAAAGAGTCAGATAACCACCTGAGTGAAACCATCAGCGCCGTTTATAACAGGGTCTACAGCTTATACTAAACCTCTTTTTCGTTTAGTTAAATGTACGATACTTGAATTGAAATTACTGACTGGGAAGCGGTGTAGCGGACTGGCGAGGCTCGGCATGAAAGTATGGTGATGGTATTGGAGGGACATGGTGGTGTAGGAGTCCTGCGATCAACTACTCCGGATTTGAAGAGCCCAACGCCCACGCCTCAAGTCAAGTCTGCTTTATTGTCGATTCTTCCACATGTACAGCACATACAAACAGAGAATTGAAATTGCATTACTCTCAAACCCTTGGTGCATACAGATAACACTAAATACAGATTATTAAATACACAAATTAAACTATTAAACATATACAAATAAGGTAAATGTAAAAACTATATATGAAAGACAAGGCATATGGAGATAGAGTGCAAACAGTAAAGTAAACCAACAATGCAGATATAATGATGTCGTGCAAAAAATGATTTGTAGTGAAAAGAGCTAGAAGAGTGATGAACTCAAAGATGTTCTGACTCGATGTGACCTCGGCGTTTCAGCCCCAGTGAAAGTTGAAAAAGAGCTAAGACCCCGCCTGAAATCAGCTGATGAATCCTAGGATCTTTGCCGCGACATCGGAAAAAGACACCCCCCGCGCCGAGCTGTAGGAACTAGGGGTTGCAGAGAACGTTCTAAGCTCACATCTACTCCTCTATCAAGAGTCTAACGAACCGCAGACTGGACTGGGCCATGTGGGAGCCCAACCGGGCCGCCCGAACGGATCAGGCTATACCACATGGGCCAGCAACAGAAGGTAGGTTTAGCAGGAAAAATTTAGCAGAAGAAAAACATGGGCGGAATTGTGCGTGAGCATAATTTTTTAAGGTCTGAGAAGATTCACGCCTTTCAGGATGGGCTTGTCCAATGAGCAAAAGGCGAACACTCCAAGCGGTAGATGAAATACTGGGAGTTTTTATGAGCCTTGTGTGAGGGCAGAAAAGTTTGCATTTTTGTTTTTTAAATGGAACAAACAAAAACTCGAAATTGGGTATGATGCAAAATACTAAAGATTCTCTAGAACAGTAACCCTTTAGGTGCCAGGGATTTTTGGGAAAAATGTTGGATTTTGACATCAAGATTTCAAAAGTTTGTGGCTTGAAAAGGCTTAAAGATAGAGATATACTGTAAATTAAAAAAATGTTGGGCATGACCGAAAGTTTACGTGGGGTTTAAATATACTCGTCTAATTAGCATATTATGACATCATCAGATGCGGCCATCTTGAATTTCATAATATTCAGGAAATAGTAGATATTGAATTGACGTTTGAACTTATTTGCATGTTTTTTTTTTATCTTTTTATCCTCATTCCAAATTTTCAGAAAAGAGGAAACCAACAATAAACAGGAGAAAGTACTAAATTATTACTTTATTACTATACTATATAGTAGTAAAACGAATGTGAACAGTAGCCTACTTTTTGATAATTTCATCAGTAATATTCAGGAAATAATAAATATTGAATAGATGTTTGAATGATCACTTATTTGTGCTTCGTGAACACTCTCGCCTTACACGGCGGCACCATTGCACTGCAAAGATGTACCGGGAGAAGCGCGATTATTAGACGACCGATCGTCATTTCCAAAAGGCAAATATTACCCTTCAGAGTCAGAATCGGTGAATAACATTTGCAACACATCCTCACGATACAACTTTTTACCAGCCATTTGGCGATTTTCTCTCACAAAACTCACAGCTTACCCGCACGCTATGAACTTAACTGCTTCCGCATCAATGACACGATATCTCACTTGCTCTGCTATTTCCTCGAAAGCTACCCCACCCCCTGAAGTAGGAACGTACGAAACTATCCTCTCTTGGGCTAGAGCCCGAGCAGATACATTGTCTGCCCTTAGGGTAGGGAATACACCAATGCGATATCCTCCACAACATATAGGAACCCACCCCCACACCACACCCCAAGGTCTATTTATTAGGATGAAGTCTTGTCGCAATTTTGCTGACTTTGGCGCTTATGAGGGTGCATTACTATTGCCTATGTAAGGCACATATGATATACACGCTTCCATTTAGCTCATAAGAAGACAAGTCAAAGAGGACCAAACATGGTATCGGCTGGGTTATATTAACTAGTGATCGATCAAACCACCACAAAAAAACAGATACAATCAAAGACATATACAAGAAACAGTACGGGTATACACAAGTCCGGGAGAGTGCTTGTTCATTCAAAGAAAGGTTTTCTTATTAATTAATTAGAGAATAGTCCATTTTTATGGGCATTGTGTGTTTTTCCTAAGGGTAAATTAATTGTGAGTTGTGCTCTGCCCGCATTCCTTTCAGCAATAAAACTAGTGTTATCAGATTGTTTGTCTTTGGTTGCCATGGAACCAGAGGCCTGTTCTGCCCTTTTAAGGTGGTAGTTGCATTTCGGGGGAAGGGTCCATAGACCCTCATAGGCCCTTTGGTAGGGAAGGCGGGCATTGGGATTATTGGTAATATATAAAAATATTGTGTGTCTGATTGGTCCAAATGATACTTATATCTTATATATATATATATATCTTATATATATATATATAGATATATATATATATATAGTATACTGTATATATATATATTATACGATTATATATACTGTATATATATAATAATATTATATACTATATTAATAATAGGTATGATTGTATGTGTGTGTGTGGGTGTTGTGGTGTATGTGTGGACTGAGTAAATGGCTTTTAGGTGGAATTATGATATTTTAAAGATCTCCAAGATTTAGTGTTAATGTTTGTATTTCACAGCTCAAAATCTCTAACCTACTTTATCCATGATAGGATTATAAATTATTTTGAGAAGCCCATGTAATTAACTGCATTTTCAAAAAAATAATCTCTGGAGGGTGACAGAAGACCCCCGGCTTCATGTCGGGGTCTAGATCACTCTGTCAGGGTTAGTCTGAGATAATGACCGGCTGACTGTACATTATCCCTTACATAACTACTGATGCTCTGACCTTGAACAGGTTTGTTTTTGACATTTGTTGTCATGCAAAGCTCAACACCATTTGTGTTATTAACTGTACTTTCAAGCTCTGTCCTCCACCATCTGTTGCTGGTTTGTAGTAATTTGAAGAGACTGCACGAGAACTCTTATCTTTATCTGAAAGTTTCTTGGGAATACATTCACAATGGATGTGTATGAGGTGTGAAATTCCTTTAACTCAACATGTTTTCACAAATGCTGTTTTTGTATTCTGAACTTTCCTCTTGTTTTTTTTATAAATTACACTATTTTTGAGAGGCATCATTAGCTGCACATATTTCAGTTAATACATGTTATTTATTTATTTAGCTATTTTTGGCCACATTCCAAAGTTGATTGTTGTTGGAGTGTGTATACTTGAAACTTAAAAACAGATTTACACCCATTCAGTGTTCTTTCTTTCTCTCCCACATGCATTTTGTTGGCAGCACTGAAACACCAGTAGGCCAATCTGACACAGTGTTGTCTATTGTACTTGATCAAATGCCATAACATAAAAACCTTGTTTACCAAGTTGGCACTTTTTACATTTTGGATTTGAGTTCCTTTTTTTTTTGTAGTGTAAAAGGATATCAGAGTGTAAACTGTCTTTCCCTATGTGTTCTAATATGCGTACAGAAATGGCATACATATGCACAAACGATCACATATAATTAAGTTATCAGCAAATACAACACCACATATTGCAGACAAACTGTGACAATGGTGGCAATCATTCATAATCATCTTAAATATGTTTTAATAAATAAATAAATACATTTATCAGTTCTTTAATTTAAAACATGGATGAAGGTAATAAAAAAAATAAAAAAATAAATGATAGAACAAGAAAAAAAACTACAGAAATGTTGTTCAAAAAAATAATGATATCCCTAAAAAACTAATTATGTTTAATTTAATTGCAGTTTTGTTTTAGTTTTTCTGAGCAAGAAATACATATCATACATGTTCCCCTGATTTACAGAAGAGACCCACTAAAATGTAATTCAGTGTAACAATCTTGTCAGGCATATTTACAACAAAAATCAATGCATGACATATTAAAAAACGAATTACTTTCACCCCAAATATTAATTAGTTGTAAATTTACATTTTAAAAATTTGCCTCTATCCTAGGTTTTGCCCATTGGTCAGTAAGGTTTTTTTTATTTAAAACACAATAAAATTTTATATGCTCCCTTATTATTTTATATATTTTAATACGTACACGTCAGAACAAACATGTTTGAATGTTTACATAAACATTGTGTTACACTAAATCACAATGTAACATTATTTCAACCAAATTTTGACATTTTATTCTTCAAAATCATTTTAAACCTTAAATGTAGACACTTTACTTAACTTTAATGTGCTTTTCTTGGACATAACATTCCCTTTCTGTTTTATTTATTTTAAAGTGGTCCTATTATGCTCTTTTACAAAGTCTTGATTTTGTTTTGGGGGTGTACTAGAACAGGCTCTCTTACTAGGTTGTTCAAAAAACACATTCTTTTTCACATATTTTTCATTTATTACAACACCTATCTCCCCAGTCTGGCATGAACGGCTCGCATAGTTCCTGTATCAAATGAAGGCCCGCCTTCTGAAAAATACGAAATGTGCTGTGATTGGTTAGGTGGGCCAGTGTGTTTTGTGATTGGCAGCACTCGGCGCCTGGTCGTGAAATGTCATGCCCCTTACCATAGCCGCCTGCGAGCTTCAGTGTAAATATTGTCAAAATCAAATCAATTTGAGCGCAATTTAAACCCAGATGATTGTAACCACTCTAAGTTCATCTGCCTTGGCAAAGCTAGCATGTCTCCGACATAGTGATAGCACTTGTTGCCTTCTCTAGTGCAGCTCAACCAGAGGTCTCGTCCCATTCGTTGATATTTATATCACAAATCCCGGAAAATATGCGCTGTAGTGCAAATGAGTCGTTCGTTGTAGTTTTTTTAAAAGTGATTTCTGTTAAATAAAATACCTTCTTTTTGAAGTGGACTTTGAACTTTGTATATATTTTTTATGCTCAAACAGCAACATTACAGACTAACTAAAGTTGAAAAAGTGAAAAAGCATAATAGGACCCCTTTCATGTCTTTATATATATATATATATACACATTTTGATGGGTAGGGGCTCAAGTGGAAAAAGGGGCCCTTCTCATATTTATTTTAATTTTTTTCTAATCAAAACGTTAAATATATTAGGCGTGTGCAATATTGACAAACATATATCTCAATATTTTCTGAGATATTATCGATAACGATAATTATGATATTTTGCTGAGTGTGTTATTGTGCTGATATATTAAGGACTACTGTGGACAGCTGACTCCTAACGTTTTTGATATTCTTCATATTCTGTGTGGTGATCAGTTCAAAGCAGTGATAGAAATTAATATTTTCCAATAAGTTTAAATTGATGTTTTCCTTTTTTGGGCATGTTTACCTTTATAAAGCCATTTCTAAAGTGTGCATCATCTTTTCAGTCTAATTCTTAAATTGAATGAGTCAATTAGAATAAGTAAATTGGGCTGTGATCAAGCAAATTAAATCAGTATTGAAAACATTAATCTTTGCAATGCAGAGAAAACACAGAAGCTGCATTAGAAGGGGCATTTAGATGCATTTATACACTGTTTAATGCAGCTCAGAGGGACATGGGATGTTTTAACCTGCAGTTACAAATGCTTTAATACTGTTTTGATATTTTAAACAAAACTTTGAATACTGATATTTAAAATTATTAAAAAAAAAAATTAAAAATGAAAAGATACTTTAAATGTGAAATTAAAATTGCCAGTAGGTGGCAGCAAGTCATTGTTAATAAGTGAGTCATTGCGATTGAAACAAATCATTTAAATGGTTGCTTCATTCAGGAACAAAACACTGTCATGTTGCGCAGCTCAGAGATGCAAATTGGAATTATATTTGTTGGCGAAATAGATCAAAAACAGTCAATATTGTGTCTAAAGGATAAGAATCTTAATATTAAATTATTGTTTATTGAACCGCTGTATAAAATCAATATCAAATTTGTAACCATGCTGATTTTTAAGAAAAAAACGGCACTCTTCGTGTGATACTGATTAACTATATATAAATATATCATAATCATATTTCGTGATCATTCTAATGCATTTTAATAACTGATCATGCAGTGAAAGATGTGAATCATGCAGTGAAAGAATGTGCACTGGTCTAACCCACTAGACATCCTATTGCCTTCGCTAACTTACATGGTAGCTCTCATGAGTCATAGATGTTAGCAAGACAAATTAACTATAAATTACTTTTGTCTTTTGGATAGCTGTAAATTCGAGGCACAGGTAGCTAGTCTGTTGTTCATCACCACTCACCTCCACACCAAAACAAACACAACTGGAAAGGGAGGGAGGGCTTCACTTCTGTGGCTCTCTGCCTGTCTGTGATGTGATTGTGCATATGCTGATCAATGTGTGCTACACTGCTGTGCTTTGCCTCGCAGAATGGGAGAAAAGGCATCCTGCAACTGCGACGCCGTACTCAACTTCCCGACCCGACCTGATATTTTGATTTTTTATTTGTTTGACGGGGAAAGATGAGCCAAACAGAAAGCACACGCCACACAACACACACATTACCTGTGCACTCGTTGCATCAAACTATGCTTACATATATTATTTAAAAAACAAAACAAAAAAAAAACACCACCCCCGAAAAAAGGGCAGGTGCTCAAGCCCCCTTTGATGTCTATGTGTGCACGTGCCTGTCTAGAAGCATGGGATAATTAAGATTTTGTAATGTTTTTAAAATAAGTATTTTATTCTCATCAAGGCTGCTTTTATTTAATCAAAATAGTAATATTTGAAAACATTACAACAATTTAAATAAATGTTTCCTATTTTAATGTATTTTAAAATGTAGAGGTTGCTTTGGTGGCAAAGCTGTATTTTCAGCATAATTGCAGTCTTCTGTGTCACATGCTCCTTCATAAATTATTCTAATATGCTAATTATACATGTATATCTATTATGAACTTATATTCAAAAATGAAATGAGCACATTTGCATTTACCACTCTCTATTAAAGTAAATACATTTAAGTATGTTACATTTCAAAATAATTCAAAACCATACCAATAGCAATATTATTCCCACATACATGTTATGTATAAAGGCATCACCTTTCATGTACATATGACAAGCATAGTATAAAGAATCACAAAACACTGCAGTTTAAGGAACTGCCTCTTTGAATTCATAAACTGTACTGAGCTCATTTGATTTTATTGGGGAAATGGCTACAACTGTTACAGCATCTGTGCCCACAATTTAGCAATCAATGATATAGTTAGAAAATCATTTGCACTGATAATCCATACTCTCGTAAACTGTGCACATGTTTGGGTGACAAGATTAATATTCTTCCACCGATAAGGCAGATTGGGCAGGCTGATAATGATCTTGATGTGCATTTGAAACACATTGAATGATTTTATATTTGAGGACCTTGTTATAGCAGAATCCGGTGAACTTTGATTTAACTCGGACGATGATAAGCCTTGTTCAGAGATCAAACCAACTCATCAGCAGTGTTCAAGTCCCTCATCCCAGAAAATTCTTCCATCATAATTATGTTGAAACCTCTTTGTGTGATTTTATGCATTTAAAGCACCTATGTACGTAGTTTTACCTTTGACATATCATTTTCAACTTAGTATGTTGATGAAACCCTACATAACTTAGGCGAATGGCTTCTGTTTCTTTTTCCAAACGTGTGTAAGTTTTTATGAGCGGGTACAAAATTCTGCGAAATGGCGGATTGCTTTACGGTAGAAAAAATGCACATGGACAGCGATGCGCTGCAATTACAACAGTGCAATCCAGTTATTTAACTGTAGGGGGCTCCAATGTCACAAAAATACACAAAACTTCATTACTTTAAAACAATATATTTACTGTTACTATTATTGTGTTTCTTGTACCTGTTTTTGTGGGTCTTTTTGGTGTTTTGAGGTAGACTATTCCATGAGTGTTTTTGTCCTCAAGTAGCGTGACGTATCAAAGTCACCCTTTGTTTCCTCTTCAGGAACTCGAGCTGCGTTGAAATGCAATGGGAATGCTTTCAGCGTGACCTCGCTCTGAATCACGTGTGTAATCAGTCCAATGGATGGACGAGACGTCACAGGCTGGGTGACGTAGTGACCAGGACGGTTAAAAGCACGTGCAGTGGATACAGCGGCAGCTTTCTGTCATTCAGCAAGCGCTCTGTGTGTGTGTGTCAGTTGCTATCTGTTTGTGAGTCTTATTTAGTGTTGTTTGTCCACTTATAAGCTCCATTATGCCAAGCTTCAGCAAAAATAAGCATTTGGGCGAGAGCAGACAGCGTTCAGGCTGTGTGTCCCTCCCTGCCCGCTCTATATTTCGGGTGGGGACACACACAGTTTGTGTTGTCTGCTTGGGAGCGAAGCACGCAGAGTCAGCTCTCTGGGGAGCTGACTGCCCGCATTGCGAGCGTTTGTTACTGCCTTGCTTCGCTCTCGGAAGGCTCTCTTTGAGGAGGGAGCCTTCACCAGCGTTTCTCGCGGTGTCTGCCCCGCTTTCGCCGAGGCGGAGCGGCGGCTTTGCTCGTGGGGTTCGCATATGGATCCGGTGGATGGAATGTAGACGTGCGAGTCCCTATCTTCTTCCTCACCTACCAGGTCCAGAGCCTGCTCTCTGGGATCGGAAGCCCGTTCTGCGGCTACTTCCTCCCAGGGTGAGGGCTCGATGCTCCACCTGTCTTCCTCCGAGGAAGTTTATATGGAGGGCGTCGATGAGCTCGCCAGTTGCACAAGCATCAGTTACACAAGCATAGTGTGCCTAATATTAGAATGAGCAGCATTACTGGGGAGAGGAGCTCGCGCAGTCAGCTCTCGAGGGGGCTGATTATGCTTTTCCCGCTGTTAAACATTCCGCTCTCGCCGGGCACGCTTTGAGTGTGTCCGTGCCTGTGGTCTTGCGTTTCCAGTACCGCTGCTGCTGAGGCACGGCGGTCATTGAGATCACGGGGATCGCACATGATCTGGCAGACGGGTTGGAGACGGGCTCTCCCTTTCTCCACCCGCATTCCCTAGATCTAGTGCTCTCTCTCGGTGTTCGGAAGCCCGCGCTGCGGTTTCTTTCCCCTCTGAGTGAGAGCTCGCTGCTGCAGCTATCTTTCCGGAGATTGATATTGTTTGTGTAACCAAGTGGCTCGCACACGGTGCCGAGGCAACGTGTGCATTACATAATTTTCGTTTTTTGATATGAATCTTTTCCCACCAGACCGTGTTTACTCGTCTGGTTGTTTGGCTGCATTTAATTCTGAGGAATTAAATTAAGTATTTATCTGACTATAAGAAGTTGGTCAGAGAACCACTTATCTGGGTGTGGTGTGGGATGCGACCACGATGCATGTCTGTCTCCTGCTCGGATCGAGTTGATCCTCACCGCAGTCGCGAGAGTCAGAGAAGGTTGGTCACTCACTGTCAAGCAGTTTCAAAACTATATATATCTAGTGTGATATCCTTGACCTTGCGTACATGAGACCCCTACATAGGTGGCTCAAGACCAGGGGGTTCACATGCTCAGGGTCACGCAGCAATGCCTACGTGCCTTAGACATGTGGAGGAAACCTTGGTTCTTGTCTCAGGGCCAGGTGCTGGGAGCTCCTTTTTGCCACGTAATGTGAGTGACGGAGCTTCCCCACCAGTGAGAACGATCATGAAGTGGACGCCAGCCCTGCGGTCTGTGAGCGGCCGCCATGTCCACCTGCACTTCACTGCCTGAGATGCTGGCCGTGTTTTAGCCTAAAACCTTTCTCCCAGACCTAGAGGTCGCCATGTTTGTTTCTCACCGCCGACACCGCGGCAGTCTTATATCACACAGAGAGGTCGCGTCGCGCCTCCCTCCCCGTTCCCCCCCCCTTTACAGGCTGGAGCACCAGATCCTTGTTTGGTCCCAGGGCAAACTTTTCTCGCTGAGAGCAGTTCACATTCCTGAGCTTCTCATTATGGGAGTAGACATCCTGTCAAGGCAGGGGCCGAGGCTCCTTGGTGTTTTTTGGCCAGGCCAGGTGGACCTGTTTGCGACTCAGATAACATCGCACTGTCCCCTCTGGTTCTCACTGAGTCATCCAGCTCCACTGGGGCTGGATGCCAAGGTACAGACGTGGCCGAGGCTTCGTCTGTACGCCTTTCCTCCATTTTTTCTGCTCCCGGGAGTTCTGGAGAGAGAGCGCTGGGATGGGGTCCTTCTGCTGCTAGTAGCCTCGTTCTGGCCTGG
This sequence comes from Sinocyclocheilus anophthalmus, assembly GCA_018155175.1. Taxonomy (NCBI): domain Eukaryota; kingdom Metazoa; phylum Chordata; class Actinopteri; order Cypriniformes; family Cyprinidae; genus Sinocyclocheilus; species Sinocyclocheilus anophthalmus. Next base: position 171,135 of record JADLZN010005834.1, read on the forward strand.
CCGAGTATGGTTCTCGGACCTGATTTCCCTTCTCAATGGCTCTCCATGGGAGATTCCCATCAGGAGGGACCTCCTCTCACAGGTGGAGGGCACGATATTTCACCCCCGCCCGGAGTTGTGGAAGCTGTGGGTGTGGCCCCTAAGCGGGTGCAGCTCATATCTTCCGGTCTCTCAACCGAGGTTGTTGATACCATTCTCCAATCCAGAGCTCCCTCAACTAATGCTATAACACTTTATGCTTGAAGTGTAAGCTTTTCACTTCTTGGTGCGGAGACCATCAGCTCGACCCAGTTAACTGCCCAGTTGGTATAGTGCTGGAGTTCCTGCAGGCCCGTTTCTCTGCATGGTTAACCCACTCCACCTTGGAGGTCTATGTGGTGGCCATTGCGGCCTACCACACCCCTCGTGTGCCATTCATTGACAGACACCCCATGGTTACTGTTTCTCCACGGCGCGGGGGGGGGGGGGGGGGGGGGGGGGGGGGGGGAGCCGCGAAGCTTATGCTAAGCGGTGGATCGGGATGCTATTCCATAGCCTCGAGTCCTCTGATCTCTCCTCTCTGTTGGGGGTCAAGGCTCACTCCTTCTGATGTTGGCCTTTGGGCGGGATGTCCCCGCCTACTTTGTCAGGTGCCTTCCTGCATTCTGCGCCACTCCTGGCTCAGTTCTCTCGCCTTAGCTGTGCTCTTCCACACCAGGCAGGGATTTGTAAGTCTTGCTGCGTGGGCATACTCATTCCCAAAGCGTCTCGATGCAGCTCGAGTTCCCTTGAAAGGGAACGTCTCAGTTTACGCATGTAACCATGGTTCTCCGAATGGAACGAGATGCCATTCTGGACCGTTCCAGCCCATTCAACCTCTGCTGAATAAAACTATTGTTCACTTTGACTGACTTAAATTAGTCTACAACAGAAGTCATTTCAAAGGTTAGATCAGGCAGAGAGTTATTACTCTTCAATGTTACAATTGCACAGTCTCACTTTTTACAGTGGCTCGAAAAATAGAAATTGAACTTAAAAAGTTAAAGTTTAAATATAATGCATATATTATTTTATACATATATTATTTTATACATTTTAACATTATTTTTTATAAACAGCACATACTAATGCAGCTAAGCTATTTAAATGCATGTTCTTGTCTTGGCATGAAACATCACTAGAGCATGCCATACATATCTCATTGGAAACATTCCTTTTGTGAGGAGTTTCACATTAAAGCGAGTTCTAAGCTCATTATGCAAATAGACGGTACAAATTAAGCATGCTTACACAAGTGAGTTCCTCCATACACACATCTACAAAACAACACATGACCTCTTCCTGGATTACAGAACCTAAAAATGAAACCCGAGGGGCACAGAAGGTAATTCGTGAGATTCATTTGTAAAATATCTTTGATGACATTTAACGCATATCCTTGGGTTCAGCCAGCAGACAGCAAATGTGAATGAGAATATGTATTCCGTTTTAAACATGAATAAACAGAGGGCCTTCAGATGTAATTCTCTTGTTTAAAGTGTTGGCTGAACATAGACTTTTATAGCAGCTGTAAGCACAGCAGAGTTAATAGAATTATAAAATATCTGCCTCAAGAGGACACAAAGGAACAACACATGAGTCTTGTGCTTACGAAATGCCCAACCAGCCACCTCAAACAAGTCTGTTAAGACAGGGCCTGCTCTTATGGCCTCAGAGAAACTAGTACGCTTGCTAAGTGCTAAACTGGCAAGTTCAAAGTGACCGAACAACAGTCAATTTATGTGCTATGGCCCCAAGGCATTGCGCATGAAGAAAACAGACGATAAGGAAATGCAACAGTGCCCGGCTGCAAGAAATGTGCTTCTCCTTGAGGCGCTCCACCGCGGGGGAAGCTTTGAAGTCCAATGTCAGTGCATAGTGGATGATACAAAAAACGAGTTTAGCCACTTTTGCAATGCCAGACTGTGGCTTGGGTATTGAAGCAAGAAGGGTTGCAGGTCTTGAGGAATTGCAGCATAATCAACCTGATAATTTCACATTTGATGAAAGGCCATGGGTGTGACTGGAATGAATATTTGACCAGAGGGAATAGAAGTAATAGCAACTATGGGCACAACTAAATGCTAATTATTAGCCAGGTTTGCACATGCATACACTCATAAGATTATATGTTGAGTGCAAGTCCAATGAAAAGATGCAAGAATGTTAGAAAACCAATGTTGGAACATGTACTGTACAAACCAGCTGTCATTGAGATATTGTCAAGTACTAATGAAACAGCATCTCCAAAAATGACAAATTTGACATTTTCTAGTTCACCTTAATGTTGTCCCTAACCTAATTGACTTTCTTTTCTCTGTGGAATGAGAATTGTGTCATTGGGGCCCTGTATTGTTTTGGACTGGGATTGGATTGACTTTCATTGCATAAAGAGAACATTCTTCATTATCTTTCACAGTAGAAGGAAAGTCATACAGGTTTAGAAGGACATGAGGGTGAGTAAGTGATGACATAATCTTCATTTATGTGTGAACTATCCTTTAAAACAGCTGGATTTGAGGCAAGTCAGTTGCAATCACTGCCATAGTTTTGGTAAATAGCTTGCAAAATACTCAACCATACATTTTAGCGCCACATAGAGACTTCAAATTATGCAATTTCATTTAAGTCTGCTGTGAATAACAGATTTAATTTACCAAGTCAGCCAAGCTGTTCACAATATAACACACAATGCTATTGTAAAAGCTAATTAGATATAATAAAATGAATCAACTCAATATGCAATGTGCAATAGATGTGCACACTTAAAGCAGTTTCTAGAACCAAAAAGCAATAGCAGAATCCAGCAGATGTGTTCATTTTGTGTTTGTTATTCGAAAACTTACATCAAACATGATTGCCTAACATTCAGTAAATTATGTATTTATTTGTATTAATAAAAATGCATTACATTAATTTCACATTTAAGTATATTTATTTAAATTATTTATTTTCTGTTATATATAATGGCAGATCTTTTGGATTGTCAGTTTTGCTTCCCATTTACAAGTTGGCTGACATTTTGAATATTGCAAATTAGTTTGCAATAGGCAACCATAAGAGCCAACTAGTTGCTAGGAAACCATACATCCCATCCCCAAATGACTCAAAATGCAATTAGCCATAGACCCTTCATGCATGCAAAGTTTGGTGAGTTTGCAGTATTAGGATAAAAAGTTATTGCTGTTCAAAGTGACAAATAATAATTACAAGATTTATTGACGTACAGTTTCTGAAGAAAAATTTTGGAGAGCAATATGACTACTACTCACTACCAGGATCCTGGAGTTTGAGTCAGTATCTGGCACAAAGGAGCCTCATGGCTGTATGTTTTTCTGATGTTAAAACATTTGCTAAAGCATTCTGGGTGATTGCTCGGGGCATTACTAGGGGGCTTCTAGACCAATACCAAATGTTTGATTACAGCCCCAAGTGAAAAGAGTCCAGATGTTTATACGATATTCTGATTCTTTAGATATGTGAAGGGACTTATTTTAGTGGAAGTCTATGGGATGTTTCTTTGTCCACCATAAGAAAATTGTGCAATTCATGTCCTTAATGCAATGTTTCATCCCATAAATATATAACTGATTGTATAATTACAGTAGACATCCAGATTACACTGGATTATGATTTATATCAATTAACCCTTGTATTATGTTCAATTTCTGGGTACGATTTTCATGGAGCGGGTCAAATTGACCCTATTTGCCTTCAATGCAATTCCGTAAATATTACATTATTAAAAACAAGAAGGAATCAGGTATGAACAGAAAACAAATTATATCAGTATTTGTCACACAGTGCAAACAATTAATATAAAAAAGTATGATTTTTAAAAATGTGTTTAACCACATTTTTTAACCCCTTAACTTTTAGTTTGCTTCTATATTACTATATTATATACTACTATATTATTTTTTTTTTTTTTTTTTTTTTTTTTTTTTTTTTTTTTTTTTTTTTTTTTTTTTTTTTTTTTTTTTTTTTTTTTTTTTTTTTTTTTTTTTTTTTTTCTTTTTTTTTTTTTTTTTTTTTTTTTTTTTTTCCTTTTTTTTTTTTTTTTTTTTTTTTTTTTTTTTTTTTTTTTTTTTTTTTTTTTTCTTTTTTTTTTTTTTTTTTGTTTTTTTTTTTTTGAGTTAATACTAATTAATCATGACAAACTATATATCGTTGGAAAGGTCTCCTAAAGACTCCTAAATAGATATCGTATCTTACAAATTATGTAGGAACAGTAATAGATTTATTTATGACAAGAGTGCACCTCAAAACATATACTTCATCATAATAGGAGTTCTGACCTTTGTCACAAAAAAGTATTTATTTCTTCTTAAATAAAAAAAATTATAAAAAACAAATAATTATTATTTTTCCCTATCACATGTTTTAGTAATCATCATAAACTATACATCATTTGAAAGCTTCAAACCTCAAAATTCATCCTGTGAAATCCATTTTGAAATCAAACATTGCGTTACCATGGAAATGGTACTTAAAAATCTTTTAGCAGAGTTCCACCCCTTAGTGGGGGTGTCATTTTACAAAATGTATTACTGTCTTTTAGAATCAAAACTTTTTATAATCTTAAAAAAAAAAATACATATAGCTGGAAAGTATACATATAGCTGAGTCTCAAGATTCCATATTTGGATAGAAGTAATATTGAGAGAAAAAATATATGTAAATTTGTGACAGAAAAATTGTAACAAAATGAATAGCACCCGGTGGCTAGTTTTGGTATAACTCCTAAACAGAATTGCATAGGAACCTCAATTTTTTTTATTTCAAATTCAAATTTGGAACACAACTTATTTAGACATGTTCATGGCCCTAAATGAGAAAAAGTTACAACATTTCTGGAAGAAAAAGATAAGTTAAATAGTATTTCATATACATTGAAAATAGAAATGATAGCTCACTTTCACCATCTGAGTCTGAGAAAGTCTTTTTTAGCACTGAAAATAATGAGGAAAAGTTCATTTTTTTTCCTTTCCAGGGTAGAAAAACACCACCATAACAACATATACCCAAGAAATATATTTGATTTGGGTCTGTACAGTTGCCTTGATACAAAACAAATGTGGGTCAAATTGACATGAGAACATCAGAACTGACAGAAAATTATTTGTGTGAACTTCAAAACACATCAGTGTATCCTCACTTTGCATGCATGTTCATGGCACCAAATGAGAAAAAGTCACAAAATATCAAGAATAAAATCACATTAACTGGAATTTCTGACAGCTCGAAAATCAAAATGGGTCAAATTGACCCGGAACATAAGGGTTAACCAATGATAAACTGGATATGATACACAATTAAACTAATGCCATCATACCAAAGGACATGTAGTGAACTGCTGTGCTGAACTTAAGTGTAACTTGGTCAAAGCTTATTAGTAGTTATATTTCTGGGAAGTGTATTTTTATGAAAAATGCATCAAATGTAGTCTAAACATGATCATAAAGCATAGTTAAATGTCAAATTTATGGTAATGAGAACTTCAGAGACCAATTAAAATACCTCTCTTGAGGGAAAACAGTGCTCCCCTCAACAGAGATGCTTAGTAAAAAAAAAGTCTACAGAGGCCAGATTTTATCTAACATCTACCTCATGTCTTTGCTATATCACACTCATCTCTCATTACCTTTAACAAGTTTGTCAATCTGAAACAAACACAAGTGACTGGGTTGCCAAAACACTTCATCAGGATTGTATTTATGTGATAATGATCCACTAGTTCTTCTTCTAAACATATGTATTATGCACAAAGCAAATTGCTTTAGAGCAGAGACCTCTTAAAGCACCAACTTTTGCTTGTTCTTTACATTTTATAACCCTGGATGACAGAATTTACAAATATTTTACAGTAAATTAAACATTTAATTTAAACACCAAACTATTAAATATTAAATTAATTCATTAAAGTAAAAATAACAGTTCACCAGCATAATCTACAGTATCATTGTTTACTCATTCCTGTGTCATTAATTAAATATTCATTCATGAATTCATTCAATAGAATGCAAAGATAAGTTTTTAAAGAATATTCTGGCCCTTTCTCCATAGTAAGAAAGAAAGAAAGAAAGAAAGAAAAATAACAGACTGAGTTGAAATATAATTAGCCCTAATATATAACTGAAAGGCTAAAGTTCAAATATATAAATGCTATAAAACTACATAAATAATACAAAAAAATCACATACAAATATGGTGACTTTAGACATAAAATCTTTGACAATTGTTAATTTATCAATGCCATAATTGACGATTGCTTGTCTATTCAGGATGCATTAAGTTTGAATGTGCAAATGTGGAAATGCAAATGAGACCTCAGAGGTTTAGCATAAGAGAAGATTATTGTAAGTGAATAATGACTTTCATTTTGAGATGAACTAATCTTTTAAAGGAATCTTCATGGAGTGCACATGCTCTCGGGCTCATTAAATTATAATATTAGTATCCTTATCAGGGAGGCATGTGACATCAGCAAACACATTTGCACATCTGCGTCTCGCAATCGAATGATCATCCAAACATTGTTAATTGCACCCAGCTTTACTGAAGTGAAACAAGAAACAATCTGTTGCCATGATGCCGACAGTACGCTCTTCACCCGCCACCCCTCCGATTTCCGATTCATTAGGTGAATCTAAGTTTACAAAGCACACAGTACTGCTCATTTTGTGTGTGCAGCTGTAGATAATATAATCATAACTTTAGTATTTCCCTGATGTTCTATAATGTGGCTCTTTCGTAGTTTCAAGTCTTGTAAATAAATAACGTTAATGTTTATTATACACACACAGGGGGCTTTCGCTGTTTATTTCACAGCTCCTCCGATGCGATTCATCAAAAGGGAGTAAAGAAAGTTTCATAGGATGCTTAGGCTTTGGTTCTTGCAGTAATTCAATAAACGCCTGGGCGTATAAGTAGAGAATCTGTTCACTCTGGATCGTGCGAGAAGCCGCCGCAGGAAAAGACCAGACTAGCTCAAGGCCCGGATTATACTGTGAGTAAATCACACTGACACAGGCTGAGAAAGAGAGTCTACATTGTCTGATGGGAGAATCAATCACTGCAGTGATTTGCAAGCTTCTATGCGAACACACATAACCAGAGCGCTCCCGCCTAAGTACATTATCCCAACTCCGCAATTCTGTGACAGTCCAATCCATATGGTGTGGGCGGAGAAAGGTGAACATCCCGCAGATAAACTACACTAGTGAACAGCTGTCATGTTACGTCATGCTCAGGCTTCGGTGTTCAACTGCAAAGCTTTGAACTGACTGAGGCGAATTGTGGTATTGTTGTGGATTGTCTTTTGAAAATGTATTCTTACATTGCTTTGAAATGAAAAGGAGGGATTCGGAAGAAAATGAATGGCACCAGCTCATAGAGTAATTTTATTTGAGTGTATTGGTTTAGTATCTGATTCACTCAAGGAAGTATACAAATCATGTTAGTTCACAAGGAGCTGAGAAGATCGTTGGTGCCTCTCTCCCCTCCCTTCAGGACATTTACAACACCCGTCTCACCCGCAAAGCCCTCTGCATTGCAGGTGATCCCACCCGCCCGACACACAGCTTCTTCAGTCTGCTGCCATCAGGGAGGAAACTGCGGAGTCTCCAGGCCAGGACCAACAGACTGAAGGACAGCTTCATCCATCAAAGCTGAACTCCCTCCCGACCATGCCCCACCTCCCCTCTTTTGCCTTACGCACCACTGAACTCTGACCCTCTGATGGACTCTCCCACTCCCCCCCTCCCAAATACACACACACTGTCACTTTAATCAGTCGAAATAAGCTCTTTTGCACTACAAATCATTGTTTTTTGCACTACAATCATTATATCTGCACTGTTGTTTACTTTTACTGGTTTGCACTCTATCTGCCATATGCCTTGTGCTTTATATATATATTTTTTTACATTTTACCTTATTTGTATATTTGTATAGTTGTATTTAATATTTAATCTGTATATCTGTATTTACGTTCTACTGTTAGTGTTATCTGTATGCACCAAAGGTCTGAGAGTAACGCAATTTAAATTATCTGTGTGTATGTGCTGTACATGTGGAAGAATTGACAATAAAGCAGACTTGACTTGACTTGACAAGCAAGGCCCCCAAAAAGAGTTAAAAAGCAATGCATGCTGCAATTCATTATCTTCCAGGCCACATTTGAATAAATGGTGCAGCAAAGTACTGCCATTTTGCTTTTTGTTTGGCCTTTTATGCCTTTATTATATGGGTCAGTGTATATGTGATAGGAAATAACAGAGGAGAACAGGACAATAGAGAGGACAGAGAGAGGACAGGCAAATGACTCAAAATAATACATTTTGTTCAGGATTATTTGATGAAAACAGTTTAAAAGAACAGCGTTTATTTGAAAAATAAATATTTTTGTAACATTATAAATGTATGTCAGCATTGATCAACTTAAAGGAGCATGAATTGAAAAAAAAATATATAATACATTTTCCTTGATCTTTTGGCATATAAGAGGTCATTGTACTATTAAAACATCCTATACGTTTCAGAACTCAGAACTTCCTTGTTAGACCAAAAACAGCTTTTATTAAAACCAAGCTGCCAAAACTTTGCCCCTACTTCTACATCATTGCCTCTTTACCTTCGCCCACTGATTAGGAGGTGAGTAAATATGAGAGAGATGCAAACACATTTAAAGGCAGTGTATGTGATTTGGTTCAAAAATATTTTTTTATTATGCTGGTTAAATGTTTCATCAGATCCCTATTGCAATCACTAAGTTAAGTGATCTGAATGTATTAATGTCATCTGTGGAAGACGTAGGACCATAAAATGTTCGTCCAATCATATCCCTCTGTCTGTGGGCTATGATAGGCTGTTCTACCTGCCTGTCAACATATGCATTTGCATACCTCTGTGCACCGTTTACGCAGACATGATACGTCATCTGCACGTTCCATTACGCTATGCAGACTGAGTGAGAATGGAAGGCGTTATTATTGTAATATTATGCACTTTGTATAATGTTTCCTCACATGAGGTAATTTGACAGCGATGCATTCAACCCTCCACCAACGCTGTCGTGACGCTGGTTTGCCTCTGGTTTGCTGTGCGCATTCATGTGTTTTGGAGGAGGCGTGGCTTTGGAGAGTGATTTGCAGGGAGGGTGGGATCTTATGCTTTCAAATCTAGCTTGCTATTGCTAGCCCCTCCGAAATCACCTACCCTACCTTTAAAGGGGTCATATGATGCTATTTAAAATTTGTCCTTTCTCTTTGGAGTGTTAGAAGCTCTTGGTGCATAAATTAGATCTGTAAAGTTGCAAAGACTAAATCCAAAGAGATATTCTTTATAAAAGTTAAGAGTCAACCACGCCTACCTAAAACGGCTCATTCTAACATGCCCCCCCACATGTCTACCTCACGATGTGGGAAGATTTGCATAACGCTGCCCAAATGTTCACACAAAGAAGGAAGGCGTAACTTTGATTCTCGCTGTAGTATTGTTTTTGCCGCTGCCGCCATGTCGTGAAGGCGCTGTGTGTTTCGTTGTGAAAGCAAAAACTACTTTGTTTGGCCTTCCAAAAGAGGACGAAATCAGCTTCGTCATGCCTAGAGCTGAACTGTGCTGCTGTCGCTGAGGAAATACATCAACTTTGCTCTGTGGATCGCTGGATCGGCTTTCACTGTGGACGAAGCGGAACGCCGCTGGCCGCACCGTTCTCATGCCTGCCGCCCGTTCCTCACTCTAGCCCACCGTGTGTGACGCTGTGTGTTTCGTTGTGAAAGCAAAACTACTTTGTTTGGCCTTCCAAAAGAGGACACCACTAGAAATGATGAAAATGATCAGTGGTTAAGTTGTATTTACAAACACTGTTCCAGAACAGTTCAACCAAATATTTGTGTGTGTGCAACTCATTTTATGGAGGACTGTTTCCTGAACCTGAGAGTAGACTACAATGCTGGCTGTTCTGACTCACAGACTGTAAGTAAGTTTTCATATTTAAAGGATTTGCCACTGATGATTCAAATGCGAGTTTTGAGCAGTGTAGATTAGCGCTTGTTTGTCATTTCTCCAATCACAAATGCAGACATGGTTTTATGTTTATGCGGCGCGATGCAATGTAACTCGTAAAAAGACAGTATAAGTCATTATAATCCGTAATTATGCCCCACTGGATGCAACAAATTGTCTCAGGTTACTTATGTAGCCATGCTTCCCTGAGAAGGGGAACAAGACACTGCGTCCCCTAGAGGACACTTTGGGGAACGCCCTCAGCGTGACCGGTGTCTGAAGTGCATGTGGAAACACGACAATGAACTTGTCATTGGCCCATGACGTGTTACTGGTGTGACCAAGAGTATAAAAGGGCACCTGTAGCACACGTCATCAGCTTCTTGTCTGAAGGAGACGTGCACAGGAATGCCTGAAGCATGGCAAGGGGATGCAGTGTCTCGTTCCCCTTCGCAGGAAACCATGGTTACATGGGTAACCTGAGACATTCCCTATCGAATGGGAACTCACACTGCGTCCCCTAGAAGACACTTTGGGGAACGAATCCCCACGCTGAAGGAATGACTGCCTTATCGGCAGGCATAAGCCAGGAACTCTCAGAAGTTCTTACCCAGAAACACGCCAGCAACTGCCAACACACTGTAAGGGTCAGAGTTGATGCCGGCCAGTCACAGTCAACCATCAACGTACAGTTTTACGTTTCACAACCCTAAGTGCGAAAGGAGGCCTTATTGCACAATAGTGCTAGGAATTGGGAACGCGAGAGGCGATACTACCCCTCTTCCCAGACGTTAGTATCTTGAGGGTCACAGCAGGAGTGGGACGCAAGTCGCGGAATAGCCCACCATCTCCACATACCTCTCATGTGTGAGCGCAAAACAGAGGGAACCCCCCCCTGCACTAACATAAGGTAAATATAAGAAGTGGGAACGCGAGAAGCGGTGATGCCCATTTACTTTTTAAACGTCTTGACATTGTGAGGATCATAGCCGAAGAGGTGGGACGCGAGCCGCGGAATAGCCCACCATCTCCGCGCACTTCTCACATCTATGCACACAAACGGAGGGAAACCCCTCCTGCGCAATCACATGGTAATTTACAAGAAGTGGGAACGCGAGAAGTGGTACTGCCCATCTACTTTTAAACGTCTTGATATTGTGAGGATCATAGCCGAAGAGGTGGGACGCGAGCCGCGGAATAGCCCACCATCTCTGCGTACTTCTCACAACTCACTTCTCACATGCGTACTATCCACACAAATGGAGGGAAACCCCCTTGTGGTAAGTACCGCAGGTCATAAGAAGTGGGAACGCAAGAAGCGATATAGCCCATCTACTTCAAACCATCTACTATTTCCACCATCTCCGCGTAATTCTCACATCTGTGCACACAAACAGAGAGAATATCTTTCCCTGAACTGGCACACAGTAAATAAGAAGTGGGAACACAAGAAGCGTTACTACCCATGTACTTCAAACCATATAATACTGTGAGGATTACAGCCGAGGAAGTGGGACGCGAGCCGTGGAATAGAATAATTTCCTTATTAACAAAACCTAACAGTAAATAAAATAAAAGCCTTGGACTCAGGGCTTTGGCTTGTCTTTCTTGGCTTCGATAATTTCCCTGAGGTCCTGTCTCTGTCTTGGGCGAGGTCGTTGCCCAGCGCCCCGACTCCTCGGAGGCGGGGCTCTCGCAGCTACGCTCGCCTTCTGACTCTGCCGCCAGCTGGGCCCGGCGGCAGGCTCAGTTTCAGGTGGTTGATCGAAAGGATGCCGCCTATGGCGAGGGATGTAGTGCTCAAAAGCCGCCGACTTCACCTTCGCCTCCCTGAACTTACGGACAACTGTCTCAACAGCAGCTCCAAAAAGCCCGGCAGGCGAAACCGGGGCATCAAGAAGAAAAGACCTGTCCTTCTCCTTTAGCCCCGACAGGTTAAGCCATAAATGCCTCTCCGTGACAATGAGTGCCGCAAGAGAGCGGCCGATGGTGCGCGCCTCTTGCTTGGTTGCACGGAGAGCAAGATCACATGAGCGGCGGAGCTCCTCGATTTCAGCAGGAGCCACGCCTCCCGCCGCATCAGCGTCCTTTAGCAGATCCACTTGGTAAGCCTGCAATACTGAGATAGTATGCAGGGTACCGCCCGCCTGCCCAGCCGCCGCGTATGCCTTGCCCACGAGCTTAGATGTAAACTGGCACAGCTTTGAAAGCAAGGTAGGAGCCCTCCACGAACATGCCTGGGGAGCAGCGAGATAACCCGCAAGGGATTCCTCCATCTGAGGCATCTTCGTGTACCCGCTGTCTTCCAGCCCCTTCACATTAGCGTAGTTTGACTTGTTAGGGGGAAAGACGCGGGCAGAGAAAGGATTCCTCCATGACCTCAACAGCTTGCTGTGAAGCTCAGGGAGGAATGGAAGGCTCGGAGGGGCGGAGCGTTTATGACCTGCTAGGAAACGCTCAACCAGACGGCCACTAGACTCGCGTTCCTGCTTCTCCGCCGACCAGTCCAGGGTTAGCCTGGCGGTGGCGCGGGTCATGACGTCCAAGAGTTCCCCGTACGCGGGTGACGAAGAGGAGGCGGGTTGTGATGTAGCCTCCGCCTCAACTCCTGTCACGTCTATCTCCTCTGAGCTAGACCGGCCGAGTAACATGCTCTCTGCCGGATCAGAAGAAACCGGAGACCGGGCTTCCAGATCCGGTTCGAGAGCAACAGAGCTGGCGACCGAGGATTGGGATAGGGAGAGACCCGTCCCAAGCTCCTCAGCCAGATCTAACTGCGAGCCCCATGAGTGCAGACGGCGCTCTGCCTCGGCAGCAGCGGGTCCAGCACCACGAGGCGCAGACGCTTGGCTTCCGTCCTCTGTAAACAGAGCCAAGCGGGAACGCAGCTGTTTCACTGTGAAACGATCACAGTGGGCACAGCCGGCTCCCTCGAGAGCCGACCGTGCATGCTGTGCCCCCAGACACACCACACAAAGCTCATGAAAATCACTAGGTGTGATGTACCTTTCACACGGTGGGACACATCTTTTAAAACTGCGCTCAGACATTTTTTTTTCTCACGTTCTGTCACACACGCACACACAAACAAAACGGCTGAAGACAAGAAGCTGATGACGTGTGCTACAGGTGCCCTTTTATACTCTTGGTCGCACCAGTAACACGTTCATTGTCGTGTTTCCACATGCACTTCAGACACCGGTCACGCTGAGGGCGTTCCCCAAAGTGTCCTCTAGGGGACGCAGTGTGAGTTCCCATTCGATAGGGAAGTCTAGTTTATAATGGGTTTTAATGTTTTTGTCTCGTTGCTCTGGCCACAGTATGGTGTACCGTATGTACAGTATGTGGACATTGTGTTTTTTTAACCTTAACCCGCATAAACACATTTCATTACACGAAATACACAAAATAACGTTCTTTTTAGCAACATCATATGACCCCTTTAAGTCGTGCCACGCCACAACAGCTAGAAGCTGTCTATACTGGATACAATAAAATTACCATTACGAATGGATTTGACATTGCATCAGGTCACACCACTTCCAGTGTAAACAAAATCACTGATTCCAATGGGTTATGTTGTCTTTAGTCACATCTACATGGTGTAACATGAGGGAAATGTAGATGAACTCTATTATTAATAAAGTTCCAGATGACTGTTTAAGTGTTCACTTTATTTTAAAGCAGATTCATAAAAAAAAACAGTTTGATGCAGGCATTCAGAGAAACTAAAAGATGATGCAGTGCCAACTATATTGGATCCAGTAGTAATGTTGCAAAACATGAGTTTGAGTAACAATGTTTTTTACCATGTGTCACTATTGCTTTATCTGTTACAGATGAAAGCAGTGGGCATTTACTTATGACTATTAGATGAACCACAAGTATCAAAACTGCATGTTTCAAAGAAAGTAAAAGATAGATAGATAGATGGATAGATGGATAGACAGACAGACAGACAGACAGATAGATAGATAGACAGATTGATAGATAGATAGATAGATAGATAGATAGATAGATAGATAGATAGATAGATAGATAGATAGATAGATAGATAAATCTATTTTAAACAAATACTTTTTTTATCTCTTTTAAACAACATTCTACAGGTGGTACAATTTACAACAGCATTAATACTTTAGCAACATTAATCGGGTCAATTAAATAGCACTTAACATAAAATCTATAAAAAGATGAATGTATATGCATAGAAAAGAGGCTGTGTTTGTTCTAAGCGTCAAGAGATACAGTGTCTGGTAAAATTGGATTGAGGCTGATTCGTGAATAAGACGCAGGTGTTTGCAGCATGCACTAGAATGGTGCAAATGTTTAGTGAATTTGCCCCATGGTGTCTTCAATTCTAGCACCAGAAACCCTTGCAGGGAGAACAAGGATGGGTTTTACAAGAGAGGCAGTATTACTCGTGTCTTTGCAGCAGGAGGAAGCTGAGGACGCAGCGGGATTAGAAAGACATGCAGATGTGGTTTGAGATGAAATTCTGAGGAGGCTCTGTTTCTCACAATCCACAAAAGAAGACCATTGTTCATTCCCCTCACGTGCTAAAAAATGTGAAAAGATTGATTGCCAGAGAGGCAGGCAACCTTTTGGCGGCCAGCACAAATAGCTATGAATTACAGAGTGCTGTGTAAACGAGAGGAGAGAGATGAAGAGAAAAGAGAGTGTGTGTGTGTATGTGTGAGAGAGAACATGGACCAGAAAAGAGATGAAAGAAAATATTACTGAATAGAAGGTAGCAGAGCCTAACAAACTGTTAACAAACAAACAATTTTACGTAAATTCAGTGTGACTGGAATAACATTTTATCATTATCGTATAAACATTTACCCTCTGAGATTAATACAAAATAATGGATAATAGAACAGTCGAACAGAAAGGACTTGCATTATTCATAAATAATGCCTTTATACAAAGTTTTTACAAAGACCACTAGAGCAAATTGGTTAATGATGTGTATTTATGCAATATCTTCAAATATATCAATTGAAAGCTTTTTGAAATCAATTGAAAGTTAACTCACCCTTAGGCCATAGGGGGGGGTTTGTTTTGCCAATCCTTTCGTGAGTTTATATTTCTGTTGTCTGTTTGTTGGAACATATTTTGGGGAGTCGAATTGTTTACCTGAGATGCAGTTATAAAGGAAGAAGGAGGTCGGGGGTCAGACGGGGGGGCGTAGGCATTGTGTAGGGGCCCCTTTAGCTGGAGACAATTCGGCCTGGTGGTGGGGGTAACCAAGAGCCGAGTCGAAATTACCAAGTAGGGTGTTACATAATCATATTGGATGACTGGTGGGGCGTGTAAATGGTCATAAGATGCTGGCTGATTGCCTTACAAACGTATAAACAGGGGGGTTTACAAAATGAACCACAAACCGGAACCATTGATACTGCGTTTAAATAACATCTTAATTATTACACTACATCATTTGTGGACACTGCAAAACTGCAAACGTGTTGAAAACAGTCGTGAGTAATGGGGGGGGAGAATAAATGCACATTGTGACAACTCGCGATGAGCGAGTGTAATAGCAAATGCGAGAAAATGTAGTGGGAAAACAGGGGTCAGAGTATACTCGGGACATGAGGTGGCTGAGAGTCGACGAAGCTGGTAGAAAAATTAGGTTCCAGTGGGAAGTGTGATGTGGGAAGGTTGTTTTACAATCCAAAAAACATGCCCCAGCAGACTAGAGAACGCATGGGCGATGCAGCATATAGCATTATATAGCCAGTTGTTGAATGTGGCGTGTGGGGGACTGGGGTAGGGTTAAAAGGGAGGATGTATGCCAAAAATGTATAACACTGAATAGAACACAAAAAGAAACCACAACAGTGGGCGTTAGTAGCGAAACAGGAAGTAATGTTAGGGTGAAAATATTCGAGGCACTGTCCAGAGGCTGTGTAAGGACAAGGGAGGGAGGCAAGGGCTCGCCAAGCTGCCAAGGACGAACAAACTCATCTTCTTTGATGGCCTGAGGGTGAGTGAATCAGAGCCGATCCTCCCTAACCAAAAGAACCAAGCTGCGGAGGCCCCGAACACCAGGGGCCCCCTTGGCCTCTCAAAGATGAGGGGAGTTGGGTGTGGGAAAGTGGGGCCAGCTGAGGAAAACATGAATGATAATTTATTTTAATGCGGTTCGCTGTCACCCTTTCTATGTAAAAATCTGTCAAACCATGTAATGTGAATGTCGTACAGTCTTGTTCGAGACTAAACAAAAAGAGTTGAAAGCGTACCGAGCCGTGGAAGAGACACTGTTTCTTAAGCGCTTTCCGCGAGCGCGATTCGAGACGGAGTGAAACATGGACAAATGCGTTTCATTCATACCCAACTTCACTTCACTTACAATTATACAATAAGACCTTTTACTTTCTAAAACTTTTTACACAAATAATATGACAGATGGCATATAGTGGATTGTGTACAACACATTTTTTTACATATAATTTGCAAATCAAATGTGATGCAGTCTTCATAGAGTTAAGCTTACAGCCATTCTAATATGATTACACTGATCTTAACATAAATTACTGATCAATTCACAGCCTCGTTTCACAAAATCTAGAAGTTCTGAAACAAGGAGTGGGGAAAAAAGTTTTCTAATCAGCATAAGAAGTCCCCATAGAGGAACAAAGGGATGTTTGAGTTGAAATATTCCCATAAGAAGAGAGTACTTTGTGAAGGATACTCTCTAATCCCTGTCATTTTACAGCACTGCTGAGAAAACTCCTCTAACCCAAGTCTACTGGGTTTAAGTCCTCTTCAGACTCTTTCCCATTCCTCCTCGAATGTTGGGACAGGCAAATGATAAGCTATTTAATTAATCTTACACCAATTTACTTGTAAATGGAATTCTGGTTGAGGGGATGAGGAGGAATGGAGCTGACATCTGTTCTCTGTGGGCTAGTATTCACTGATGTCTCATCCATTTGATTAACATGAAGACTAAAACGGGCACCGGAGTTCCCTTTGTCCTCTGCGATTGTCCTCTGCAGGTGAAGCAGTGCTGTGACGGGCTCAATGTGGTATAGCATCTAACCTTCAGGGGTAGAATCTCTTGAAGTGGAGATTAAGATCGGAATGATTGCCTCTGGCAAAGAGTCATTTCAAGTACCTATCATGTCTACCATCTCACTGAACTTTTCTGCAGAGGTCGATTAGCACAACTAGTGAAGGGAGTTGTCAACAAAACAGATTCTAAAACATCTGAAGAGAAAACTGGACATACAGTATCTCTGAAAATGGAATTGGTTTCAAAGGCATTGCTATTTTTGTTCCTTTTATTATCAATGTTTCATTGAAAGATTTAGGGATGAATTCGCAAAACGGCTATGCTGCATGTGGCAATTGGTATTTAAGCACAAAACGGATATTCTCATTACTTTTTCAATACCTTTCCAGTCATTTGTACTGTACAGGGATTTTCTTTCTTTCTTTCTATCTTGATTGATTTATTGATTGATTCAAAAAAATAATAAGAAATATTAGATTTTGAAAGAAAAATATTAATTTTGGTGCATGGTTCAAGAGACAATTAATATTCAGTAATATTCAGAAATAGTATTGATTTGACTCAAATGAGATCAAAACTTGAACTGCATTAAGCTGAATGGTTATTGTCTTCTGTAGAGCTTCCTTTGAAGTTATTTCATAATTGATGAAATTTACAACATTGATGCTGTTATTGAACTGAACTAAATAAACTCTGAACTAAACTGAGCTGAATAAACACTAGTGTCTTCTGTAGAGCTGCTTTAGAGCTGAATTTTTAAGTAGTTTCATAATTGATGAAATTTGCAACATAAATTTCAGTGCCACAATAACAGGATGTCAGATGCTTGCCGAAATGTTCCGTAACATTTTAATGTTGCAAAGAATGACACTATTGTCGTATGTGATGCTGCTTTTATCTGACTTTAATTAATTTCATAATTGTTAACATTTGCAACGATGACCCTGATATTCATTTGAAATTATTGAACACAGCACTAAATTGAGCTGAATAATGATATTATTGTCTTCTGTAGAGCTTTTCATACATTAATTTAATTAATTTATATTTGATGAAATTTGCATCCTTGACACTCTTAGTTACTAAATTGAGCAACTGACCTAAAGTGTGCTGAATACGGCTATAATGAGGAACTAGATTGTCTATCTGTAGAACTGGCGTAGTAGAATCCTAACTGAATTTGTTTCATAATTGATGAACTCTGCAACATTGACACTGTTATTGAACTGAAAATAATCAACATTTAACTGAATTGAGTTGGATAATGACACTGTTGTCTTAGGAGCTGCTTATAGCTGAATTGAATTAATTTCATAATTGATGAAATTTGCAACATTGACACTCTTATTTGACTTCACTGATCAACCTTAACAAACTGAGAGTCATGTTACATTTTTCAAGTCCTACACACATTAGCCAGCTCTGCGTATTGAACGCCTTGGTCGCCTTTTCCTTTTCCTTACATTTGTTAATAAACTACTCAATGTTTTTTTTTTGCAGTTTGGTTTGGTAGAGGGGGTCACACGGAGGGCTGGTGAACTCACTTACATACTTTTCACCAATCATCGCTACAGCCAATTAAGAAAACCTAAATCAGCACGCAGGTTTAGCGGACATGGAAGACAACATGGCAATGACTAAAAAAATACAGGCGATTGACAGTACCAAATTTGAAAACTGAATTAGGGCACATGCACACACTAAATTTGACTCTACATATCTAAGTATTCTGTTATGTTCTGACTTCTTTATTTAAATTCGTGTTTCTCCTCAAGAAAACTCATACAAAGCATTTATCCATACTATCTGGCGAAGGATATCATGGTGACAGACAAACTTTATCTCTGAAATCAAAAAAGTGGTTGTGAGACAATTAATCATCCTCAAAAAAAACAAGCATTCAATGATCACATCAGACTTATCTGGTCCACTTTTAAACGCTTCTATATGTCAACCTTAGTCCCCCCTAGTTCGTTTTTGCCATGAGACCAGGTAGCTATATGCATGTGTCTCCTTCCCCAAATTGCAGTTTATGTCCACAGAGGGCACTTGGTACATATTTACATTTTTTGGGGGGTGGAATGCTCTGCACTTTCTCCTTTCTGGTCTCATCTTGCTCATGACATATCATTCCTGTTAGAAAAGGATGTGGTTTTGACTCCAGATCTTTTTTCTTAAATAACTTCTAAATTGGTGTACATTGATTTTGTGTGTGTTATAAGATAACATATAATATGTTTTTTTTTGTCTGCTTGGGATGAGTTCACTTCGACTTTCTCCACTGCAATATCTTGCATTTCCTCAGCACAGTATAAGTCTAGCTGGTGGGGGGGGAGAAGCTACAGTCTAATCTAAGGTGTTGAGGTTGTGGGTTCGTGATAGTGAAAGACTACTAAATAAAATATTTGTTGACAAAAAAATAAATAAATAACTAAACTGAGTTTAAGAATGACAGCTTTAGAACTGAAGTTGAAATTGTTTCATAATTTATGATTTTATTTTCAACATAGCACTGTTGTTTTCCTGTTTATTGCTGTAAAAATTCTTTGAAACGATTTGTTTTGTATGAAGTGCTACAATATAAAAAATTATTGATTAATTCATTAATTAATTATTTAGAAAAGAACCCACTCAAAAAAAATCGCTCACAAATCAACCATCACTATGGCTTCCATCTTTTACTGCAAATCTGACTGTGGTTTACCAACATTCTGAAATCAGCCAGCATGTGACCAACATTGAAATATGGT
Source organism: Sinocyclocheilus anophthalmus (assembly GCA_018155175.1). Taxonomy (NCBI): domain Eukaryota; kingdom Metazoa; phylum Chordata; class Actinopteri; order Cypriniformes; family Cyprinidae; genus Sinocyclocheilus; species Sinocyclocheilus anophthalmus. Next base: position 190,935 of record JADLZN010005834.1, read on the forward strand.
TTAAATTAACTATGCAAATAATGCAAAACAGTTGTAAAAACTGTATCACGATACTTGTATATAACGTTGAAAAAGTAGTAAGATATTGTACAAAAAGTAAGATGTTGAAACAATGCAATATTAACATTGATTTGATCTGCAACATCAAAACAAAATTCAACAGTGATTCAACCTTGATCCAAGATGTTGATTCACCCATGAATAAATGTCGAAATGTAGGATGTGTTTCCTCAGTAATAAAAGCTATACAGATGAATAAATCAATAAATATAAATTACCTGAAATGGAATACAAGTGATCCTGGCTTGTTAAATTGGTCTGGAGGAATGTCTGCACTGAATCCAATCTAAATCTGTCAGCAAAATCAGTGAAAGCTGAAGGCAGGGCAGTACCACCAGCTGCTGTAATATCCATACAGTTATCTGGGTCATGCATATGTGCCCCATTCACAATGTGTGCACTGCCCCTGAAAGAGACAAACACTTATAAGGGAGCTTATTAATGGGTTTAGTAGAAAACTGCCGTAAATCAGATATTTCCTTTGGCAAAAAAAAATAAAAAATTGCTTGTTGGCTACAGGCAGTGGAGGAAGAACAATTGGAATTCCATTATTCTGCTCCTTCGTTGCTTGTTGTATTATTCTAGGTTTTCCTGATTGAGATACACAGTCCCAGGTTCAAGTTATTATGCTGTGTCCTCAGTGGACTTTATGCTACCTCAGTGGACTCTGTCCCTACACCAAGGTTATTATAGTTTTGAATTTTTAAATTAGTTTTATGTTAATACCGTTTTCAAATTTGCTATACAATTCAGTTTAGTTTTTATTAGTTTCATTAATATTGTTGTTAGTTTTAGTTTAGTTTTTATTTTGTGAACACATTTTTATTTAGTTTTTATATAGTTTAGTTTCTTTGATAAGTTTAGTTCAGTTTAGTTAATTTCGCCGAATTAAACGATAACTTCCAGAGCGCAAAGCCAAAGGGGGGGAAAACGTAGGCATGATTTAGCCTTAGTGATGCAAATGTCTAGCGACACAAAATGAACACATGCTGAGATTGATTAAATGGTAAAAAGTATAACAAATACGCCCGACGGAAGCAGTCATAATTTTTACTAAATAAATTACACTGTAACTGGTAAGTAAGGAATACTCAAAAAAAATTTGAGGCGTGGGGAAACTTATTGCTCAAAAATTTGATCAACTGAAGCTCAATTGTAAGTTGAGATGTTAAGTTTTCGACAGGTGGGCGGGGATGAGAGGCCATGGGAGCCAAGGCAGCCCATCCATGTCCTCACCCATAATCCCAGAGACTATATACAACTTGTTCCAATTAAACAGACAGCTCATCAGATCCTGTATAGTGAAGTCAAACAGCACACTAGCACATATAAGGTAGGTTCATCCTAAACGACTCACAATAGCGATGCATGCCAATATGTAAACAACAACATGCGTGAAATGTCTTTAATTTTTGCTGTCCATCCTCAACCTAACCCAGACACATGCACAGGTAGGGTTCAACCTGTGCAGAGCACATGCCCTTACACTCCGAAGTGCCCTTTATTTGGTGATGGTGTTTTTTTTTTCCTTCAATAAATCAATGATATTGGTCACCCTTTACATCTGTCTGTCTGCTTTACAAATATTTAGCTAATTAAAGGTATTAAAAAGAGCTTGTGACTAAATCTTGTTGGATCCACTCAAACTGTCAGTAAACCTCATAACTCCACCCCCTCTATCTTGACTGAATGAACTGAAGTTCCACAGCAGCTGAACTAGGTCTGCAAGGGTAAATAAAGATCTTGTTGTTTGAATAAGTACAGCGTTTTATTTACGCAAGAAACACTATGTCTATAAAGTCTCATAATTTATGTATTTGAAACTGAGTGCCTCGCCCATATAGCTACAACAAACACCTGGTGATGAAAACGTAACGCCGCCGTTTTAATGACGGACAAAATGCACATTTGCACACATTCGCTGGTCAAAAACCCCATAACTGCATTTGAGTGATCCTCGTCACCTAGGTAAAATATATTTCTAAGAAATTTATGATTGCTGATACACTTAATTTATTAACATTTAATCATATTATATGGTCGCATGGCTAATTCATGTTTACACTGTTAATATGCATGTATTCTGTGTTTAAATCTTTTTATTAAGATATTCAATGAAACAATCCAATAGTTATTGTTAAATACCATGATTTCAGTTATACATACATACATACAAACCTAAATAACACATAAAAAAACTGAACATACAAGCACAAACATTTATGGTACAAAACAACCCCTTACCTCCCTCCCCACCCTAGAGACTGAAATCCTACCACACTAATGGTGATGATTACTCCGCCTGCATTATCAAGATATAGGAGAAGAGGAGACCAAATCTTAACAAATTTATCCAATTTTTTTACCAACAGGAATCAAATTTTTTCCAAATGTAGTACCTTAATCATTTCTTCCAACCAAAGTTTAGCTGACGGGGTTTCTGTCGTTTTCCAAAACCTTAGGATAAGTTTCTTTGCCACAATAAGTCCATAGGACAGCAACTGTTGTTCAGATTTTAAGTGACATGATTTTATCAGAAATTCCAAATATCACAAGAAGTGAGTCGGGCTCTAATACACTGTGTAAAATATCTGACAGAGTTTTAAATACTTCAGTCCAGAATGAGATTAACTTAGAACAAAGAGCATAACTATGCAAGGGAGTGGCTATATCAGTCTGACATTTGTCACAATATGGGGAGACATCTGGAAAAAGTCTATGTAATTGTGTTTTAGTATAATGGAGTCGATGGATAATCTTAAATTGTATAAGGCAATGCCTAGAGTTGACAGAGCATGTATGAATATTCTCTAGTGCGTCAGCCCAGGATTCTGAACATATCTCCTCCCCCAATTCTTGCTCCCACTGCAATTTTAAACTCTCTGTAGAAGGTAAGTTCTTTGACAACAATGAGTTGTACAGTAAAGATATCAGATGACTGACCCCACCTCCAAGCCCAAAGAGATCATCCAAACTAGCAGGAGTAGCCTCATTAAGACAGGGTATGTACTTTCTTACGTAATCCCTAATCTGCAAATATCTAAAAAAGTTACTTACATGCAAACCATATTGATCCTGTAGCTGTCTAAAGGAGGCAAAAGTGGCATCTATGAATAGGTTTCCAATAGTCTGAAGACCTAAGTCCCTCCATTTTGTAAAAGCAGCATCCATAGTAGAAGGGATAAATGAAGGGTTCCCGCTGATTGGTAAAAGGAAAGACAATGGCTTTATTGCAAATTTTGATTTGATCTGCTTCCAAATACGAATTGTACTATGAATTATACAGTTATGGCTATATACTGATTTGTCTATCTTTATAGGAGACAGTATGACTGCACAATATCATATGATCTACATGCCTCTCATTCCATTTGGATCCAAGTTGAGTGTGCTACCGTATGGTCTAGCCACATTATGATGGTCTGAAGAGCACAAGCATAGTAGTAAAGGGAAAAATTTGGAAGTGCCATTCCACCGACAGCTTTAGATTTACAAAGGTGTGCTTTACTTATTCTATGGGCTTTATAATCCCACAAAAAAATCTTTGGTAAAAATATTGGGATGTTTTGAAAAAGATAAAGAATTTGTGGGAGAAATATAATTTTAATAATATTAATATGCATGTATTCTAGCTAGCTAATTTTTAAATCTAGTATTCTATACTCTCTGCTCGTCTTCAAATGTTATAAACAGTAATGTTGTTGTAACCAAAAAAATTTTACAGAATCAAATCACTGTGAAATATTTATATTTTATCATGCATAATGTAATACATATATATATTACATAGCTAAAAAAATATATTTCTTCAAACTTAATTTTATTGAACTTTATGTGTGCAAAGCAGAGAAAATTTGAATTGTGTATATACTGTATATATATATATATATATATTATATATAATAATATTAAGTCTGTTTTTCTTCAAAGCACCAACTTAGAATGCTTCATTTTGGTTTGATTGCTTGTGTTACACGATAAAATAAATAATCTTGCTTACCTGATGTAATAAATTTAATGCGAGTGCGGTTCGGGTCGCGTCTTTATGTCAAACGGTTCTGGTCTGGTACAGAATTAAATTAGTGCTGCTGTTGTACTGCTGGTGCACGTTTACCAAACAGGACCCGTGCAGAACTCGGCTTGCTTTGCGTCTCTCCGTCAGATAACCTCATGTGCGTGATGCACCATTTACAGGTATTTCCCTAAACCGCCGGCGCCACACAGCTCATATATTTTCCGCCAAGGGATGAGAACGTAATGATTACTAAAACGATTATTTATTTTTTATAATTTTATTTCAGTTAGTTTTTCAATAACTGTTGTTGTTAGTTTAGTTTCGTTTTAGTTTTTCAGTTATTTTTATTTTATTCAGTTTAGAGAATAGTTGGTTCATCAAATCGTTTCGTCTTGGTTTTCGTTTACGAAAATAACCTTGCTCTACACAATAATAATGCTACATATTAACCGGAGACAATGTTATAGAGGGTTTGATTATGAACCAAGATGATGTTCACATCCCTTGAGATTAAGACAGCTGCTCAATGAGAATGTAAATACTAGCTGCAGTGTAAAAAAAAAATACATTGTACAAAAGCTCTATTCTGAGCTCACTATCTAGGTGGACATTTTAAGGCATCATAGATATGCTCCTTTTCGAAAAGGTGGGCAGAGAATTATGCTGTCCTTTAAGATACCTCGTTTGAATCCAAGACAGCTATATACAGTATGTAACCCTCAAGAATAAGGCTACTACATGATGCATCATCTCAGAATTATCTGTTGAAAAAGATCAGGTAGCCCATACCTGCTTGAGCTGAAAACCTCCCTCTGTAACGGGGCAACTGAGACGAGAGACGTGCGGATCCATACGCATAGCTTTATTCAGAGACATGGTCAAAACACAGCCAAGGTCGAACACCAGCAAACAGGTTATTTAGAGGGCAAGACAGAAGAGTGATCCAATAAACAGGCATAGGTCGATCGACGGTGAACATAATCCAAAGGATGAGGCAAGTGAGTAATCCACAGGCAGATAATAATCCATGCGAGGTGCGAAAAGAATCCAAACAACAAGATGAGAGAGAAATTCACGAAAGGAATTTTTGCCCCCGGGTTTTTTTTATCAGGAACAGACAATCAGGCAAAACTAGACATTACGAAACAGGACAAGATCTAGGAACTAGACTAAACTCAGACAGAATACTGGTTCTGTAAAATGCTACCACTAGGAGAGTGATAAACGCAAACAATACTCGGCAGTTTGAGAAGGATATGAGTGGGTGTAATATAGTGTGTGTGTGTGTGTGATTGGCTGCAGGTGAGTCCAATCAGTGCAATGGAGCATGGGAAATGCAGTCCAGGGTGACGTGCACAGTGTTGTGCAAGTTACTTCCAAAATGTAATACACTATATATTACTAGTTGTCTAACTAAAGTAATTAGTTACATTACAATATTACTGTCTCAGAATTGTAATGCGTTACATGACTCCTGTATTACTTTTGAGTTACTTTCACCAAAATACAAACTACCAAAATAACTACAGAAGTAGAACTTAAGGTAACACTTTATTTTAGGGTCTCTTAACTAGTTGCTTATTAAGCACTAATATTACTTAGACTATAGCCCTTTATTAGCAGTAATTACGCACATATTAATGCTTTATTCTGCATGACCATATTCTACATTCCGAATCCACCCCATACCTAAACTTAACAACTACCCTAATTATTAATAAGCAGCAAATTAGGAATTATTGAGAGAAATTCGTTAGTTAAGTGTTCCCTATTCTAAAGTGTTACCATACTTAACATTCTAAAATCACAAAATGTACTGCAGAGCATTTTACATCCAATAGAGGGCGATATGGCGTAGCATAATGACTGTGGGCTATCCAGGCTACAAACAATATAGCTTATAATTGGCAAAATGAAGACTCAAGACGATGCAAGAAAGGATGACAGCCAGAATCACAAACAATCCAAGTCTGTTAAAAGTATGGTAGAGGTAAAGTGAATATCTGGCAAAATCTGTGAATAGCTTGGGTCTATTCATATTAGACACAACAGGACTATATGTAAACTCTAATGCCATGACAAGATGCGCATACATCCATCTCGCGCATGTACAGTCCTCTGCCATCTTCACCCATTAGCCGCTTTTCCACTGGCCAGTGCGAGCCAGGGCTTACAGTGAGCCGGGCGGGGCTAATAGCCTCGGACCTCAAGCACAGAGGCCGAAATCATGCCGCGTTTCCACAGTCGGGCCAGTAGCCTCACGGCACTCCTGTAAAACACACCCTAAACACGCCTTCACTGAACTACGTCACACAATACAAAGTTCCACAAGCGAGAGGGAGATGAATGAAATAAATCACTAAACAAATATATCAGAAGCTGTCGTTTAGTCTTTATTTACAAACTTGGACACCACACGCGGCTATTGACTGACCACGAACAGGATATAGAACTTACTTGCTGCATTTTTGATTTGTTAATGTCTCGCGGTCTTGCTTTTTTTTTTTTTAACAATTACATTTTGGGCTAAAAGTGTGTTGTAACGCATGCATTACTGAACATGTACCGAGTAAAATATTACTGAAAATTGATTAGTAATGACTTACACTACTGCGTTACAGCAAAAAGTAATCCGTTACTGTAATGCATACTTTGTAACGCGTATCCAAACATGGACGGGCAACAGTGGTGTGGTGTAAGAGTCCATTGTAGTGGAAGGGTGACCTCTGGTGGCGAGCAGACAGAAGACCACGGACCAGATTCGTGACACCCTCAGAGTAATATATATCATGACCCGTATTCACAAAACATTTTATCTTACCATTAAGAGTTCTCCTAAATAGCAGTAAAGGTTTTTAGCTAAGAGTTTTCTCAAAACCTATTTACAAAGCTGCTGAGACAAATTTTACTAAGGAATAGAGAGAAGTCTTAAACTAAGAGTAAGGGGCGGGGTTGACCTAGTTGCTATGGATGATGTCAGCATACTAACTATGCACACAGTCATTGGCTGATAGTCTCTGTCAGAGATTAATTCATAGAAATATTGTTGCCATATTCAAATAAAGTTGACAATTAAAACGTTAATGCACATTCAAATTAAAGGTTTAAAATGCAGGCAAGTGTCACTAAATAAAAGGATGATTACGGCTATATATTCAGTAAATGTCAGATCGTATGCGTCTGTAAACAATTAGTCAATAGCATTAGGGTGCCCTGACTAGATTTATGGCGACTAGTAGTCATCAGTTTAAAGCATTAGTCGGACATTAGTCGCACTGGTATGAATAAACCATATAAAAAAAAAATCATAATACATGAGCCTAATTGCCTCGCCTAATAGCGTCATGGGCACGCAACAAAGGATGCCACAGCACATGGCAAAAAATAATGATGAATGGTTAGGGAAAACCAGTAAAGTACACTGCATTAACGGTTTAATAATTATTGTACACTAGTGCTTTCTGTTTTCGGTTTAAGAGGTGAAGTCGGCGACACTGACTCGTCATTTCCGCTGTATGCGCCTGATGCACGTTTCTACATGATGTACATAATTGAGAATGTTTGTTTCTATATTTATTTTTTTTATTTAAAAGTTCCACTCTCTATTAGATATATTTGTCATGTGTGCATACAGGAGACTTCGAAGTGACACGCCTCAAGTCTCACAGAGGCCGCGACGGAGAAGCGCATCCTTTTGCTTCATTATTTTACAAAACGTGCAACGTTTCGGTGTTTCGAGTGCACATGAATAAACGCGCGTCTTACAGTTCCGAATGATGTATTACTCTTTTCTGTATGACCAAAAATGACGAAGTATTTTAAAGAGCAAATGATCGCACCGGCGCCTCCATCTGTCATGCAGTAGCCCAAGCGCGCTGCTGTTCAGCTTCACTCCGCACAAACACGTGAACTGCGCACTTTTTCTAGGCTAACATTAGATTGAGCTGCCATGTAAAGTTGCTACTACATACATATTTCAAATAAGCCATATTTGAGGTCGATGAATGATAGGATAGGAGAGCATTTAAAGAGTCCTGGCCCCATGTCTATATACCACATAGACCAGCCGTTAACGAGTTGTCTTACGGCTGGCGGTGATTCGCATTCATGTGGATTTTTTTTCTGAACTAATGATATAAAATGTTGAGTGAATATGCATATAAACATCCTTTTAATTAACAGAGTAGAATAATTATGGCTGATAGTAAGACATGCAAACATAAAAGAAAACCAAACTGTACGCAAGAACAGCTATATATTAAGGATATCAAAAATTTGGAGTTGGGATAACCTCCAAACCAAAGCCGATACCTTTTTAAAAACTCATTATTGTCAAATGTTTCTAAAATGTTTACATTCAGAGGCAGATTGCTGGCAACAGCCATTTTAGGATAGTTCAGATTTCGTCTTAGTGACTTAGGAGTCCTCTTCACTACTCCTAACGTTTCACAGATTTAGGAGCAAATTTTAGAGCTAAAACGCTTTGTGAAGCACTCTTAGAACATAATTTTAGAAGTCCTAAATTTAGGACTGACACGCCCATTATTTTTAAAGATTTTCTCCTAAATCGGCAAGTTACGAGCTACTTAAGATGCTTAAAGCCTTAAGATGTTTTGTGAATACGGACCCAGAGCTCTGATTTTAGTTTTTATTTTATTTAACTTTTTCCCCATTGAAAGGATTATTATTATTATTGTTATTATTTATTTATTTATTTTACATTCATAAAGATGTATAGTTACCACCAGACCATGCAAGGGTAAAGTGCCTTTGACTGTCAAAGTGGACAAATACAGTCTTACATGTGTTAAAGAAACGACAGTCTGCACCTTTCCTTTGGTGTTTCATGGGGGAAAAAATGGCATGAGGGTGAGAAAATGATGACAGAATTTTAGGTGAACTATCCCTTTAAGGCAGGAGCAGTAGCCTACAAGTGTAAAGCCCCATAGAATATGGAGTTTTTGACAAGGCATTTAGACCTTCTGCTGCACTCCTTCTACTCACATGGATTGTCTTACTCTTCATGCATTATTAATGGTTCTGGGTCAATGTTCCTGTCTTAGAGACACAGGGAATGAGTCCGAATTCCAGTGACTGAAGAAAGCTGTGTTAAAACCCAGAATGCATCACATTGGAAATCTTTCTCAGCTCATAATAGGAGCCTGAACAAGCAGAAATGAGAGCGAGGGGACTGCAGCAACTTCCTGAATACTATATTCTCTCTTCACGCACGATAATCCACGGGTCATTATCCAGTCTTTAATTCCTTTCAGCTGCTTTCAGCTTTGAGATGTCTCTATTATCAGTGATTCACATTTGATGCCCATACTATTTCTGGTCCATAGCAATGTGAAATTATTTTAAATTATACTGTATTGAAATTGTACTGGTGGATTAGCAGTCAGACTAAACCGTTTTTATTTAGATATTCACTCTACTTAATTGTGTAACAGATGCATTCACTCATATAGCACAGGAAGTGACAGGCTCTCCAAGTGAAGTTCAAAGATTTAACTGAAGGCTACTCACTCAGTGTAAAAAATAAAAATAAAAAATGACTGACAGCAGGACTGTGCTGTTGAGATAAGAGAACAGCTCAGGCCATTTGGGGGGACTGTCAGCAGCAGAGCTTCAAGCAGGTTGTGACATTTTCAGGGAAGTCCCGAGTCTCCAGCGCCATCAAAAGATGTCAGGATGGCTATAATAACAGATTCAGAAGATGGATTGTGACAAGCCAAAAATCACCAGCGTTTAACACTTTTTTCGCCTTAGCGTGTTGATGGATAACTTCCTGAAGCATGTCATTTGATGTTAGCCAAACAACAGTTAACATACAGGCATTAATTTAATAAAACCTGAATTACATTCAGATCGCACATAAGTATGTTCTTAAATTATATTATTTCCCAAATAAATACTTGTGTACTTCTTTTTTTTCACAAGGGAAGAAAGGATGAACTTTTTGGCAACTGACAACGTGTCAATGCAAATACATACACCACAACGCTATTTAAGCACATTTAGTGCATGGTAAACTGGATTATGTGATTAGCAAGTAAGATAGTAACAGTTTAATGATTATAATGTCTACACAGTTAACAACACTCCTCTCATGGTCTTTGTGATGGCCAAAACTGAGGCCACACATTGATAAGGGTAACTTGTTTTAAATACCTGTCTGTTGCGCCAGTTAGGAGGTCAGTTTGTTTTGGTCAGTTCTCCTTACTTTCTCTTTATATTAAGTTAAAGTTTGTTGTTGACCTCAGTTATTCCAGTTGATTTATTTTTTGAGACTTTTTTTTTTTTAATGGAATCTTGTGTCCTTCTGCCTGTCTATCCTGCTCCTTCACAGTCTTCTTTGGAAGAGGCCGAACAGTCATTGACTAACTTAAGGGATGAAGATGATTATAAAATGCTGCTATAAATCTTTGATAAAGGTAAATGATATATTTTAGGTGGTGGTTTTTTGCATAAAGTGTAAAGAGCAATTACATCATTCATTAATTCATTAAATTAGATGTGTTTTGCATTAAGTGAAAATAAAATGTTCTTAGCGATAGAAGCTATTTACGCTAAATGCAAATAGTGATATGCTATTTAAACTAAGTGAAACTAGAAGGATTTTCTTAGCGATATACTATTTACACTAAGTGCAAATACCTAATTACACTATGTTAAAATAGCAGGATTTACTGCTATTTATACTACTTATTGCAAATAGCGGCAATTATCTGCACCTCATCATTCCTCTCGGGGAGCGGAAAGAGGAGTTGTCTTGAATAACCCAACTGTGTCTCATTTTAGAAGGCTCACCCTCCGGAGGCGTCCTCTGGAGGTCGAATCCTCTGTAGGATGCGTATACGGAGTGTCCTCAACCCTAGGATTAAACGGGATGGCCTTCGTAGGACGGGCGGAAAAGGAAACCGGAAGTATCGCGTTGCTATGCCAACACATTAGAGCATCGTTGCGCTCTCACACTACTTAAATGAAGGAAATTTATTTCTAAATTTGGAAAGTAATTTTTAAAAAAAATGGTTTTTCTTGTTTTATTTTGTTCAATGTTTGATGAGCTGCAGCCTACGTACAGCAGGCATCTATTAGAGTAAAAAAGGAGGAGGATATTAAAAACAGTTTCTGTTTTTACCGAGGCGAATTAAGGTAACCACATCTGCGCTTGTGTGTACCTTACATCTGCCGGCGCCGGCATTTTTCAAATTAGCAACGGTTGTTCACGGCGACGCAAAGGATTGTGGGTTATCTGTAGCAGCGAAGGATACTCCTCATGCATCCTCCGAATTCCTGTGAAAGAAGGTCGCATTCGAAGGTCGCATTTGGAGTGTCCTACTTGCTTTTCTGAAATGAAACAGCCTCGATGACGTATGCAGCCTTCAAATGCGACCTCCGGAGAGCGCAGCCTTCAAAATGAGACACAGCGACAGTCCTTTAATAATCCACAGAAACCGAGAACAAGGAGACATCACAGTCGACCTACCAACCGAACTGAAAGGACTAGGGCTTTTAAAGGCAGGATAATTGGGGAGGAACGAGACACACCTGGGATCAAATTAACACAATCAACATAAGTAAGAAACTGGGTCACAGGGGCAAAAACACACACAGATAAGTCCATAATCCTGACAGCATCTCAGTATTGTAGTACATTTTAAAAGTGCAATACTAATATATTGACCTTATTGGGACAACAATTGGTTATTTTTTATTGAAAATAAATGTTTTTCCGATGTGATATGATATTTAAAAATTGAGGGGAAAAAAAGCTCAGCAAAAGGCAGATTCGAACTTGGGTCAATCATGTCAATAAGACAATGGCATGTGCTTTAACATTTAGAAACTGTTGACACACACTGTTGTTTTGATATAGTTATTTTGTCATGTTGACTAGCTTAATCACACATTGGTGGGCGGAGTTAGTGTAAGTAGCCTCTGCCAACAAGGCGGGCTATTTGCACTTAGTGTAAATAGACACTGTATATTTTAGGGACAGCAAATTAGAGAAAGGCACCCTTAAAAAGAACACAAAGTGGTAAAATGCAATAGTGATAGGTTTGGAATTGAATAGACAATAAAGTAAATGGAATGTGTGATGATTCAAATCCTGTGGAAGCTTGTTTTCTCCACAGGATACAAAGAAGTAAAACAGTATGTGACTTTTTATCTTACAATTCTGATTTATTTATTTTTTTCTCACAATTCTTAAGGAAGAAAAATCGTACATGTCAGAAAAAAACACCAACAAAACAGAATTTGCGAGATGTACTGTAAACTCAAAATTCTGTGAAAAAAGTAATAATTACAAAATGTAAACTCAGAATTCTGAGAAAAAGCCAGAATTGCGAGATATAGAGTAATCAGAGTCACAGTAAACAAAAAATAAATACATAAATAAATTAGAATTACAGGATGTAAATTCTTAAGTTGAAAAGTCAGAATTGCAATATATACATTTAGAATTCAGAGAGGGAAAAAAAATGAATTACGAGATGTAAACTCCCTATTCTGAGGTTGAAAAAAGCCAGAATTGTGAAACGTAAACTCCAAATTCATAGACAAAAAGGTCAGAATTACAAGATGTATACTTAGAATTAAGAGGAAAAAAATAGAATTGCAAGATATAGAGTAAACTTAGAATTCTGAGGTAAAAAGTCAGAATTACAAGATGTAAACTTAGAATTCAGAGAGAGAAAAAAAGACAGAATTGCAAGATATGAATTCTCAAGTAAAAAAGTCAGAGTTGAGAGATGTAAAGTCATTAAATATTCATATTAATGAACATCAATTCCTGACACAGCAGCATTGTATTCGGCATTGTCATATCACAAATGTTGACAGACCACAGAACACACACAGAGTCTTCAGTTGAGAGTCGGGTGACAGGGGTTTTGAGGACGACGGTGAGGGCTGTCAAAGAGATGGACAGCATCCTCCGCTTAATATAACCTTATCATCTCTGGAGCAGGCAGCTAGTCAAGTCTGGCAGAGCCAAGCACTGGGGCAAGACCTCTCCCGCCGGACCCACGTGTAAAGAACACGGAGTTCACTTAGAGCACATCAGTCTTCTGCATGTTTAGAGCATGTTAATGGATCTGTTCGGCAGACTGGTCAGAATTCAAAGGAAGACTCCCACTGATGGTGGTCCTTTCATTTGAGGGCATTTTATTCTGAAACTTGATATGATTTTGTATGTCAGCTGACTTTTAAATAGAATCAAATGAATAAATGCTGGGAACGAATTAATTTGGTGGTGCAGGAAGGTCAGCCTGAGCAGAGTGAGTCGTTATCTATGCGTGTTATGGAGGGAAGGCAGGACCTTTCAGTCTCTGACTCAGTGTGTGAGTAATAGCTAGCAGGCTGCAATGGGCAGCTGAAATCCTCACAGAAGATTCAAGCCCTGCGCCGGGTTCACAGATAACAAGAGACTCGGGAAATGTCATCTCTATATGCCTCACTGTTTACACAGCCAATCGTGTACAAAGGAAACAGGAAGACCTTCCCTGGGTTGATCTTTTATCGACTTTTCTGCACTGTGGTTAAAATGACACACTCCTTCCTGAAGATCTGATATTTATCATTTTGCCAACCCAGAGTCAATAATTCATCTTGTCACTATTGTTGTATGTGGATGGAAGCTAGCCGTTTTCATAAATGGCTTCAGAAATTCTTTCACTTAGATGCACCAACATATATTAAAGAGAGCAAAGATTGCACACATATATACATGACTAAATGTTATAAATAAATTTAATAATATGGAATGTTTAATCATGTAATTATATAACAACTGGAAAAGGAAAACGAGTAGCGCATCAATAAAAAGTTTTGTTTCTAGATATGTCTGGGTTGCTGTTCATATTTTTATGATTATAAATCCACACACATACATAATATATTTTGAAAATATTTACATGTATTTACATGTCTATATTTATATTTATATAATTTATATTATAAATATATTTAATATATAAAAATATTTTTTTTCTGAAATATATACATGTATGTGTGTGTATTTATATATGCATAATAAATATAAACAGTACACACATATATTATGTATACAACTTTTTTTTTTATTTTGGATGCGATTAATCGCGATCAATCATTTGACAGCACTATAACAAACATTTATTCATTAATGGTCATATTGTCATATTTATTATATAAAAGTAAATAAATATATATTGGGTCAGTAAAATTCAGTTTTATAAAAGAAGATCATCATTTTTGGGGTCATCAACATCAAATATTTTAAACTACTTCATCCATATTATGATCATATTTTTAATACAATGCATTACATTATATTCTGATTAGTTAACCCTGTGGTGCTGTTCAGTCATTTTTAACCAACATTTTTTTTTTAAATGAATGGGAAGCAAATTGCATCTAGTGAAAACATTTGGTACTGTGCCTCAATATATAAACAAAAAAAACACTAACAAAATATATGTGCATATCTTTGTCTTTTATCTGTCTTTTTTTCTCTCAAATTACTGCTGAAGTGGAAAAAAAGTGAAAATATAATTAATTGTTTGTCCACTTCAGCTTTAGTCTACCATTAATCCTCAGTAATCAAGTGTCGTATTAAAAAAAAAAAAAAAAAAGTTTAAGTCTGTGTACAAAAGCCGTCAAGATTTTACAACAATGACGTAATAAGATGCTCACAAGCAAAATGTATCCATAAAAATTAATTGTGTACCACAAAAATCGACAGCAACATAAGATATTAAAACAACATAGTAGTTTTAAATAAATACAATGAATTACAACTTCACACCAGCCCAAGGGTTAAGCAAATCTACCCAATACTAGTCCTCATATCTGAAGACTATTCATATACATACAATTTTTGTGGAAGAAGATAGACCTTTCAAAATGTGACTGCTGAGGTTCACACACCAGCGTGTAGGGAGAGAAAAAAAACTGCTTTTGCACAGTTATCAATAAGCATACCACTCCTGGTTCTAATAGAGTTTAGCTTGATCTTCTTTAAAGTTTTTTTTTTTTTTGACCCAGCCGTTCACTTTAACATTCCCTCTCACCATGCCATCCCAGCCCAGCCCTGGAGGAAACATTTTGCGCTTTGCCCCCGTTGCTCATGGCAGATGTCAACACTGACTACATTACCAGTCAGATGTGGTTTGCTTTAAAGAGTCTGCTTTGACGGCGGATGTCACAGCCATAAGAGGCGGAGTGACACATCTCTCTTTCTCCTCTTAAGACTTTGCCCTTCATTTCATACAGCCATATTTTCAATCATTCCTTCATTCTGCTGCTCAGACCCAGCAGGGAGTTCAGCACACCTCTGGGAACACCTTAATAAAAAAGTCCAACACTCAATGTTTTCACTTAAAACCAATGATTTCTCACAGGATGTCAATCAAGTGCATTCAAGTGTTTTTTTTTTTCAATATATAAATTGCCAAGCAATGTTTTAAATGTCGAAACAACTTTTAAAAGCATTTTCAGTTGTCCTGAATTGAATTCCACCAGACATTCTCACAATTGCAGTCAAATGTATCCAAATGAGTTCATTTCACTCAAATATTACTGAAAGCTCATTGCAGCAAATAGAAAAAGGTAAGTGAACTCAGTAACTGATTATTAAGCAGAACTCAAACTGAATGATTTACAGCAGATTTCTTGTTCCCAGCATGCTTTGCTTCAGAATCTGTAAGGTGCGGGGGCCCAGTAGCGCACAACACAACGAAAACAAGCCGCAAAGCAACACAATTAGCACAACACAATGGAAAAAGCCACAAAGCAATGAAATTAGCACAACACAGCGGGAACAAGATGCAAAGCAACAAAATTAGCACAACACAATGGAAAAAAGCCGCAACGCAACAAAATTTGCACTACACAATGGAAACAAGCTGCAGTGCAACGAAATTAACACACACGCGTAAATCCGTCGCACCAACGAAAAGTATCACATTTGAATTTCTTGGTAAACTATTCCTTTATTTTTCACAGACAAGTCAAATGAAAGAGGATAACAGATTGTAAGGACCCAACTCGAGAACTGCAAGCTCTTATTTTTGTTACGTACATTTTATGGTTTGGTTCTTGTCCTAGCACGTGTGTGTGTGTGTGTGTGTGTGTGTGTGTGTGTGTGTGTGTGTGTGTGTTACCCTGTTGTTGTCCACATTCCAGTATTGACCATGTTTATTGAAAGGCCACTTATGGAAAGGTCAGCTTTAGCTCATCATATGGTGTTTTGTGTTTTGTTTTGCAACCTGTATTATTACAGTTATTATAAGTACTTCTTTACAAAGCAGATTTTAGTCGTTCAGGTAAACCTGGCAACCTAACATTACATCAATTAATGATGAATGAAAGTACATTTCGCATAGACTGCTACAGGGTTACTCACAGGTCATACACGCTGACTCTATTAATGATAGCTCATCAAAGTTTTAATGAAGGTCAAGTGCTTATGAAACAAAAAAAGCATAAAATCAATGCCTGGCTCACTCAAATATCTGCATTCTCTCACAGCATGTAAATCATCTGACAATATTATCATAGCCTGTAGCCATCCGCAAATTGGTATCGCAGGGTAGGTGTCAACAAGAACACGGACCCCTGTTTGATTCTCAGATGTCAGAGGGAATCAGAGAAAATTTACAATGGGTGAGTCAATACATCCCAGACCCGATGCATCATTGATGAAGTGTCACAGAGGCCTGGAGGAATGGAGACAGAGACGTTGCCATTTTCAAGCATTAGTCTGTATTGAAGGATAACAAGGGTGCCATGTGCAAGATCACTCCTCACCTCGATTAATTGAGTTTAATGACATTAATTTAGTTTGATGCATGGCAGACTATTGCTGGCACTGGAAAGCAGCAGAGGAAAGGTTATAAGTCGTCCCCGGAGGAACATGGTCTGTGGTGACCAATTCTGTCATATTAGCATTTTTGGTGGATAAGTACTTAGTGAAAAAGCTAATTATGACTCAACAGCTGTTCAATTTGCAATTGATTGACTTAATTACTACTTTCAATGAATCCCCATTTTTAACATGTGGTTGTCCTATTAATTTTCCCCATGTGGAAAATTAGCAAACACTTAAAGCTGGAATTCCAAGTCTTATGCATGTTGAATCTTAAATTGAACTTCAGGGAATTTCTCATTTTAGACAATCTGTCATCTTTATCATATTCTAAGGTTCAAAGGTCACGAGATTAGAGGAAAGTTTGGCACATTTTTTTATATAAACATAATGTCTGATTGCTTTTGAACATTAATTAGCATTCTTAATTGAAATATCACACACACACCCACACACACACACACACACACACACACACACACACACACACACATTACCAGTTAAAAGTCTGGAGGTTGTTTTTAATGTTATGTAATGTAATGTTATCTTATGTTGTTGAAAGAAGTCTCTTATGTCTCTTATGAACTTAGGCTGCATTTATTTGATCAAAAAAAAGTAAAAACAGTAAAATTGTAAAATATTATTACAATTTAAAATATCTCTTTTCTATTTTAATATATTTTGAAATTTAATTTATTCCTGTGATGCAAATCGGAATTTTAAGCATCATTATTCCAGTTTTCAGTGCACATGATCCTTCAGAAATCATTTTAATATGCTGAGTTTGTTTTTTTGTATTTTTTATTTTTTTCACCAGATAAGGGCAGACTAGGTGACATAGTTGAGGTTTTATATACGTTTTATTGTTCTAAATGCCATAAGCAAGCATAAAGATCTTTCCACCTCTGAATACCCAATAAAAAATCAGATCTAAAGAACAAAATGGATTATTCCTGAATAAATAATTTTTACTTGACCAAAGTTTTGGAAGCTGCTTATAATGGAATACCCATATTTAATGCTTAGTCCTACAGTATATGCAAACAAGAGTCATATACCTGCCAAATCCATTAATAATAAAAGCAATAAAATGTTTTATTTATTATCTATTATTTTAAGAAATGGCATATAGGCATGGCTTGCCCTCAAGGCACCTTCTCAACATTTTTGAGCGCCAATATATTCCAATATCTATATAATGGAATATTCTTTTATATATATATATATATATGTACAGTGGGTACGGAAATTATTCAGACCCCTTTAAATTTTTCACTATTTGTTATATTGTAGCCATTTGCTAAAATCATTTTAAGTTATTTTTTTTCCTCATTAATGTACGCACAGCACCCCATGTTGACAGAAAAACACAGAGTTGTTGACGTTTTTGCAGATTTATTAAAAAAAAAAAACGGAAATATTCACATGGTCCTAAGTAATCAACCTTTGCTGTGCACTCATATATTACCTCAGGTCTGTCCCATTTCTTCTAGATCATCCTTGAGTTGGTTCTACACCTTCATTTGAGTCCAGTTGTGTTTGATTATACTGATTTGACTTGATTAGGAAACCCACACACCTGTCTATATAAGACCTTACAGTTCACAGTGCATGTCAGAGCAAATGAGATTTATGAGGTCAAAGGAACTGCCTGAAGATTTCAGAGACAGAATTGTGGCAAGGCACTGATCTGGCCAAGGTTACAAAAAATTTTTCTGCTGCACTTAAGGTTCCTAAGATCACAGTGGCCTCCATAATCCTTAAATGGAAGACGTTTGGGGTGACCAGAACCCTTCCTAGAGCTGGCCGTCTGGTCTAACTGAGCTATCGGGGGAGAAGAGCCCTGGTGAGAGAGGTAAAGAAGAACCCAAAGATCACTGGGGCTGAGCTCCAGAGATGCAGTCGGGAGATTGTAGAAAGTTGTAGAAAGTCAACCATCACTTCATCCCTCCACCAGTCGGGGCTTTATGGCAAGAGTGGCCTGACGGAAGCCTCTCCTCAGCGCAAGACACACGAAAGCCCGCATGGAGGACTCCAAGATGGTGTGAAATAAGATTCTCTGGTCTGATGAGCACAAGATATAACTTTTTGGTCTTAATTCTAAGCGGTATGTGTGGAAAAACCAGGCACTGCTCATCACCTGTCCCATACAGTCCCAACAGTGAAGCATGGTGGTGGCAGCATCATGCTGTGAGGGTGTTTATCAGCTGGAGGGACAGGACGACTGGTTGCAATCGAGGGGAAAGATGAATGCGGCCAAGTACAAGGACATCCTGGACGAAAACCTTCTCCAGATTCTCAGGACCTCAGACTGGCCGAAGTTTACCTTCGCAACAAAAGGAGGAACAAGACAATGACCCTAAGCACACAGCTAAAAGTTGCTGTGAGTGGCTTCACAACAACTCTGTGACGTTTCTTGAATGGCCCAGCCAGAGCCCTGACTTAAACCCAAGTGGGCATCTCTGGAGAGACCTAAAAATTGCTGTCCACCAACGTTTACCATCCAACCTGACAGAATTGGAGAGGATCTGCAAGGAGGAATGGCTAAGGATCCCCAAATCCAGGTGTGAAAAACTTGTTGCATCTTTCCCAAAAGACTCATGGCTGTATTAGATCAAAATGTGCTTCTACTAAATACTGAGCAAAGGTCTGAATACTTAGGACCATGTGATATTTCAGTTTTTTTTTTATAAATCTGCAAAAATGTCAACAATTTGTGTTTTTCTGTCAATATGGGGTGTTTTTCTGTCAATGTGTACATTGAGGAAAAAAAAATTAACAAATGATTTTAACAAATGGCTGCAATACAACAAAGAGTAAAAAATTTAAGGGGGTCTAAATACTTTCCATACCCACTGTATATAAATATCTTATTACAATCTTAAATAACTAATTCAACCGACCACATATATACAGTATATATATATCAGAGATGGAAACTCAAGTCGCACTTAAGTCGCAAAAATAAAGACTTGCGACTTGACTTGAACAGCTGACTCGAGACTTGACTCGGACTCGTGATTTGAGAGACTCGAAAAAATGAAAGTCAATCATATGACTTTCCATTCACATTCCCTCTTTACTACCCCACATGACAGCATCATATACCACATTCGTCTATTCATTTCTAATTAATTCATTCCCTATTAATATGTCCTGCAGTAGTAAATGTCACAACAATTCATCTTAAAACACACCAAGCCAGCATTATTAGCTATCCACGCATGACACTGGTTTGAAACTGTAATATAGCCTACCAACTATAGAAATATTTTTAAATCATGATTATTATAAGATTGCACTGTAAATAAAGTACACAGTCTAAAGGTACCAGACGCGGCATATAAATCAAATCTGAAACGTAGATATGTAACGATGCACCCCGAGCCGGTTGAAAATCGATACAAATATGTGACGATTCAAATCTGTGGAGATGTTAAATGAATAGCGATACAATTGGGGGGTCTGAGTTTATATGAATGTACTCATGAAGGGGAACTGACGGTCTTTAGAAAAGTTTCAATGGTATTTTCACTCATAAATTTCATCTTGCCTCCATATAATCTGCGTGTCAGGAGCACTCTGCACTGAGTTTCCAGCGTAACGCACTGTAAAACACTGTACCACGTTGTTTCCATAGCGCCACCTGCTGGCAGAGAGTGAATTTGCGTCTCATTCAGAGCTTCTGCTGTTTCGTGTAGATACGTTTTATGCAGTATAGTTTTACAAAACTAAAGTCAGACCATTCTATTTTTGCTTTAGATTTCATAATTATACAATCTAATTTAGATTAAAAACTGCTTGTGCCGCAGGTATCAGCATTTTTGTTTGGACTGTGATTAAAATTGCAGTGGTTGCCTCTAATTTTAGATAGAAAGGACCCAGACCAAGAATTGGTTTGTTTTACACGAAAAATATTTCTTTCATTTTGAGTTATTCATTTTAGTTGGGGTTTGTTTTTTAATTTCAAATCTTTTTTGTTGACCTTTTACAATAAAGAAATTCAGCATGTTGTCTAATCTATTTTGTAAAAAAAAAAAAAAGAGAGAATCTTGAGAAAATTGTATTATGAAGCAACATAAATGCATTTAAACAAGAATTAAAATAGTGGTAAATATAACCATTGAAACTACCCATCATTTTAAAATTAGTTTTGCCAAAAAAATAAATGCTATAAAAGTAATTAATAAAAAAGACAAATAGCAAAAAAGACAAAATTAAGGATGACCATAAATAGTCTGTTAACCGACAGTAAGAATTTTGACGGGGGGGGGGAGGGGGGGGTGGGTGATTATGAAACAATAAAAAATAAAACTGAACCAGGATAGTTACTCCAAAAATGAAAATTCTGTCATCATTTACTTTCCCTCATGGACAACACCCCTCTTTGATTATCAAATCTTCAAAATGTCTTCTTTTGTGTTCAACATAAGAACGCAACTCATACAGGTTTTGACCAACTTGATGGTGAGTAAATGATACAGAATTTTCATTTTTGGGTGAACTACCCTTGTAAGATCACGTCAATTCCCTTTTTTAGTGCTATATTTCAGAAATAAGGTAAATACCTGGAAATAAATTATAATACACTTCCTGTATACAAGTTAATGATTGTCAATAACAGTTTGTGAGCTTATAGACGTTTTGAATATATATATATATATATATATATATAGATATATAATATATATCTATAATATTTTACCTGTAGGCATTTAGCAGATGCTTTAATCCAAAGCGATTTACAAATTAGGACAATAAAAGCAGTCAAAACTAGCAAATATATATAACAATATATAAGTGCAAATGACAAGTCGCGGTTAGCCTAACGCAGTACACGATAGCACGTGTATATTTTATATATAATCTATATATATATATATATATATATAAATCTATATATAATGTCCATATTACCACACACACACACCACACATACCACACACCAAACAAAGAAAACAATTAGATAAATCGAAAAAAAATAGAAAGCTTTTTGTTTGTTGTTGTTTTTAAGAAAGCTAAAAAATAAAAGATAATATAAAGTAGAAAAGTAACTTCAGAATCGATTCTTGTTTAGAGTTAGAGGGTCTAATAAAGGTGGAACAGATGTGTTTTTTGTGGTTTCTTGAAGATGGTTAAGGACTCCTCATTCCACCAGGAGGGAACAGTTAATTTAAAAGTGTGTGAAAGTGATTTTGTGCTTCTTTGAGATGGCACAATAATGCGTCGGTCGCTTGCAGAACTCAAGCTTCTAGAGGGCACATAAGAAGACCTTTATTTCTTATCTATATATATAATATATATATATCTATATTATATAAATATAGATAAGTATAATATATATTTCTGTTTGAATTATGCAGTGAAAAAAGTAAATAAATGCCAGACGGTCAGACCCTCCCTTAATTCGCACACTGGTCCTGGTATCGTTTTTGCTGCCGCTGTGCTGTACGGCTGTATTTCACAGAGATGTCTTAATAGAGAGCAGTGAATGCAGGAAGAGCGGTATGATGCTTTGTTTAGCTGTGTGGAGTTTCAGTGCTGCAGTGTCTCATGGTGAGTCTCATGCTGAAAGCTCATTCAACAGAATCAGACAGCCCAAGCTTTAAGACAAAATGAATAAAGACAGACCTTGGCAGGCTGAAAGAGAGAGAGAGGCACAGATAGAAAGAGAAAATGAGAAATACTGGATGGCAAGATCGCCTACTGACTGTATGAATGTCCTTGAAACAAACGGAGGTGATAGAAGGATTGAGAAATGGAGGAGGAAAACAATGGGATGGTTTTGAAAAGCAGACGACTACTGGGAGAAAAAAATAAATAAAAGAAAACAAAGAGGAAGAAATTCCCAAAACCAAATACGTCTCACTTGAGATTGAATGTAGCAATAATTAAAGGGATAGTTCACAATGAAATGAAAATTCTGGCATTATTTGCTCACAATCATATCATTCATATTTTCTGAGGAACAAAAAAGGAGATATTTTGTAGAATCGTTTTGCAGTTCTTGATGTGCAGTGACTAAAAGGACTAAAAACTTCATAACCACCAAACATAAAATCACTCAAAGAAAGAAATATAAATAAACAAATAAATAAATAACCTTATAATTTAAAGAAATATTGACCAATTAACAATTAAATACTACAATATTAAACAAAATGCACGTACAGATTATGTGCACAACGCTTTTTCACAGAATTTCACAAATATTAATTTTGTGATTCATTTCTTAATTTATTTGATTGACTGTTTTAGCATTTAACAACATCATCGTAAGTCATCATAACCTGAAATCATGTTATAAATCATAACACATAAATAACTTAAATTCACAAATCCACCGTCTTCTGATTTTTATTGCTTTCGTCATTATTATTTTTCGCAGTCAGTTATTTGCAGTTTGTATTTTTGGCCACAGCATACCATTTTAATGGCAAGACAGGTCGTTCGCAATGCAGACCAATAACCGAACTCTCATACTATACCAAACCACTTACTTTGATGGAGAGTTTCATGGGAATAACTGATTATAACGTGTATGCCTTTATGATTTCTTACACAATCTCACGGTCTGTTTAAATATATATGTCAGTCAATACATCTGGTAAATTATGACTATCGATAGCGGCCGGTTCATACCATTCCTACCCATGAAACTGACAAAAACCACTCAGGGACTTTTGCCATCCAGTGAAAGAAATGAAGAGCAAAGCATTATGAATCGTCAATTCTGATGAAACCTTTTACTGAGCCCCACCCCGACCCTATCATTTTGCGTCAAAAAACCACGGCCATTAAGTTTAATTGACAGTTGGTGGAGTTGATGTGGCTGACTTGAAAATCATCATGCCATGGCCCAGGAGTGAAACAAAACAAAAACCTGGTTATATAATCAAATTTCTGACAGGGTGAGAACATTTTCCCACCAAACTGCCTGTCTGCAACTACTGTATGTCGGTTGACAATTTCAACCATATTATGTCAAATTTAAGCATAATTGACTCTTTGCCTTTAAAATATTAAAGATCAGCCCTACTTTAACAGTAATTGTTGGTTTCCATATTAACATACAAGATTTGGCTATTTTACAATCCGAGTACTATTATTTAATATTATTTCACAATATTACTTATTATTATATTATTATATTATAGTAGTAGTAGTAGTAGGAGTAGGTATAGCAGCAGCAGCAGTCAGTATAGCAGTAGTCATATAAGGAGTAGTATCATAGTAGTACATAGTACTAGCAGGCAGCCGTAAGTAGCATTATAGTATAGCAGCAGTATAGTATCAATAGTATTAGTAGAGTAGTAACTAGCGCACAGCATACGTAGTAGCACAGCACAGGAGTCGTATAGTAGCAGCCGCCGGCAGCAGCATCAGAGTACTAGTTAGCCCACACCGCAGCAACAGCACATATTTAGTAGTAGTATTAGTAGTAGCAGTATAGTACAATATTATGACTAGCTACATTAGTAGTAGTAGCAGCAGTATATAGCCTAGTATAGTAGTAGTATACTTAGCAGCAGCAGCAGCAGTAGATATAGTATTATTAGTAGTAGTAGCAGCAGCAGCAGTAGAAGTAGTAGTAGTAGTAGCAGTACCAGTAGTAGCAGCAGTAGCAGTAGTAGCAGCAGCAGCAGAAGCAGTATAGTATATTAGTATACTAGCATCGCATCAGCAATAGAGCACAGCAGCAGCGAGTAGTAGTATAGGTAGTACTAGCAGCAGCAGCCAGCAGTAGTATATAGCAGGAAAGAAAAAAAAAAAAAAAAAAGAAAAAAAAAAAAAAAAAAAAAATGAGAAAAAAAAAAAAAAAAAAAAAGAAAAAAAGGAAAAAAAAAAAAAAAAAACAAAAAAAAAAAAAAAAAAAAAAAGAGAAAAAAAAAAAAAAAAAAAAAAAAAAAAAAAAAAAAAAAAAAAAAAAAAATGCAAAAAGAATAGTAGTATAGCATCAGAGCAGCATATAGTACAGTATATAGTACTAGCGAAGCAGCAGCATAATAGTATATAGTAGTATCGACAGCAGCGCGCAGCATATAGTAGTAGCACACGCAGCGTATAGGACAGCCGCAGCACAGCAGTAGTAGTATTAGCGTGAGTAGTAGTCTAGTATTAATGCAGTTTTGGGAATAGTTCATTTAGACATTGTACGAACTTCGCTATAAATGTCAAATATTTGGTAATTGGTATAATTCCATTTATAATAAATAATTATATCTTATAACTCATACAATATAATAATAATAATAGAAATAAATAATAAGTATACACTATTATTGTATTATTCTTATTTTACACGTATAGAATAGGTTACATTAAAACTGGTTTAGACCGCATAGTATGTTACTGTAAGTCAGCAATGTATTGAGTTGCATAATAATAATATATAGCAAATTGTTACATTTTGTTTTTATTATTAATATTATTATTATTGTTGTTGGTTTTTGTTTTACACTATTGCATTTTACACTATTATTTTTTCTGTGGACCCTCTAGAACCCTCTTGCAATCTCCTGTTTCAAAGTTTCTCATATATAATATTTCTCTCAAGAAAAGACAACACTGCATGTTTTTTTTTTTCATGTATTTGCAAAACTAACAAGCCTGACACATCTGATGAAAATTATAAGCACTTTCACACCAGAGACGGTTGAAAATATGCCTTCTTGACCTATAGATGTGTGTTCTCTGACTGTAAATGGAGAACAAATCTTAGGCTGACCATGCTGAGATAACTAAAGCGAATATTGGTACTTCAGGATAAGCAGTTGTTCTTACTGCGATACTCACAGCGGTAGAACTATCAGTCCACACCATCCCTCCATCAGAGCGACAGCATGTGATGTCCTCCCTCTGGATTTACTGTTTCACACTAATATTGCTAAAGGAAAATATCCATCCAACTCTCCATAAATCTTGCTTTTCTCATTCCCACGCTCTTTTTCTGGGCATTTGCACAGATCTTTCTGTTCTTTGGCTGTGCATTTGAACAGTGGCATTAGAAGCACAGATTTTGAATTATCAAAAGGGTTTCTGTTTACTAATGGTATTATATGGATATGGAATTTACTAATGTTCTTTACAGGGTGTTATTTACATTTGATTGTGTAATGTGTTTTACAACCAGTAATAATTATAATCAAAAATGCGGCATTGGCCTTGGTCCTGCAGTGAGTGGGTGCTTTCATTGTTTTAAACACAACATAGCTTATGTGTGTCTATGGCAGAGAGACATTCAGTCCTTGACAGGATAATCTGCATGTTGCAATTTTTTTCAGAAATTCACAAAATGGAAATCTGTGCACATTGTGCCTTATGTTTTCTGTCATGGCTTTGTGACCTTGTGTTTGAATTTGTTTGCATGAGTCAACACGAGCTCGTGTCCAGTGGGCAGACATTTGTTTTGCAGCAGAAACATGGCCTGGGTCCACATGGGGAAAGGACAGCTTTGACAGGACTTTGACCAGGTGAGTGGACTCAAATCTGCCCTCACTTACCAAAAGCTTCACTATGAAGGACTCTAAAGAATGCTATGATTGTTTTTTACCTTCCTCTATGTTGGAAGCAAAGGCAAAATGTATTACCATGTAGGTGAAACATATTTGTTCTTATATAACTTCTACATTTATTTCAAGTTGAAAGACTTCAAAGATATTTTGTGATTTTAACTAAAGGTTAAAAGAATCAACTGCTTTTCAGTATGTCAACAGACAGAATTTGAGGTAAAAGCTCTGTAATTATAGAAACTTAACGGGATAGTTCACCCAAAAATGCTGTCATTAATTAGTCACCCTCATGTCATTCCAAACCTGTAAGACCTTTGTTCAAATTTGGAACACAAATTAAAATATTTTTGATGAAATCTGAGAGCTCTCTGACCCTGCATAGACAGCAATACAACTGCTAATTTGATTAAGCTACTAGAATATTATTTGTGCGCAAAGATAACAAAAACAATGACTTTTATCAACAATTTCTCCTCTTCCGTGTCAGTCTTTGATTGAGCGTTAAGGGCCCTGCGATGCGGAGGCCACAGGTTGCTGACCACTGATGTCGCATGGACTATTTTAACGATGTCCTGACTACCTTTCTGGGCCTTGAAAGTGGTGGTTATGTTACTGTCTATGCAGGGTCAGAAAGCTCTCGGATTTCATAAAAAATATCTTAGCTTGTGTTCTGAAGATGAACGAGTCTTATGGGTTTGCTTGGATTTGTTAACAAAGTTATAGGCTAATATCTTGGAAACTTAGTGGTTACTGGAAATAACCATTAAATTAAAATAATTGGCAAGAAACATAAGATAAAAATAATAAAGTAAGAATAAGTGAAAATATTTTATGTGGGATTAAAAAAAATGTCACATCCCTTATAAATAAACTCTGACCCAAAACAAAACCAAACAGTAAACCCTACAAATATAAACACAAAACAACAAAACAAGACCAACAATACACCCCCCCCCCCCCCAAAAAAAAAAAAAAAAACAGGTTTGCAAATAAGAAATATGAATAATACTGCAGCACAATATATATATTTTTTTTTACGTAAACATTTTTACACTATTTGCTGAAGTGGTTAAACCATCTAAATGTCCAGACTCATCAGCAAAGCATCAACAAGTTGTTTTCACCCTGCACAGAACTGCTATTCACTGGACCTTTTTTCAATTTTATTTCCAGACCATTCTCTGTAAACTCTAGAGAGTGTTGACATGAAATCCAGTCCAATCCCGTGAGATCAAAAAAAAAAAAAGGATTTTGTTTCTGAAATACTACCCCCCCCCCCCCCCGACAGCAGTCTGGCACAACAACCGTGTCATGTTCAAAGTCATTTCAATCACCTTTCTTCTCCATTCTGGTGTTTGGTTTGAACTTCAGCAGATCATCTTGACCATATTGAGTTGCTGCCATGTGACTGGCTATTTAGATATTTATATATACGGGCAGTTGAATAGGTGTACCGAATAAAGTGGCTGGTGAGCATATCAATATTTCATAAAAAAAATATATATTTTATTTTAAAATATACTAAAATATTTACTACTTTACTATATATTTTTATTATCTCCACTGGCTCAGGAGGGAATGGACTGACACATGACGTCTAGACCTACATCCCATGCGAGCATGTGCATTCCTGCTTTCTTTACATTTATGGTTGTGATGCATCACAGAACACTAATTTCAGTATACATATACCACTGATTTGCCTGATGGTGAATTAAGATAACGTACAGGCATAAATCACTGATGGAAAAGGAAAATTAATTTCAGAGATTTAATAAACACTAAAAGTCCCCCTCTGCTCTGAGGCCCATCAGTGACCTGAAACAAAATATGTGAAATGTTAGTGTTTATAATGGTGGCCTAACACTGATCACTGCATTTATGTCAGTGTCATTTCACCAATGAGCAACTCATTCCTGTAGGGTCTTGCTCTCAGTCTACCATAAAATTAGATCCAAGTTTATATTATATTCATGTTATTCCTGTCAGAATTCCCATGATTCATTCATGTTTTCGGGTCAGAGTGTTTTTACATTTGCTGATTGTTAAGTCGCTTTTTGTAGCAGCTCTTTCAAGAACTATATGCTACTGAATGTTCTTACAGCATTCTTACTCTAATACTGCAAAATACGATTAACACATCTAAAATGAAAGCACTTAATAAATTAATTTATGACTGTCAATTTGTGCTTCCTCAGATCAAACTTGTTTCCTTGTTCACCATAAAACCTGATTAGAATCCATGTAATGACAGGGTCTATAACAGCACTAATAGCATGTTTTACAGTAGCAGTCGTTTAGCAGTCACAAGAATAGTCTAGGAGGGCTTATTAAGTGAATATGATGAGGCCAGACGGCAGTTTAAACTAGACTGCATGCGGTGAACTCGTCGTTTGATTGCAAAACTCACGGTGGAGACAGAAATCCCAGAATTCTCAATCTTCTCTCAACGCTTTGTGGTTTCAAAGATGACGTTAAGTTCAGGTTCTGTGAAATGAACACTGTCAGAATACAAAAATGCATAATGCATGCTGAGATTGATGGCCATAAAGACTAAGCAGTGAACAAAACATTAGCATTTTTTTTTACTTTACTCATTACTAAGATGTGATGATATTCTATAATATTTACAATATTTTAGCATAATTTAGATATCATTATAGTTTTCAATTTTGCTATGTTTTTGTCTATTAAGTTTTTTGTTTGTTGTTGTTGTTGTTGTGTTTGGTCTATGTAGCTTTTATTCATTTTTATTTCAGTTGTAGTTTAGTTGGACAGAAACACTCAATGTATTTATATATACGAACAGGATATTGAGTGAGTGAGTGAGTGAGTGAGTGAATGAATGAATGAGTATAATAAACAAATAAATAAATAAAATGCCATACAATTAAATACCAGAATGAAGTCTAAATGTGCATTTGCATTCTAAAACATGATTCATGTTGTTTTGTCCTCAAGACATGGAAACTGAAGGTTAAGTTCACATATTCAATTCTATTTTCATTTACTTCACATCATGTCATTCCAACCAATATTCATTTTTTTCTGCTGAACACAAAATAAATAATTAGAATTTTTCAGATGTTTTTTTTTTCCTTGCAGTGAAAGTCAATGGGGTCCAACATTTCAAATGAAATAAAAGCAGTGTAAAATTAATCTATAAAACACCAGTGGTTTCATCTGAGCCTTCTGAAGTAATCAGAAGAT
This sequence comes from Sinocyclocheilus anophthalmus, assembly GCA_018155175.1. Classification (NCBI taxonomy): domain Eukaryota; kingdom Metazoa; phylum Chordata; class Actinopteri; order Cypriniformes; family Cyprinidae; genus Sinocyclocheilus; species Sinocyclocheilus anophthalmus. The sequence continues at coordinate 220,588 of JADLZN010005834.1, forward strand.
TCAAGTAATCATAAAAGATCACTTATGATGAGCAGACCAAAATTTAAGTAAAATCATATACCCATGACTCTTGATATTTTGAGGTGTCGCTAGATTTGATTGCCGCTTTTTATTTTGTTTATTATTTTTTTTTTATTGGACTGTATTTACTAATATTGCCGTTAAACAGTAGTGCAAATGTTAACGGCAATAAATGAATATGTCAGCCTTAATGTGTCCAACTATTGACATGGACATCATATCAAAAAGGCTGTGATACAACAAAACTCTAAAATAATGCTTAACTAGCAACAGTATTTAACTATAAGTGCAGATTAAGAAAGGTTTAATTGTGCATAAAAAAAAAAAAACTAACTTAATTTCATACTGACTTTAAGCTATGTCATATGAAAGAGTTTCTTGGCTTGCACTGATTTTCCTTTTTCTTTCACAGTGAGGAGTGATTAAGTCGTGTCTCATGTGTAGCTGGTTATTTGCGACTCTTGCATTTGTCTGATCCAACACTATACACAGCAGCTTGCAGCACAGGTGTGAGCCAGGGGAAGGTGGAAGGCGATTGCCTGCCAGAGCGTGAACTGAGGGATCATCCATCTGCTCTTCGTCTGACTCAGTGCTTACACCAACAATGGCTGCTGTTCTCCAACTCTCAAGGGTGATTATGGGAAATGAAGTCTTCGACAGCCTGATTCCCAGAGGCTTAAGGCCCTGCAGTTGTGCTTTCAGAGGTTTGTGCAACTTACTTTATGCCTCGAGATCACTCAAGCAATGTTCTGGAGGTGCTAAAGATTAGCTCTCACCATCTGACACGCGGCTTGTTTCGTCTGAATGATGTTTCAAGCTCTGTTTGGCCACTAATTGATCAATTATTTGAAAACATGCTGATAAATGAGGGCCATTGAGAACACAGCTTAAGCTCCCAGAAGCTAAATTGGGCTGCAACGGAGCTGCTCAAGGCTAACTGGAGATTATTGTTGTAGTTTCTGGAGTGCTGGAGAAGTGTTGGTAAGTTTAAATGGTCTAAGATAGAGGTTGGGCTATTCATTATCTGCCCCTTTAATGAAGTTGGTTTTCATTTATTCATCAATTTCCAGAAAATATACAGACATCTGCTGTATATATGATGTACTCAGTATTCTACTGTAGTCTGTGTGCAGAAGCCCTAAATCATTTCACATATGGGTAGTTTACTTTAATATATTATCCAACTATCACTTAAAGCAAAGAACAATAACTATACCATAACTATATCTGTCCACACCAATAGACAATAATGCTTTGTTTCTTATGAGTGCACACTTCAGTGTCTTCTACCACTCTAAATGCTGAAGGCTAAAGTTCTGACCGATAACAACATATAACAAAAATAACAACATTATATATCAGAGTACTACTGCAATGATAACACAATGTCATGGTACAGTTATAACGATAACAACATAACTATAACAATAACAACATGATAACAACATATCACAACTATAACAATAACAGCATGATATCATGACTACAACTATAACAATAACGATAACAACACAGTATCACAGTACAACTGTAACGATAACAACACTGTCATGACACAACTATAACGATAACAACTCGATATCACAATACAACTGTAACAATGACAATAACACAATACAACTGCAATGATAGCAACACGATATCACAAAACAACTATAACAATAACAAAGCACTATCATGGTACAAGTAAGATAACACATAGACTGTAAAAAAAGATGGACGACACGTCTCCACTTCCTTCCACTATAGAAAATGAAGCCAAAACATTTACAGTATGGCAACTGTCATCTTGCGAAAATGACGTCATTTGGAGCCCGAGTCTAAGCAGCAGAGATTCATTTGGAGCCAGAGTCTGCGCAGTAGTGATTGTGAGGTGGAGCCGCGGAATCAAAGTCCCGCCCAAACTCTCGCAGACCTAATCACAACCTCACAATCATGACACCACACCACTTTTTTTTTTTACTTTAAATAACTAATTAAAAGCAAACTTAGCATGCTAAGAACTACCTAAAATGACAGAAAATGTATTTGGAAAAATGTATTTGAAGTGTAATTTGATTATTCAGTTTGTCTCACGTCCCATTAGATTACATGGAGAGGGCAGGGTTTATGACCTATACTGCATCCAGTCACCTGGGGGCGATCGAGACACTTTGGCATCACTTTTCAAGACTTGTGCGGCACACTTGAGATAACACAATCACGATACAACTATAATGACAAAAAACGAATATTATGACACAACTATAACGATAACAACACAATATCACGATTCAACTGTAATGACAACAACGTGATATCACGCCACAATTATAACAATAACAAACCAATATCACAAAGCAGCTGTAACAATAACAACATAATGTCGCAAACAACTATAACGATAACAACACAATATCACAAAACAACTAACGACAACACAATATCACAGTACAAATTTAACAATAGAAACACAATATCACAATACAAATGTAAAGATCATACGATATCAGGATACAACTGTAATGATAACAACACAACATCACGATACAACTGTAACGTGAAAAACTTGATATCACAATACAATTAATGATAACAACACAATATCATGATACAAGTGTAACTCAAAATCATAATACTACTTTAATGACACAATGACATAATACAACTGCAGTGATAACACAATATCAGAATACAAATAACAACACGATATCACGACTATAAGGAAAACAAGATATCATGATACAACTATAACGATAACAGCACAATATCACGATACAACTGTAACAATAACAAAAAACTATGTCTTTGTATAACATTGCAAAATCATAAGATATCATACGACTTGGCTCATAGAAAATGGTAACTTATTTATTTATTTTAGGGATGCACCGATACCGATACTGAGCTCCTGTACTCGTACTAGTACTCGTTAAAATGCCCCCATACCAAACGCAGATACCACACAGCATGTGATAAGCGCCATATTGTAACGCCAAGCCAGCAGAGGGAGCCCTTGCCCGAGTACTGACCGTGCTCCACTCCCTCTGCTTCCTCTGCTTTCACTTCCTGTTTGACTCCCATATAAACTGAGACCAGTCCATGTGCTGATCGCGAAGTATTGCCAGTCGATCTGCCTTACCAAGCGTTATTCTTCCTCTGTTCCTGATTGTTTTCCTGTGTATGATTCTGCCTGACGACTTGACTCACGGTATTTGTACTCTGCCCCTTTTGTTCTGACGCCTGATTGGACTGATGTTTGTGTTTGGACTCATTGCCTGCCTCTCCACTATTGTCTCTGCCTCTGCCCTTGTGTATGACGAACGATCTGCTTGCTTCTCTGACTTTGACCCTCTGCCTGATTATCGACATCTGTTTAAAGCCTTGACCTTTAATAAACTTCCGCTCATGGATTCTAACCAAACTCCAGCATCTCTGTTACACATATTCAGACAAAGAAACACCGACAACAGAACAACACACAGCAGAATGGAGTTAAGGATGTCTACTACGAAGAATATGTATGCAATGAATATAATGTTAAACATTCAGTATTGACTGTATAGCTGATGTGAGCGAGCTGATAAACAAAGCGCGCTGAGTGAATTGAGCGCGCGGCGGCGCAGATGCACAAGCTTGTCGAGTGAATATATCTTTCTCACAGACATCACTGGAAAGTTTGTAGTTCGGTCGGATATGTCAAAAACAAGTAAGTAAAACAATGCACAAGTTACTTAACGGTAGGGAGAGAGAGACAGAGAGAGAGAGAGAGTGCGCACTTCTGTTGTGTGATCTTTGATGTTCACTCACTTTGCACACGCATCATTTGGATTAAAACTAAATCGTCAAAATAAGACCATTCATAGGGGCATTCACTATACACATCATTTATTTTCAACCTTAAGCACAACACGACTTTCTGGCGAAAGTGAATCTAGCAGCCTGTGTGAAATGCGCTAGGCTGTACTATTCTGCACCAGTACAAATACCTGCAGAATAGAGAGGTTTTGGAATATAAATCGCAACACGTTTCAGATGAAAAAAAACGTGACTTATATTTCTGAAAATATCACAGTTAGGAGATTTATAACGAGTGGTTCCCTGCATTATTACAGCAAAGTGCGTGATTGTAATCTATTACATACCTTTCTATCAAAGTTATCGAACATTATCAAGCTGAATTTGTTCTGACACAGTTTAACTCTAAAACTATAGCAAATAAACTGTGATAATGTGAGAAATGTTGAAGGTGTCTGAATAAATATTGGTTGAGCCTGTACCATTGGTAAGACTAGAAGTTAACCAACTAACAATATACATACTCTTTTAGTTTCTGTACCCAATATTTAAAAAAATTTACAAGTGCAATAAAAATATTGGTATCGGTACTCGGTATCGACAAGTACCAAAAATAAAAGTATCGGTATCGGGCGAGTACTGGAAAAAGTGGTATCGGTGCATCCCTAATTTATTTACATTGCACTGTTAAAATTTGGCAAATGGACAATATTATCTCTGTTGACCTGTTAATCTGTTGATTATTACAACCTCTGGTGCCCGATCAAGAATAAAATAAACATTTCCAACACATAAAATTGAGAAACACAGATCTTTTTTCTTCTATAACAGTCCCCCCTGGAGATTTTGTCTGAAAAGACTTGTTCATAACACAAACCTGAAACGGAAAGCAGTCTTATGATCCTTTTAAGAGGCAAACTTTAGCCCTTTAGGTGAGTTGAAGCATGCAAGACATCGATTCCTCATTTAAATTCCTCTGGCCAAAATGATTCAGATAAATGAAGAAAGATCAATATCATGGATTGCTTCTCTTTTTTTAGATCAGTTCTCTGACAAGACAATGAATGGCCGAAAGGAGTGAGTAGGTGTGTGTTCAAAGATGTAACTATGTGCGATCAAGGACTCAAACTGAGGGGTGTCAATAAATTTGATCCAGAGAGAGTGCTATCCGTCAGTCCCTATGAATACAGCGCAGCGGGACAGGCCACCACTGGCTGACTCCATCTTTGATCCACATTCCCACTGAGTCCCAGACATTAACTCTGGAGTCGTGACGAATTCCCTGGGGGGACCATCCACAGGGGTCTCTCTGTCTACAGGGTATTTAAAGCAACATTGTCTGGCCTGCTGATAGAAAATGCAGACACAAACACATATTCAGAAAATGAATGTTCATGTATTGTGGGTAGAAACGTCAAAATTGCACTGAATTGTTGTAAATAAAAACTTAGAGTTGTACCTAAACAACTACCTTACTTAATAACATTAAGCAACAAATTAGGAGTATATTGAGGGAAACCACTTAGTTAATAGTGAATATGTGTTCTTTAATCTAAAGTTTTACCATATTTTTGCTTCAAAAGTAGACAAATTAATCATTTAATCATTTATTTTGTCTGTGAATTGCTTTTTACAAAGCTTATACAAATCACTATCAAGTGCCAAAGTGAGTTACTGAGTTACTATGGTGACTGGCAACTTTATGCAGAATTGCAATATAATACATGGTTTAAACTTCAGGAAGAATAGTCTTACTCTCACTGCTTTGATCTTCTGATGCAAGAGACATGAGCAAAGCAAATCAAAGAGATGCAAGCGCTACTATAGTCTGTTTAATAATGACGGATGTGTTTGTGTTTCCACACACGCACAGTTCTCCTCCTCTGATCTTTCTGGATGCAGAGTTTCTGTTTGCTTGTAAAGAGGTTAGCTACTTAGCAAAGAGTAAGTTACTGTCACTGAGACATGCAGGTTATTTCTCGACCTTGTCAGCCTATTCTGGTTTTGCTTGGAATACATTGATTTGCTGGTTTATACATATTGCACAGATTACTATACAGCATCATCATACATCATAAGTGAAAGTAGATTATTCTGTCACCTACGAATTCCTCTTATCTATGTAAGATCCAGTTAAAGATTTTCTTTAAGAAAGTGTCTGAAATCAGTGTAAATGTTGCTACCTGATTGCATCACACCTTTCTGGGATACTTCTGACTGAAAAAGATCCTAATGTAACATATATAACTCCAGAATAAAATTAGATGTTAAAATTTAAAAAAGGATGACTTATTATACAGATCACCAATATTTCATTATATTATATTTTAATTTCTTTAAAAGCATGTAATGGACTTTTATTTTGTAATTAGTCGCATGGCATTCATTGCTCAGCTGATAGTAAGTGTAGCACTAACAACGTTAAGATCATAGGTTGTCTGTGAAGGTATATGTTCCAGCATGTTCCACAACTGCCAAAGAGACAAGTGAGAATACAAACTCATTGCCCATTACACAGAAGCCAAACAAGCCTTAAACCGTCCTGTCCCACACACCTGTTTTTGACAGGCTCAGATCAGGGATGGATTATGGGCCGCACCAGGTGGGTCCATCGGGAGCCTTCAGAGCCTCGGGCCATGAGGCTTGAGACTGGCAGAGGAGGTTGAACACCAGGTTGCTGTGCCCCCCTGATCGCTCAGCTAACACCCTACGTGGGACACCTGCACCATTTAGTGCATACACAAGCTGTATCGGCCTTCAGTGAGTCCTCTGCTAGATGAACACCAGAGCCCCCAGGCCCCTCTTACACTAGATATATATTATTAGCCTTCTAATCTTAGCCTACCAAAACAGCCTTTTCCTAATTGTTTTAGGGTCAAATGACAAATAAGTCTGGAAAAGAAAAGAAAAGAAGAGAAAAGAAAAGAAAAGAAAAGGACATATCTAAAAAGCTAGTTTAAAAATCCTTAGAAATTTAATGTTTAAATTCATGTTGGTTTTAAATGATTTGGAAAACTGCAAACATTATGTTTTTGTTCCACCTCATGGCCGTAAGAATAATTTTGGGAGACATGATAAAAATATTATGCTAATCTTTCAAAAAGGATGGTTTATTTATTCATTTTGATATACAGTAACTTGTTTCACCTTGAAACCTCTGACTTTATGCACCCCCAAAATATTAAAACCAATTTAAATGTATTCAAAAAATACATTTAAAATGCATTATACACAGTGACTTAAATACACTTCTAAAAAGAACATGCTGAGCATAGATAATGATCATAATTGTAAGGGTAAAAGGCTGTATGTGATGGTACAATACTATAGTAAAAACCTGTTAACAGAATATTAATTCACTATACAGTGACAAACTGTAATAAGTGTATTTGTGAAAATGGAAAAAAATATATTTTTACAGTAAAATACTGTTGAGTTTACTGTATATTGTTAACATTTATGTTATATCTTATGCTGTTAAATTAATGTTTATTGCATTATTATAGTGTCATACATGTAACCATAACGGTGTAACAATATGGTCGTCATCCACAACATTTCAAATATTGTGACCATGGTACTCTCATGAACGCGCATCAAAGACTGAAATGGAAGAATAGAAGTTGTTGAATAAAGTCATTATTTTTGTTTTCTTCGCACACAAAAAGTATTCTCACACCTACATTGAATTATGGTGGAACCACTGATTTCACATGGACTATTCAATCCATGTCCTTACTATCTTTCTGGGCCTTAAATGTGTCAGGGTCAGAAAGCGCTCGGATTTCATACAAAAATATCTTAATTTATGTTCTGAAGATGAACGAAGATCTTAAAGGTTTGGAATGACTTGGTGTAATTAATGTAATTATGACAGCAGAATTTAAAATTTTTTTGCTAAATAAAGTTTTACCAGACAAAACTATAGCTTCATGAAATTCACCCTTAAGCCAAATTGACCTTGTCATAAGTAGGATAACGGGTAAGTCACTATACTAATCAGGAGAGGTGACCTCCAAAAGCATGAGCCTAAGGGCCTCGCAGGACCATGAAAAGTCCGTGGCTCAGATGTGGAAAGATTCTTGCGTTCCACGTGTGAAGATGACAAACATCTCCACACGTGGACAAACATCACCCACTGCTCCGGGTGTGTGTTCACTGCTGTGTGTGTGCACTTAGGATGGGATAAATGCAGAGCACTAATTCCTAGTATGGGTAACCATACTTGGCCACATGTCACATCACTTTTTTTTTTTAAACAGACGGATGAGCGATTCGGACATGTTTCTGAAATCCCTCTTGTCCTAAGTATGGCATCATTATATATTAAGAGCTCTTTACAGCACTTTCTACCTGACTGCGGCCCCGTTCCTATAGCCACAGTGTCTTTCTCTAGTTTATGACCTCATCTCCAGCGATTGCCACATTCAACGGCTTATCTGGGCTCCCATCATTACCGCCCCGTGTCGGCATCCTGCCTTCCCCGCATACTTTATGTCTCAATTTATTTACCTATTATTCTGCGACTGCGACGCTCCTGGAAGCTCCTTGGCTTCGCCCATGCAAAGTGTGCCAAATAGATCTCCCATGAGGCGTCAGCAAGTTGCACTTCTTGCAAAGCCAGGCACTTTTTTTTACACCTTAATCTCAACCATCATTGGACAGAGAGACTCTGTTATTTGCACCGTAAAACATACTGTATACCGAACGCCTTTAAAGCATCTACTGATCCCGAAGGAAGGAGGAGAGCAAATCCTTGCACAGAAAACGCAAGGTTTAGAATAGAGTTGGCTAGTGAAAGCGAACGTTTTTTGATTTCGAAATGGATTAAGTCCTCCTCCTCATTTTTTATCCTTCTTTTCTCTGCATTATATGCTAGCAGTTTGTTTTAGGTGCCGCATCCTTCGCTTCCTTTCACTTCCATCTTCCTCACAGATGGGCACATGATCAGTTTGGTCGTATTTGCACAGGCTGGTTCATTGAGGTATTCTTAAGAAAGGAGTGAAAACCGCCAGAAGAATAAAGGACAGGAACATCTCTGTGAGTCACAGGCTGTCAGTAAAAGGGCTCTAAATTGGGGTCTTGAGTGCCATTGTAGCCTGCTTTCAAAATCTGTAGGCCTGGATTACCACCATAGAGAATTGTTAGGAAAACTGTAATGTCTTTGCACTGCCATAGATAGATGAATACGCACAAGCCGTCAAGCGTAATGCAATTAATTCACGGGTGTATTTTCACACTGGCCTTTCATTTCACTCCTCTTCTATCCATAATACAGGTGTGCATGTAAAGCTCAAAGCCACAATGGCCTTCTTTTCGAGATGCAACCATCTGCAAAAATGGCATCAAGGGTTATAATAAACCCAGTCAATAGGTTGAAAAGAAAGAATGGATCCTATGCAAATTCAAAACCTCGCTGGAGGGAAACTAGTGCAGAGTTTTGCGCATTAGTAAATACTGGGTGGTGTTATATAGTGTGTCAGTAGAAATGTTCCAACTTAATAATATAGTTCTAATTAAAAAATCTCAAATCACAATACTTCAATACTTGATAGCAGCAGGAATAAGCCCTAAAACATGGATATTTTAGCACTTTTGCTTCTACTTCAGCTTAATAGAATTTGTGAAGAGTATCATGATGTACAAAACGTGGGAATCTGTAACAATCAAAAAGCTAATCCTATCGTTTGTTTAATAATGGAACTGTGGGATGATGCTGACTTTCAGGTTGGCCTACAAAAATACAACATCTCTGCAACACTCAATGTGGTGACAGTAGGAATAGCACTCCTGCCATTGTAAAGTATATAATCCACTGGATTCAACAATTTCCCAAAAATAAAATAAAATAAAATACCTACCATTGTAAAGTTTTTAATACACTGGTTCCAACAAGTTCCAAAAATAAAATGAAAAAAATAAAGCTTAAATAGTATTGTAAAATAAGTCGTATAACAAAATAAGATGTTCATACCACCAACCTCTAGTGGCAGGTATAAATAAATAATTGAGAAGTAAAATCCCCGGCACCTTGAATCAAGGGCATATAGCTGGGAGGACCGTAGCCTAATTTCACACCCTTCAATCTTACACAGACACTTTTCAATAGTGTGTGTGTGTGTTTGTGCATAAGACAGTGGAAAGGAGGAAACCACCTGTCACCATTCTGAGTTTTTCATTTGCTATAGATATTTATACATCAGGAGGGAGTCGGCGATGTGCTCCGAGAGGTACTGCTGTAATTTTTGCTTGAATACAACAACACACAGCTGTATGAGATTCAACCCTCCTGCAGTATCAATTTACTATCTGCATGTAAACTACACTGAACAAAATTATAAACGCAACACTTTTGTTTTTGCCCCCATTTTTCATGAGCTGAACTCAAAGATCTGAGACTTTTTCTATGTACACAAAAGGCCTATTTCTCTCAAATATTGTTCTCAAATCTGTCTAAATCTGTGTTAGTGAGCACTTCTCCTTTGCCGAGATAATCCATCCACCTCACAGGTGTGACATATCAAAATGATCATTAGACAGCATGATTATTGCACAGAAGTGCCTTAGGCTGGCCACAATAAAAAACAACTCTAAAATGTACAGTTTTATCACACAGCACAATGCCAAAGATGTCGCAAGTTTTGAGGGAGCATGCAATTGGCATGCTGACTGCAGGAATGTCCACCAGAGCTGTTGCCCGTGAATTGAATGTTCATTTCTCTACCATAAGCCATCTCCAAAGGCGTTTCAGAAAATTTGGCAGTACATCCAAACGGCCTCACAACCGCAGACCACGTGTAACCACACCAGCCCAGGACCTCCACATCCAGCATCTTCACCTCCAAGATCGTCTAAGACCAGCCACCCGGACAGCTGCTGCACAATCCGTCTCAGGGAAGCTCATCTGCATGCTCGTCGTCCTCATCGGGTTCTCGACCTGACTGCAGTTCGTCGTCGTACTTGAGTGGGCAAATGCTCACATTCAATGTCGTCTGGCACTTTGGAGAAGTGTTCTCTTAATGGATGAATCCCGGTTTTCACTGTAAAGGGCAGATGGCAGACAGCGTTTATGGCGTCGTGTGGGTGAGCAGTTTGCTGACGTCAACGTTGTGGATCGAGTGGCCAATGGTGGCAGTGGGGTTATGGTATGGGCAGGCATATGATATGGACAACGAACACAGGTGCATTTTATTGTTGGCATTTTGAATGCACAGAGATACCATGACGAGATCCTGAGGCCCATTGTTTGCTATTCATCCACGACCATCACCTCATGTTGAAGCATGATAAGGCACGGCCCAATGTTGCAAGGATCTGTACACAATTCCTGGAAGCTGAAAACATCCCGGTTCTTGCATGACCAGCATACTCACCAGACATGTCACAAATTGAGCATGTTTGGGATGCTCTGGAGCGGCGTATACGACAGCGTGTTCTCTCCCAACTGGCAATATCCCGCACTGCTTCACATTGGAAGAGAGCCTTTGATGCCGTGTCACCCCCCCCCCCACAACATGTAGTTCCTCCGCTCAGGTCTCACCCTCACCTTCCTGGTGGTCCTGAACTACCACTATATCCATGGGAGTATTTGACGCCCCGCTATCTGCCATTAGCGCTTTGGGAGTGGCGACGATCATATTAGACTAGGTGTTGCTTCACTACCCTCACCAGATACGTCGACTGCATTACGTGCAGAGCCCAACTCTTTAGTACTCTTCTTTTTTTTTGGACCCCCCATCCATTAAAACGCACTTTTCGAGTGGCCTTTTATGTGGACCAGCCTAAGGCACCCACTGTGCAATATCATGCTGTGCAATTGATATGCCCACCGTGAGGTGGCTGGGATTATCTCGGCAAGGAGCAGTGACTCATTACACAGATTCACGCACCCAGCACGAACGTGAACAATATTTGAGAGATATAGGCCTTTTGTGTACATAGAAAAAAAGTCTTAGATCTTCGAGTTCAGCTCATGAAAAATGGGGGCAAAACAAAAGTGTTGCGTTTATAATTTTGTTCAGTGTATAAAACTTATTGTATACCTTTTCCAGCTAGCACTCGTCCCACTCAGTGTATTTGTGATTTAAAGTAGTACAAAAACCTGTTTTTTGTCTGCTCATGTGTGTAAGTGGATGTAAAAATGTACAAAAAAGGTTATGAAGAGAACTGTGATTTCGCGGCCGGAAACTAATGACCGTAATGCGTGTGATGGTCCCGCGAACCCTCGGCTGTGTGAGTTCCCTCCCCCCGGCTCTCATTCCCTTTCCGCACCGCCGCTCCTCACTGCTCTCCACTACTGCCCCGCTGCCTTGCCCGCTCACTATCGCCCTCCCTCCGCTCGACTCGCCGCGTCCTGCGGTTTGAATGAAGGGTCGGGCGAGCCGCGCTCCGAATCTGAGTCGGGCCCTCGGCTGACCCCTGCGCCCCGCTTGCGCCGCCGTCGATCTGCGGTTCCGCCGTTCGTGGCCGCCCGTGGACTGACGCGGGCCACTGATCGCAATCATCGCGAACCTGCAGGCTGGGTTAGCGGAGGGGACCTGGAGCTTACGGCAGGTGGTGTGTGACGCCTCGCGTCACGTGTGACCGCCATTCAGTGACCACAATGAGTGCCTGCGCGCGCCGGTCACAAGGAGTCCAGGCCGGTCGCCGTTGCAGCCCGTCACGGGGGGCTACACCACCGTGAGCCCGCGACGGGGTACTCTTTACACCGCGTGGGCCGGCCCCCTACACAACCCCAACCCTGTGCCCGTCAGAGTGTCTAAGGGACGGGCGTAGCCTTTGCAATGAGATGGAGGGCCACGCATGTGAGCCACACAGAAGAACGAAGAGAGAACTCTTAAGGACGAAGTCATGTATTCTGTAGGACATATGAGGGCGAGAATTGAGGTATCGTGAGTGAAGGAGGGACCAGATCTAGGTTTGGTCCAACAGAAGACACAGAGAAAGAGAACACTTACATAGAGCCAGCCAGCCCAGACATTTCCAAAGAACTGGGACGAGGGTAATCAGGAGTGTATTTGATCGCCGCAGTTCATGATGCCTGGCGCGTCAATCTGTCCGAAAGACATGGTGAAGAAAATTTCAATAGTGTTCGAGGATATGTATTGACAAACTGTATATCTTAAGTCTAAACAACTACATTTTCGTCTAAAAAATGGATTTGGATTTGGGTGTCTGCCATTAAATTTGCTGTGAGATAATGCAAGTGGAGTGATACAAACAGTGACATGGTTGTGGAGTGCTGTTATCACTAAATTATTACACCGCTGGGAAAGGCCCTCAGCCAATCAGATTTGAAGGACCAGAAATAATGTACAAACCCGATTCCAAAAACGTTGGGACACTGTACAAATTGTGAATATAAAAAACGACAGCAATTGAATGTATCGTGGAAGATCTGTTGTATAAATTTTCAATATTTTATTCAGAATACAACATAGATGACATATCAAATGTGTAAACTGAGAAAATGTATCATTTTAAGGGAAAATAAAGTTGTTTAAATTTAAGGGCGCAGTCATACCCAACGTCTCAAAACGTGGGACAAGGACATGTTCCACGACGGTGTGGAAACAATCCTCTCTATTCTATACAGTCTGCAAGGACGGTCTGTGGACTGCGGGAGACAAGCGTTGCTCAAAAAGCGTTAGGACTTAGGCATGTGGCCATTCGTTCTACAGGTTATAGGTTGCTCAACCTAGTATTAAGTCGTTGCTTTGTCGCACTTTCTCTTATCGTGATGCGACAAAGGATTTTCTATGGGTGAAAGATCTGGACTGATGGCTGGCCATTTCAGTACCCGGATCCTTTCTTCGCAGCCATGATGTTGTAATTGATGCGGTTTGTGGTCTGGCATTGTCATTTTGGAAAATGCAAGGTCTTCCCTGAAGGAGACGATGTCTGGATGGGAGCATATGTTTTTCTAGAACTTGGATATACCTTTCAGAATTTATGGTGCCTTTCCAGATGTGTAAGCTTCCCATGCCACACGCACCCATGCAACCCCATACCATCAGAGATTCAGGCTTCTGAACTGAGCGCTGATAAAACTTGGGTTGTCCTTGTCCTCTTTAGTCGGATGCATGGCGTCCAGTTTTCCAAACAGCAACTTCAAATTTTGATTGTAGACCACCAGACAGTCCCCTTTCCCCAGTCATTTAACTGAGCGTGGGCCCCAGCGCGCTTTGGGTGTGTGTTGAGGGTGGTGGGAGTGTGAGAGGTTTGACCAACCCAGGAGCTCAGCCCAACGCCAAGCGCCCGCTGATGAGGAGTCATGTTTAGATAGGTTATTGATTGACCCTATTAGAGTCTAGACGGGCAAACGGGTGCCTCTAACCACGTATGGCTTTACCGGCATTGACCCTTACGCCACAGAGATTGTTTCCACATAGCTGAATCTTTGGGTGATAGTCTGCACCTGATAGCTGATGTGATGCTTGATAACTTCAAACTCTTTGCAATTTTCTCTGAGAAACTCCTTTCTGACATTTCTCCACTATTTTTCGCCGCAGCATTGGGGAAATTGGTGATCCTCTGCCCATCTTGATCTGAGAGACCCCCGTAAACACTCTCGTTTATACCGAATCATGTTGCCAATTGACCTAATAAGTTGAAAATTGGTCCTCCAGCTGTTCCTTATACGTACATTTAACCTTTCCGGCCTCTTATTGCTACCTGTCCCAACTTTTTGGAATGTGTAGCTCTCATGAAAACCAAAATGAGCCAATATTTGGCATGAAATTTCAAAATGTCTTGTCATCCTTTTGATAGGGTTATATCTATATTCTATGTGAATAAAATATAAGTTTATTGCAGCATGCTTAAGTATAGACGAAGTATATTCCATTCATTTTGCAAGTTAGCTCACAATTTGTACGACAGATTGCACTCGTGAATACTAATATAATCAAAGAGTTGACCCCCTATCTATTTTCTAAAGCCTTATTTACAAAGTATTATTTCTGCATCAATATATTTTAAATATTGTGCAATTATAATAGAATATATAATATAACAAGCGCTATTTCATGTGCTACAATTAAGCATTACAATACAAGGGGTGATACAAAAAGATCATGTTTACCACTGTATAGGTTTAGAACAATATATAATATGTTTTTTCAGTGCAGCATTATACATTAATATACACATTTTATGTAGACAAAGTTGCAATAAGATACATCTGATAGCAGCAACAGGAGAGGTACGTGAGGAGGCAAAACTTGGCTAAGGCGACTAGGATAACTAAGTAATGACAAGGACAGATCAACGAATAGGTGCTTTACTCCGAATGGGGGGTGGTGGGGCCCTTGGCGGTGGTGCCGAGCAGGTCAGGGCGGAGACGAGGGGGGTCCAGGGAGCAGGAAGAACCGCACCGGACAGTTTGGGAGAAGGCCATGGAGGGTGTGCGCAGTTCAATGGAGCCATGGAGGGTGCCGGCCATTAGGGGGCCATGGAAAATGGGCCTTAGTGGCGACTTTGTCTAAAAGAGCAGGTGACCTGGGCGGCAGAACTTGGACACAGGCCTGGTGCAGGCAGTTAATACTGAAGAGGCACAATGGAGGGCACAACTTGGCGGCGAGCCGAAGACACCAGAAGGCGCGGGATGGAGGAGCTTTGGACAAGACATTTCTGGGACTCCGAATATGCACAAAAGCTGGCTTGAGACCACGGAGGGTGAAGGAGAGAATGGATCCGTGTGAGCCCACCGCGCACAGAGCGAGAGGGACAGCACTAAAGGTCCATGAAGACGAAGGAGGGTGCGAAGGACAGCAGAGTCGAAGGAGAGCCTGGCTCATGGTTCGCTCTTAAGCTGACGTGACGAGGCTCACCCCGGTGAGCATCTGGACGTGATGAGTGAGGCTCATGTTGCAGATATGTGACGTGAGTGGGCTCCCTGTGAGCTAGGGATAGTATCTGGAGCGGACTCAGAAGAATTTGGAGCGGACTCTGTTAGAGCATTGGAGCGACTTGGAGAGAGGTATAGGGCTGAGAACCTCTGAGGGGAGCCCGCCATATCCATAAGTTCCGAGACAGTATGTTAGATGACTCTGGACGGCGCGAACGGCATGCGACTCTTTTCACGGATGGAGACTGGAGCGGATTCTGGAACAGGAGTAGCCTCTGGAGCTAATGAGATGATCCAGCTGTTCATGTGTGTGGAAGTCTTTTAAGCAGCTGGGGGTGGTTGGCCATGGGCCTACAATCAAGTCCCCAGACGGGACAAGATGAGGGTTGTCCATATTTTCCTAAACTTCTTCAGCACCAAGATAATTCAAAGACAACCATTAAGGCGCACAAAGACTGACGATGTATATACGACAGAGAAAGTGAATAATTAAATGTACATGAAGCGCTTCGCCGCCCGAAGGATAAAATACGATCAGGTGACAGGAAACTAATAACTCCCTCATCCAGTCTCATCTGGAAACAAACATTGAGCATACAATCACTCCAACTAGCCAGATGGGAGAATTCCACAAACTCTTCCACATACCGCTCCAGAGGATGACAATCTTGCTGGATGGAAGAAAGAAGATCTTCAGCCCAGTTCACATTTTAAAGGTCCGTTCTTCTGTCACGATGTGGTGATACAAATTGCACGAAGACGAAGGAGATCAACGAAAGGTCTTTTAATAAGAATAATCCAGAAGAACAGGCACAGAAACCAACTGAAAACACAATGAAAGCTAGGACAAAAACCAAACATAACCCTAACAATACCAGAACAGGTACCATTTTTCAGCAGCATCAGCACACACACATATTATCTTCAATTATTTCCACCATCAGCACACTGTAAACACAATTGATTTACAACCAACACCTGTTATCACACAGCAAATTACAATATTGGACAAAAGCTAATTTTCTAAATTTGCCTCATAAAATAACAAAACATATTGAGGCTGGTGGAAGAACCTTTTTCTTTAATTAATTTACTTTTGCAGTCAAGCACAAAGATTAACAACCCTCGTGGTCTTCAGAGGCTCCATAATGATTCAAAATCACTGTGTGTTATGTTGGGATTGGAGGAAGTGGGTCAGCGGAGTTCAGGGAATGGTAATTTAATATTTAATCCATATTCCACTGCTGCTCATGCATTCATGTGTTTTCTCTTGAGATCATTTTGGAAGCTCATCAGCTGTATTTCAGGGACATGGAGAGCTCCCACAGGATCATATTTCCTGGGCTAGCATACCATTTATATGGTTATTAAAAAGATGGTGTAACGCCTGACAAGCAAAGTATGTGGATGTTCACTTTATGCCATGCTAAGAGTATTTTGCACTTCATGCGGGGTGTTTCTACTGACTCGCGGAGGCCTTCATTCATATTGTGATCACGTTTTTTTTAACACAATGAATGTTTGATTTTACTATAATGTTGTGAGATCAAAATACAAAGGAAGTGCATAGAAATCTCTGCTTTACCATGTTCAATCCACCATGTACAGGTCGATCAAAACATTTGCCCACGACTCCCTAGCACGTATACAAAGAGAAAAGTCTGACTATGAAACACACCGCTGGTAGCTAATAACTTAAACTGCAAAGTACAAGCACTGAGGCGAATCAGAAACCATCGTCTAGAGGAGGGTAAAGTGCGCCAGCAAGTTCACCTCTTTGAGGCCATTAATAATCACAGATGTAAAGCTTTTAAAAGTCTTTGGGGCGGTTCATAACAGCACCAAGTGGTTTTTGCATTCCACCCCAGAGACCCCACATATATCATAGTTTATTTAATATAATTATATGATATATATATATTATACGTAATAAAATGACAATCGGTGTATATTCGTAAATGCAACAAGCAACTTTAGGCAGGTGGCACTCACAATTATAATGTACAGTATAAAAAATAAACATAAATAGATATAATCAGATTTGATCACAAGTATATTTTCTAAACCTCAATTCAATATATGTATATGTAACAATACCTTTAAATATGGTATATGTAATAGAACTATTGGGAGGCAAAGAAGGTACTAATCAAGTTGTTTGAAACTTAAATTACATGTAAAAATAGGGTAATATGTGAAGGCATTACTATAGTCAACATCTGACCTATAACATTAATCCATTTAAAAAATCTCAATATTGAAGATAACCCTGACAGATCATGCTTCAGGGGGTTATATAGAGACAAGGAAAGTGAAATCTACTTTTGGAACAGTGTGCATTTGAGTGAATTGCACCACAGGTCATTTCATTTAAACCTCTATGCGGTATATGTTTCTTACTACCGCCGTTTTCTCTTCATGGGGCATGTCCTCCCTCCAGTCACCTGCTTCTTGTATGCAGCGTGAAGTGGGTGTTGTGTGAGGAACCCGAGAGAGGTTGCGGGAGAAAAGCACACTTCTCTTTCTTGGAATAGTTATACTAGTAATCTCTATGGACTGGTGAACGCAAATACTGTCTCTAAAGCTCCCTCTATGGCACAGTGTCAGAGCTGTAGGCCAGAGGGAAGGAGGAGGAGGAATAAATGCGGTCAGGTTGGCTCAGTACAGCGAACTTACTAAGATAAGAAATGGAGAAAAAAATACAGCGAAACTCTCTCCTCACTTCATTGATTGTCCCATAAATTGCGGCTGTTCCAGAGTGCTCATTGTCACCAAGAAGGAACTCTCCGGACTGGTTACAAGGGAAGCTTGAAAAGCTATTCTTGGGCCGTAGTGTCAGCCACCGATTCCCTAAAATGATACAATACACACATTCGCAGGATAGATTCCTCTTACCAGATAACAAATCATGCTGGATCCAATAATAAAGCTGATATTGTGCTCACTCCTTTGTGACAATAAGTAAGACTTTAGATACTTTTAATTACTTTAAAACATATAAGTTAAGTGTGACACTGAAGTTATGGCTCTTATCGGCATGTTAATTAAAATGCAAAGGAAAATGTTTGTATATAGTTAAATTTATTTAATGCAATTAGTGAAATTTAGAGAAGAGAACTTTTTGACCAACTTAAGATGCTTAAGCGATGAGTATGTATATACATATATATATACAATTTATATATCTATATATAGATATTACACCAAATACTGATACATTATATTATGAAGCGGTGGTTCCAAAGACGACATAACATCCATTTTGATTAGATTGAGTAAAATGTGTTTTCTATACAAAGAAAGATGGCAAGATTGAAAACCCACTTGTCTATTTCAAAATTTGCCATAGTTCTTTAGGTTATAATAAAATTGAAATCTAAATCTGAGATTAAATTTTACAGATATTATAAAACACATGATTATTTTTTTCCCAAAATGAAATACACCATTTGAATCAATATAAGTTATTTTCATATTTAACGGTTGGAAATACAAACAACCAAAGTAAGTGATACTACATATACAGCATCGAACTTGGTCAATATAATTTATACAGGCTACAGGACACTGGAACAAAATACATCAATCAGTCATCGTCCCAAAAGGAATTAAAGGGGAATCTTGTAATGCTATAATAAGCCCCCCCCCCCGTAGATGCACCACTTTACCCCCCCCCACAATAAAATAAAATTTCATTCATGAACAAGACCATTGCAAAAAAATAATAACCTTTAAACCCACAGAAATTCCAAAAATGGCATTTCCCTTCCATTCCAAATTCCAAAAAGTGCTTCATCTTTGCCATGTTCCAGTCATTAGTTGACTGGTGCTATACAATGTAAAAAAAACATTAATGGGCAGTAATAAAAACATTTACACTGACAAGTACGCAATCTCAGTTCATAATCGAGATGCGATTCATCTGCAGATATGACGCGATATGGCCGTAGCTTGTCAGTGATTACGGCTCGGTGTATTAAATGCCGCCTCCATCTGAAAGCACGTGATGATTTACTGCTGATTACAGAACCGTCTTTACTGACAAGATGTGCATGACAATCACATGCGATTTATTGTGCAGCCCTAATTTTTTTGTTTGTTGATCACAAAGTACAAAGTTGATGAGGAAAACTTGGAAGCCAGGTGTAGGCCTATTCAAAGCGCCGCCATTACTGTCTAAAGTGCGTGGAATGGTGCGCTGTGATTAGTTGAGCGGATATATCGCATTCTGCAAAGAAGGGAGACTAGCGTTTGTCCTGGTGAGGAAAGTAGGGAGGACAACTTGGACAGATTAACACGGCGGATATCCACATTGTTGCGTAAAATTAAAATTGACTTTTCAATCTAGCCAAGATACAATACTGATTGGGGAGAAACCAATCTTTTTGGCGTTTATCGTTTAAAAATGGCATTATCCGTTTTGGAACCAAATCTCAATATATATATATACTATCTATGAGCCCACAGTTGACAAGTAGAAGTGTGTTGGTGAGAGGGTTGTATATTCGCCACGGCTGGGATTCTGCATGTAAGGCCTGCACACCGTGCTGATATATAGCTTTTGAACTGCTGTCATGTATATTGTTACTCTACCACAACACACAATTTACTTGCACGATTACATAATATTACTGAAATAAAAGCCTATCTCTTATATATATATATATATAAGCAATATCACACTCGTAGACGTGAGAACGTAGTGTCTGGATATCGCAAACTGAGTTCGGCCGTAGGCACAAGGCGCAGGACGACGTGCCATAGGTAA
The DNA here is from genome assembly GCA_018155175.1 of Sinocyclocheilus anophthalmus. Taxonomy (NCBI): domain Eukaryota; kingdom Metazoa; phylum Chordata; class Actinopteri; order Cypriniformes; family Cyprinidae; genus Sinocyclocheilus; species Sinocyclocheilus anophthalmus. Next base: position 241,002 of record JADLZN010005834.1, read on the forward strand.
TCAAAGCATGCCCGATATACAGCCAATCTAACGTCTACGACTGGATATTGCATTAGACAAACAGTTTGACGACACGAGTGATTGGTAAATAATAAAAAAAGACAATTGTAGTGTCTTTTTAAAAGCCTACTTAATTACTAGCAGAACACTCCTTCTGCCACAGATTCAATCAACAATTTGAAGTGAACAGCTGACGTCCAAGCCTTCCGTTACCAATTCCAAAACACTACTTTAGATCTAGTAAAGAAGGAAGGAACGAAGTGGCTTCATTGAAGCTTATTGTATTACGTAGTAAAAGCAGTCAGTGGAATATAATAGTAGATATTTAAAGAGAGATGGATGAAGCGAGTGTGATGACCTAACTGCTACAGAATTCATTCAGATTCAATAAAAACTAAAAGAACGTCGTCTAGAGCATTTAATTTTCAAGTGAAAAGGTATTTACTGTGACCTCACTCGTTTTACTGCTGGGTCTGTCACCAATAATGCAGACGATAGTGATAAAACTAATTCCACCATCAAGAACAGGGACTGTTCTCAATCTAAACATATTATTAAATACGATATTATATAAACATGTCATTTACATAAATTATTATTTATTGAATAATAAATTCATCCCAAGCAAACAATAACAACAACAGCCATCATAAAAAGTTGCTAGGCAATTCAGTCAAAAAGTACAAAGGCAGCGCTCTGATAAACAGCATTGAAGTTACATAAAATGGATTTTGCCAAATCTCTAGGAACAAATAATAGATTAATGAGACCAAAAGACTTGGGTTAGATTTACCCAAAACGAATTAGGGGAGCGCAGGACACAAAGTAACGCGGGTTAGTTGTAACACACGTGGTTTAAATATTTCCAAACATGCTAGCATAACCAAATTTACTGTATTTACTAGTTGCCATGTCAACACTATATAGAGAAAAAAATGCTCCAAAATTCAAAAATATTTTGAAGATATCGATGAACATTTATTTTACCATAGTCAAATTCAAATTCTGGCTTAAGTAAATTTTCATCTCTGTTTTTATTAATCATTTAAAATTAGACAAATCTGCTATTATTTTAAAATAGACAGGTCTTTATTAACAATCTGCATATTTAAACTATAAACAAGTATACATTCTCACCTTAAAACCTCTTAAAACTACATTCCATGACACAAAAGTGTGTGTATGTCTATTTATGTGTGTGTGTGTGCGCGTGTGTGTGTGTATGTGTTTGTGTCTGAGTACATATACTTTTCAGATTTAAAGTATGCTACAAGTGTACATTCGAAGCAATTTAGGCTTTTTCTTTTTTCACACAAGTAATGCAGCCAACATTTATTATGCTTTTATGGTGATTTTCTGTATTTTTTAAAGTTTGAAAGCCCCTGTTCCCATTCACTTTTGCTTGAAAAAAAAGCATTCTGGACATTTTGCTACACTTCTCTTTGTGTCCCACAGATAATCATCATGCAGCTTTGGAACAACCATTTTTAGTTAAACTATATACTTTTAATACAGACTGTGGTTACACTAAAAGACAGCATTTCAGTGTTTTAATTTTCTGCATAATGTTGACAGGAAGTTTTTTTCGAAAACTTGCAGTTAGACGAGGGTCTCATTAGTCTCTAATACGAGGCATCAAGTGGGCGAGAGCTGCTGCTCCAAAGAACGGAATGAAGTGGGAATCAGCAGCAGCTGGTCTTCCTGATTGGATAATCTGTGTATCTTTGGTCTGGGCGGCCTCACAATATGGTGGCAATTTCATTGCTAAGTATGCAATTACTGTGCCACAGCACTTGAGGTAAATAAGCAAAGGCGAAAAGGTCATTATTCAGATCTAATGATGTAAGTGGACATAAACATCAATTACGGAGCTCTCCCACAGGTGCAGAACATTATGTTTTCAAAATGTGCCGGAAACTTCTGTTTACATCTTTCATTGTGTCATAATTCTGTATAGTGTTGTTTTCAGGGTCACTTCAGGAGATCAGGGTCATTGAAAGTAGTTGACCCGTAGTCGATAGTTCAGAAGTGGAAATTAAATTCATCCCGCTGTGGCGTGTGTTTTGACCCTCAAAGCTCTCCTGGCACCTAGAGTCGCCAAGAAACTGCCACTTTCTCCTCAAATCATTCATCTTGAGCGGCACTGCATCTCTCGCACACTCACTCCATCTCTCATCTCTCCCAGACAATCAGCCATAAACACTTCAGCCTGAATGGGCGGGGGTGAAACAACTCGAGACGATTCACTGAAGCACCAAATGTGCAGGACTAATATCTCTCATGTGGTGTAAATGAATTTAATTCACATATTTGGCTAATCAAGGGCAAAGTTTTAATTTTATCCTCTATAAGCAGCAGATGCATTTTCCACAGCTTTGTGAGGAGACTGCAAAAAACGCCTGAAGGGACGAGCAAAATAAAGAAATAATGGATGAAAATAATGCTTTTTAACAGGAACAAGGTTGCTCTGACATTTCAGTGGCGAGTGCGCTGATTCATTCCTCCCTCTTATTCCCGTCTCCACTCCTCAGCCCACGGATTTCGATGCCGTAGGCCTGGCGGCCTGCTTGCCTGCCCCCACTTAGCATAAGAAAAACATTCTCTTAACCCAGCGTTGTTCAAATCCAGGCAGAGAAGAGATTGTGATGCATCATTCTACAAAGTGGACACTCGTTGTGTTCTTGCAATCTCAGTGCCAGTACTTATTTGGTCGGAAAAGGAAGTGAAATGCATAAATGCCATATTAGTAACCGTTGCTGATTACTCCAAAATATCTACAGAAAGGTCGAGAACACATAAACACCAAAGAGAATTGACAGATATGGTCTGCTTCTGTTTCTTCCAATCAGTTTTTACAAGAGTTGGTTTGGCTTAAATGCCAGACGATTATTCATATTGCAGATGCTATATAATTTCAAATTAAACAGAGTATATACATCGGAGGCGTATATTAGAATTGTTATGATGACAGGTTGTGATTAATGGCTTGAAATGCAAGATATATAAGGGTGGTTTTCGGCGGGCTCTCTGAAATTCAGTTATTCCCCGATAATGACCTTAGCCAGGTTAGACGCCATAGTGAATTTAACACAGGTGAAAATGAGGCAGTGAGAGATAGAGATCTTTACACTGGCATGCACTGTATGAAGGTCCTGGATCGTGTAATTTTCACAACTTCTATTGAGTTTTTGTCTGCAGCATTTTTTTTTCCAGCTGCACAATCAGTATTATGTTAAAAAACGGCACAATCCATTGAATGCACTGTACTTTTATCCCTCACAACCTCATTATATAGTGTTACCCTGATGAAGGTCTATAGCAAAACTGTATAATAACTTTTCATCTGCATATTTGAGGGCTGCTTTCTTTCATGTCTCTCTCTCATTTCATTCAAACACAGCTGGTACCATCTTGCGCCTCAGTTATTGACTGTACTTATAATAAAATGAAAAGACTTTGGTATTAGTAGTAGGCCTATGACAATATTGTTGAAGTGTTGAAAGAACGAGTGTTTTGTACACTGTAATGGATCTTCTCAAATCAATATTTCATGTCCCCGTCATTATTTACAGAAGATGGTGAAAATAAATCTGCAGTGTTTATCCATTTAATCTTTCATAAAAAAAAAAAATCTAATGTGTAAAATATTCCTGAAGTGTATTCCTATTCATATTTGCATCTTTTAGCACCAGGGTGAACAATAAATTATTCAGCCATGGCTTCATGTTGCACAAAAATGTAAATATGAGGAACACAAAGGCACAATGAGTAAAACCAAAGAATATAGCTCTGATGTGCAGCAAAAGATTGTTCAACTTCACAAATTAGAAAGCGACTGTAAGAAAAGAGCTAAAGTATTGAAAATCCCCATTTCCACCATTAGGGCAATAATTAAGAATTTCAAATAAACATTTGAACCTTTGAAAAATGTTACAAATCAGCCTGTAAGAGGATATGATACTATTTTTGTCTTAAAAGCAGACCGCGTGAAGGAGCGAGAGTTATGAGGTTGCCAAAGACACTCCAAGGATCACAGCTGGAGAACTGCAGAAAATACTGTAGTGGATCTTGCTTGTAGGCAGTTCGATTAAAGACAACACTCTAAATCTGACTGTCCATGCTAGAAATCTTATAATGGGCCAAGGTTGGATCTTTCAACAAGACAAAACAAAAATGGGTCACTGAGCACAAAATAAAGCTTCTGCCATTGCCGTCCCAGTTCTCTGACCTGATCCCTATAGAAAATGAGTGGGATGATCTGAAGAGGATAAGCACCAACATAGAGCTGGGAATCTGAAGGATCTGGAGAGATTCTGAATGAAGGAATGATCTCTGATCTAATATCAGGCGTTCTTCAAACTCATAATTTTCTACGAAACACAATTGGACTAATTTCTGAGGTACCAGTGGTTGGTTTGTTACCGAACTGGACAACACATTTTACTGGGGCACAAGCCTCAGTGGACAACATTGTTGTCCCTGTAAAATATTACTGATAAATCCATGTCTGATGGCAGCGATTACCATATAATGAGAATAATTTTCCCTGATAATATTTGTTTAGAATCAGAACTATGCCAGATTCACAAATGAAGCACTCTTTTGATATAAGCAGTCAAACTGTTTCGTAAAAAGGTCCGAAATTGTTTGCAATTCAGTGATTAATTTAATATTGCCCCCTAGTACTCATGAAAGGCTATTCTTCTGGATGTGAGTGTACATTATACCTTAAATGTCTGTCTTGTTTGTACTTCTCAGTTTGTTGAGGCTCAAAGCTTACTAGAAACTCTTTTCCCCCTGGGATCTGTGTGTTTACTGAGCTAATAAAATATAACTCAAATCAATATTTATTGTCTAATTATAATGTATGTGTCAAGTAGCTGTGCAATAAGCAGGATAATCACTTATTTAAAACAGTTACATAATAACATCATAAATACCGTTGCCACTGCATTATTTTTTTGTGCATGAATTAACTTCGAGGAAAACAAATATACTGTAAGTTACAATAGCTATCCACTTGTTTGCAAGGAGTAAAATGCAAATTTACAAAATCACTCTGTTCTGTTTTTTTTCTTTTCTTCTGGAACTGTTTAATTGAATGCTATAAGACGGCTGAGCAACAAGACAGCATAATAGCAAGGAAGAGAATAACAGTAGAACGATCCTAGCAGTAAAACAGCATAAGATAAAATTCGTAAACATGACATTTGTTTTTTACACAAACCTTGCTATTATTTTTAATAAAACGAGAAGTGCTTTCTCAGAAGAACTGGTTTAATTCAAACACTGTGCTACATGACTTTATAATAGTGCTATCATCCATAATGGAGAATGCTGAGAATTTTAAAAAAGAAGAAGAATGTTTGTACAAAAGCTCGCATGATACTCAACACAGGTCAGAGCCTCTTAGCTGGAACAGTCTTAGAATTAGACTTGATCACTTACATGCTGACATTGGCCCTTGACATATATCCACTCACCTCTGCATGCATCTCGGATCGCCCCAGTTCATTTTAATGGATCTGCCAAGAGCAGGCCATGTTGGCACAGCTGTAAATTATATAAGGCCAGAACGTTTAAATACGTGAGGGTTCTTGGCTCAGGCCTGCCTCACCTCATTCTTCATCAGCCATGTTCAACATGACACTTGGAGCTCACATGGGAAGTTCACATCGCTCAGAGTCACAGGACACAAATTCAGCGATGTGTCACCCTCGCTACGCTTGTTATGCAAATCTCAAGGCCAAAAGATAAGAGATTGGCCCATGAGATAATGCTAGTTCAATTTGCACTGAGCTGAAAAGACCAGCGATGGATGCGGTCTTATGCCCGATCTATCAGTGTGAAGAGCCACTTGCAATCAGAGGAGGTTTCTTTCATGTTTAGTGCATGTAGGGCTGCTGTGAGTCTGTGTTTGACATATTCGAAACTGCTGAAAGCAATAAAGAGCTTTATGCGAATTTAAGGTGATGTGTGGAATTTAGATGTTGAAATACTTTCTCAAATCCCAGTTTAATGCATAGAGACAACTAAGGAAGTTATTCATAGATTGTCTTCTCGAAGAGAGTAAACACTGTCACTCTTGTGACACGTCAACACTGCTGCCTTGTTTTTTTTTACATATTTTGATATGTGAGTTTCTAGCTTAACCATTGGTGTGGGTTTAGGTTAGGACTACCTGTTCGGATGAGCAAAGCCGGGGGCTGTAAAATTACGGTTCATAAAATTGTGGTCCTTAAAATTACGGTTGAACGACTGATGTCACATGGACTATTTAAACAATGTCCTTGCTACCTTTCTGGACCTTAAATGTGAAAGTTGCATTGCTGTCTATGCAGAGTCTGAAAGCTCTCAAATTTCATCAAAAATATCTTAATTCATGTTCTAAAGATGAACGAAGGTCTTACGGATTTGGAACGACATGGGGTGATTAATTAATGACAGAATATTGTTTTTGGGTGAACTGTCCCTTTAAGGGTAATACATCATTCAAAACTGTAAATGTCTACTTTAATGTGTGTACACTCACAATATCAACAAAACTTTGTACTTTTGTAAAATAAAGAAAACAAACAGGACACGCTTTCTGCCGTCTCTCTCTGTGAACTGGAGAACAACACAAAAATGAACGAAACTCAACATATAGGCTACTTGCCTCACATACATGAGAAATATATCTATATACATTTTAAAATGTCTACTTTCAAACTAACCAGTTCAAATTGAAAACCAAAATCTCTGATTATGTTATCCATATTAAATATACATTTCTCTATGAAGGTGCATCCACTGTACTCTGGAGATGGTGAGTCAGCATCCAGTTCATCTTTGCAGCTGACACTGACCCAGAAAACACTAGTTTATTAATAAATAATTAAAATAAATCCTTGCTATTCATAGTCATTACTTAAGCTGGCATTTTAAAGCAAGCTTTTCACATGCGCTTGAGTGTAGAATAGGCTATATATTAAAGGCCTTTCAAGTATATATCAAAGTAATTAAATTAATAGAAATATGCAATTTGTTGACTAATGACTTAAATGAACAACTATTAGTCGACTGTAAAACTCTTTAATCAGGGATAGCACTAGTACATAATTCATAAATTCTGGCACTGATGATACTTCTGAAGTTTGAAGAAGATCACCATTAACTGCCATTATATGGACACATATAAGCAGAACTTTTGTTGTTGTTGTTTGTTTATTTCAGAAAGAGAAAGCTGCTATAGTTTTTAGAATAACACCAGGGTTTAATATACTAATAAGATATTTTGAAGAATGTTGGTAATCAAACAGTTTTGGTTCCCTTTGACTTCCATTGTCCTGTGGTACAGTATCTGGCACTAAGACAAAAGCAGCAGATCCTTTAAGACCCGCAAATGGTAAGGTGAATCCTCTATGGATTGGATTTATTGGTCCAGCAAATCCCATAGATATTCAGTCGGAATGAGATCTGAGGAATTTGGAGGCCAAGGCAACACCTTGAACTCCTATGTACATGCAAAGCTTTCTACCTGAACAAATTATGCAGAGCCTTGCAGAAGAAGAATCGTACATCCTGCTGAAAGAGGCTTAATGCCCATCAGCGCCCGATACCCATTGCAATGAAGGGGTGTACATGGTCTTCAACAATCTTTAGGTAGGTGGTACGTGTCAAAATAACATCCACATGAATGCAGGACAGCAATGTGATTTCGCCCAGCAGAAACATTTTACCAGCAGCATAACACGCTTCTGAACCCGTACCCTGCCTTCATCCATATGCCTCATTAAGCCTGCATCTCTTCTCCAAGTAATCAATAAACACCCACCCAGCTTTCTACCTGATCTAAAAGAAAACATGATTCATCAGACCAGGCAACCTTCTTCCATTGCTCCATGGTCCAGTTCTGATGCTCCCAACAAACTGGGATGCACTGTGTTCTAACACCTTTCCATTATGCGCCAGCATTTTTAAGCAATTTGAGCTTCAGTAGCTCTTCTGTGTGATATAACAGACAGACTAGCCTTTTACCTTTTTGACACCAGTTTACCGGTTGTCCTTCTTTGTATAATTTTTAGTAGGTACTAACCACTGCATACCTGAAACACTCCACAAGACACGTTTTGGAAATGCTCTGACCCAATTGTCTAGACACCACTATTTGGCCCTTGTCAATTTTTAAATTTGTCAAAAGCCCTATGTGGAAGGTAAATGTTTCTGATGTGGACATCTGTGAACTTATGCATTCAGATGCTACATTATTCACAGTGGAGCAGTGGATTCTGTGATGCAACCAACCCGGGAATGCACATGATTGGGTATATGCCTGTTGCTGTCATCAAAATGGCCCAATTTAAATGTTTACATACTTTCTTTATTCTCTATCTTTTTGTTGTTAAGAGCTCCACTCGCCGTAGTGGAGTGGTGAGGAAATCCTGTTCTTGTACACTTTTATTAGGTCAAGCTGCACAAATGCACTGCGAGAAGAATAGGTCAAAATGCATTGCAAATTACAGCGAAAATCAACAATTACTGTACGGTGGTCAGCAGTGCTAAAAAAAGATTCAAACAGTGAATTTTGAATTGATCCCTTCTTGTAAACTCAGAGAAAGGGATTTGGACAGCAATTAAATTACGACACAACCTTGGTGTTTGTCAAAAAAAAAAAAAACTGTATGTAATTCAGCCAGTTATTTACATAGGTGGTGGGAGAAAAACACAGACATTCTAGATACAAACAGCAATAAAACCAATGACTAATTCATGTTCTAATGTTGTAAATAGCTTAGGTGCCCATGAGAAACAATTACAATCCGAAAAGGTCTAAAGTTCACTTGACTCCAACACATAAAATTCAAGATCTGACTGTTCACTTGCTGCTCCCCCTTAATATATCCCACCCCGTGACAAGTGCCATTTGAAGGATATGATCAATGTTATTCCCTTCACCTGTGACAATTTAAACCATTTAAACACTTACTCAAGATAAAAATGTATTATTATTATTATTTTTTTAGATGTACTATTCCTTTAAAAATATTCCCCCCTTAGAATTTAAAAGCATAGCTTGTAAATTCTGCACCATTAGCATCATTAAAAGAATATGCAAAAGATTGTTTAAAAGTCCCACTCTAAACACTTTCATTTTCACAGGTTGGGATGCTCAAAGAGAGAAATGCTTAGTGTCACAGTGTCTAAAAAATGACAACTGAGGTTATGAAAAACATGGAAAGCAACTGTTACACGACAAGTCAATGACCATTTATACACTACTCAGCATTCAGCTGTCAAGCTCAACCCCACATTTAGTTGATTATTCCATCAATTCATTCAAATCGCCAGCCAAAAAAATTACTTCTCCAGATGGTCAGTCTTCTCAAGTGCTCTCTCACAATTCACCAACCTCTATGAGCTGTATCAATATTAATTCATTCTGCTTCTTGACCTTACCAGAGGCTCATTACTGGACAAGCGGGGTCAGTCTGCGTTTAGCAAGTCGTGTCACGGAATGGTCGGCTTCTAATGAACTGGACACAGCTCAAGCCATTCTGCGCCATACCACCTCATTATCACTCTGCCAATGGCATTAACAGAAGTGCCTGTCACATACAGAGCTGCCATCTTCTGCTTGGAATAGCATAAATGTCGCTTGATGTCCACCTTATTTTTAATGTAAGAACGTGTATGAACTATTTGTTCATTGAATGTCTTCTAGTGTCATCAGCTTACAGTTATTTTTAGCTATACAAAACAGCTTGTTATGCTGATGCTGCAAACTGATATTTATTATTGTATTGATGTAATTATAAACACACTAGTTTGTAGCTCAAATAATTGTACTGTTAACTGCACTGTGTTTTTGTTTGTAGTGGCTAATGAATCTGAAGTCTAGCACAATCAAAGAAAATTGCTTACTTCTGCATTGCAAAATAAGATAAAAAGCTATCATTTGGTTATTGATTGGAGATTTCACATTAAAACTGAGTTTGTATGCAGTTGTAGTACACTCTGAAAATACTGGGTTAAATACAACCCAGCGCTGAGTAAAATATGGACAAACCCAGCGATTGGGTTGTTTTGACAAAGCGGTTGGGTTAAACATTTAACCCAACTGTTGGTTGAAAATAACCCAATCGCTGGGTTTGTCCATATTTAATCCAACATTTTTTTAGAGTGTACAATTTCTGAAACTGCTAAAAGAAAATATACATGCATAAGTAACGTAGTCTTAAAGAAATGGCCTAAATACCACTTAATCTAAATAGGCTGCCATGACCAACTGTATTATTGGATTCCTTTCAGATTTTGAAGGAAGTGTAGTCAAAGAAGTAACAGCATTTTCAAGCAATCTCATCCTAAAAATGAGGGTGCCATATAAGAGGCTATTTGAGGAGTTGAGGTTAGAAGCACTTGCTGTTTTGTGTCGCTCAATTTAAGATGGGCTGTCTTCTGAAATCTCTGGGTAAATCCACGATCAGAGTCTGATCTGGCTCTATCCACAAGAGGACCATAATACTGAATGTGGGGTTTTGGAGTCCATGATACTTAGAGGTCAAATTTGGCTTTCATGATGACCTTTTCAATTTTTTTGGCCTTTTTGACAATTGTATTTATTAGAACAGGAGTCTTCAAGGAAGACATCTTTCAGGCCAATACATTTTTTTAGACAGGCCAAATATGGCATGGACTATGAAAGACTTAGCAGAACAATTATATTTTATTTTTGTCTTGACCAGTCACGATGACAAGCAACAGGATTATATTTTTGGAATAATTTATATTTCTAGTTTCAATGTCACAGCTGGGAACAAGAACTTATTATATAACTGAATTTGCTGAATATCACACTGCATTCAGTTACGACTTGAAGAAATGGACATCCATCAAATCCTGACCTAACATATATTTTAATAAGCCAAGCAAAATTCCAAATGAGTTTTGACTAACATTATGTTGGGAAGACAATTACATAATTTTCGAGTGAAAGGTGAAAAAATGCATGGTGACTATATATATTTCTTATCAAGGACCTTAAAGAAGGGCTCTTGTTCATTAGCCCAAACAAGCCGGTAATGAGGCTGAAATTGAGTACAGTAGATCACGTTCTTTCTAAAGGTCATTCATGCCCTAAAATGCTGGACTGGATATGAACATGTTATGCTCCAGATCTATTCGCTCTCTCCCTGCCTCCCCCTTTACAGCACTGTACTCTCCAGTGGATGTCAGATGTCTTTCAAAAAGCCAATTTCTGACACAAGGCCAGCATGCCGCAGGAAGCAGCTTTCAAAGTGATGGGCCCTGGGTGCTGTTGGCCTGATTCAGCCCTGCAAACAGATGCAGACAGAGACGAGATATGAGAGCTAATCCTCAAATTAATGATTGCTTTGATTCAAAGAAGAGACCTCACATGACTCATATTTCCTCATATGAAGATTGCAAAGAATCTGTGAGAGTTAGATGCACCAGAATGGAGTTTTGCAAAGTCTGTAGGGTGTATGCTATTTGGAGGGGTGACAAAAGAAAATCACAAATGGGATCTCCATTTTTCATCTCCTATACAGAGAAATGAGGAACAAACCTTTACTAGGGGTCTTAGATTGTTCATTGTACATGTGTCTCCTGCAGACTTTCAGAAGTGGCCTCAACAATATCACAAATTAAACTAAAAAAATCCCAAACCTTTTGACTCTCCATTGCCTCACTCTGCTAATAATTTTATAGCTGTATTCTCTGACTATGCATTAACAATTGTCCCATGTTTTCCTATTTTTACTTTTCCTAGGTATTTTAGAACAAACACCTAAAACATGAAATTGTTGATCATGGTAATGATTATGACAGTGATGATTATTATGACAATGGTATTGATGATGTTGCTGGTAATTCTGGTAATGATGGCAATGATAACAGTGGTGGTGGTGGTAGTGATGATTATTATGATAGCAGTGATGGTGGTGGTAATGATGGAAATTACGGTAATGATATAAATTGTAACATATAGTGATTATGATTATGATGACAATGGTTCTGGTGATTATTGATGATGTTGATAATGGTTGTGGTGAGTGTTGATGATGATGCTAATGGTGAGGATTATGAAAATTATGGTAATAATGCAAATGACAACAGTGATGGTGGTGATGATGATGATAGTGGTAATGATAAAAATGATGGTAATGATGGAAATGACTACCAACACTGGTAGTGATGATGGTTATAATGATGAAGATGATGGTGGTAATAATGGAAATGATGGTAATGATGTAAATGATAACAGTGGTAGACTAGTGATGATGATTATGTGGATGAGGAGGAGGAGGAGGAGGATTTTAGCAATAATGAAAATTATGGTATTGATGGAAATGATAATGATGGTGATTAAGGCAGTAATGATTAACATTATGGTAATGATGACAGTGGTGGTGGTAATGATTAAAATTATGGTAATAATAACTGGTGGTGCTGGTGATGATTATGATGATGGTGTTAATTATGAAAATTATGGTAATGATAACATTGGTGGTGATGATTATGATGATGATGCTAATTATGCAAATTGTGATAATGATAATTGGTTGTGATTATGATGGTGATAATGGTAAAAAAAGTATGGTAATGATGGTAAAAATAATGGTGGTGGTGATTATGATGACAATGATGTTGAGGATGACAGTATTGATGATAAAATAGTGGGATCGGTGGTAGTGATGATGTTGACAATAATGAAGATAATGGTGGTTGTGGTGATAATATTGATGATAATGATGATATTGGTGATTGCAGTGATGATATAAACAGTAATGATGAAATGTGATAATAACGATGACAATGACTGATGCAGATGAGGATGATGGTAGTAATGTCAATGATGATTGGCGATCACTATGAAATTGAAAATGAGCTTTACATTGACGGCTTGCCAATTCATTTTTAATCTTGTTACAAACACATTTATTTACTTAATGTAAGGTAAAAGTATTCTGTCACTGTAGCTAGAGGGTCTCACCATAATCAAATCATGGAATGAAAACTATAGACTTTAGGCTGAATATAAACTATGCAATATAGGCTTTGTTCCTTTGTCATTCCCCTTTTTTAGGAGTTAGGGAAATCTATAAAATGCTTTTAACTTAGTCATTTAGCACCACAAACTTAGCTGGTTATGTGTAATCTTCTATTCTTTTGGCTCATCCTCTCAAGTGGTTTACTGACAGTTGCTTTACTGTGAGAGAGAGTTCAGAGAGGACGGCTGATACATCATTTGTCCACAAACTTCCTTTTGTGCCTTTGCATAATTGATCAGACCTACGTTTATATATCTCAACAGAGGCGCGTGCTCTACGCCCAGTGTTGACTGGTGGTTTTCTCCTACTGATCCCAGACCCTCACTTACTGACAAAACAAAGATTATATGGATCCACTGTGGAGTTAAATATATAATTAACTCTGCAGGGTTTATACAAAAAATGTCTAGCATAAGGAACAATAGGCACCTCTCAAAACATCCTCTATTGTTGGAGATGAATCAGATCAAGAATATTGCTTTATTTTTGGCTTGTGCTTGGCTGCATTGATGCACTTGGACAATAGATGTATTTTTCATTGAAAATGAATGAATAGTGGTTCTGTATGTGTAGTCCAGGATGTGAAGTGAAGAAAGTCAAATACATGGGAAAACACACACACGCACAGGGTATACAAAGATAAGCTGATTCACACACTGGAACTTTGTTCCAAAACCTAGGAAGCGGCCTGCATCCTACATAGACAGCTACCTAAAAATGAATCTGATGAGTGACTAATTTGGATCTACACATACAGCAGCTTCCACATGTGAAGTGCACAGGAAGAGTCACAATTGATTCCAACATAGTTTATTAGCATGTTGCTAAGCTAACAGCAGCTGTGTCCGAAACCACTCCCTATCCCCTATATAGTGCACTACAGTATATCAAGTGTCAGCCATTTTGCAGTGCTGTCTGGATTCTGAGTGAGCAAGTTCATTCGCTACATTCGTTCACTATACTTTTTACCCAAATTGAAAATTTGCAGAAAATGTATTCACCCTCAGGCCATCCAAGACGTAGATGAGTTTGTTTCTTCATCAGAACAAATTTGGAGATTTGTCTTTTGAAAAGAAATTCCGCAAACACCATCATCTACAGTACGACTATATCAAGCCTGAATCAAAAAGAAATTACTATCAATTATATTCCCAAAATCACTTTACTCTTGCCAAACTTCAGGTCAATACAGCACTAAAATCTTCTTTCAGAGACATCAAAAGCATAGCCCTTGTATGCCACAATTTTCCAGTGAAGGGCTTTAGACAGTTGCTATACAGACAATTACAAAAAAGCATGAGCATCTCTATAGCCTCCTCAAAACATCTTAATGCTAGTCACCAATTAGACAGTTGTTTTGTCAGGCTCACAAAAAGCAAGTATCAAATTATTGTTTTGCCAACTGCTCAATCTCAACTCCCACTTTACAATGCCTGGTAAAAATAGTATGTTATTATAGTCCTAGCTAATCGAACAAGCTTTTATAAAACATAGTTATGATATGCCAATGGATAAGCTTAAGCTTACTTACGTAAGCTTAACTTACAAAATAAAAGCTACATGAAAACAAATAAAGGCATTTGATAATTTTAGTTTAATTTATGCGATATGTAATTTCAAAAGCACTAATTAGCATGTTCTCTTTATGGTGTATTAAGAATAAATATACCATAAAGCAAGTTCTATCATTTCTAATCAGGCACAAACTAGATAACATTTCTTTCTCAGTCAATAGAAAGGCTTTGCTGATGAAGGGGTATAGGATTCCTATTCAATTTCCGTTTCAATAGGAACTACAGCAACATAAAAGAGAAATTTGCATTCATCAAACCATTTCATAAGGTCTTAAATTAATTTTGAATCATTTAAATAAGCAAACTTTCATCATCATGTTTGATTAATTTAAAGCTTAGAAATAGATATCTGCAAAGACTTTAACAACAGACGTTTCTGACACTCTTTATATTATTTTTTATTTTTTCCTGGTCTAGAAACTATTTAGGAACTGGCTTTGTTATGTGTTGAATATCAAGTACATGCGGTGAAAGTGTGCATGCCCTCATTACCTATCCTTCATTAGCCTTCATTGATCAAGACTATATATAGTTTGCTGAATAGATCACACGTACTGTAGGTCATACTCAAAAAAAAAACTGTACAAAACGCAGATGTTATTTTAATTGAGGATGATGCTTATACAACTGTAAAGAGAGTGTCCATGTTATACAAACATTTGACCGAGTAATCTGTTTGTTTGGTGTCAACAATCCCTTAATCTCATCCGCTCTATATGGGTGAAAGCTGGAAAGATTAACAGAGTAAAGGAGTATGAGAGCAGAGAGAGTTCAAGAGTATAGACATGATGCCAGATTGTCGGAGATACACTTGAGATGAGAAAATGAAGAATAAGAGTGAGCAACTGTGGATTGTTTCCCATTTTGGAGATTAACAATTATACCAACACAAGCCGATCAAATGGGGGCTAAATAAATTAGATTTGTATTCAATTTAATTTGTTTGTTATTTTCTTGTTTTAATTTCCCTTTTAATTTATTCCCCTTCATTAAATGGGTTATTTTGAGATAATAAAGGGAGACCAACGGCAAACAAACACAGTCAAAAAAAAAAAAAATAAAAAAAAATATTATAATATTTATATATATATATAATATATATAAAATTTATATATATTGACATATACAAAATAAAACTTAAATATTAGAGGAAAAACGTAAATGGAAATTAGAAATGTTTAAATCAATATTAGAAACGGAATTAAATCAAATAAGCTGAAATACTAGAATTACTAAGACTGAAATAAAACAATTAGTTAATTAAATGGAAAAATACAAAAATAATAAAATGACGAAAGCACACAAAATTACTAAAATGTACACAACAAATACTTGAATATATAAAGATAAACATGCAATTTAAAATATGAGTAAATACCATAAAAGTGATAGTTTTCAAATTAAACCCACTGGAATTTAGTATTATTGATACTTTGATGGGCGACTTTTTTGGTGCGTTGGTGGGGAGGGGCGTTTTTTTTTTTTTGTGGCATAATTTGTGTTACAACTGTTTGCCAATTAATTATCAGCATATCATCTATTTAGTACAATAATCATTTTAATCGATTGGCACCCATACCATTTTTATGTCTATATCACAACGTCTTATTTCTGATCGAAAAGTAATAAGTTTTATAAAAAAAAATAAATAAAAAAAAAACCTTCATCTTCTAGTGTTTATTTACTGGCCGTGGTTTACAATCTCTCACACTAATCTCCTGGTGAGATAATCACAGGCCCCTCATTTGATCTGGGCCTCCTGGGTGAAGTCTGGCCAAAGTCTCCCATCAGCAATTTCCTGTTGTCATTGATTCTGCTGTTGTTCACTAGCACACAAGAGAACCGATGCTCGTTTCAGCTGGCCCAGGACCAGTTTACCTGGCCCGCGTTGCACATACTAATGCAGCTGAGCTCCAAAGCGCTGACTGGACTTGAACATCCAGAAAAGAGGTCTCCTGATCTTGTGCAGCGGGATGTGTACTATTGCTAATCCCATTTAGAACTCTTCAACACTGTGAACGGCCGGGTGGAATATTCATGAGGTGATTAGAAGAATGCTAATTAATTCCTCATAAATTATTAACAAATTGCCAACACACATGCCAACATCTGTTTGTTTTGGGGTTGCAGAAAAGCTTGTGTGTTGAGTGGTACCACACTGCATTCCAGTGGTTGGTGATGGTATTTTAACACATCCATTAAATGGATATTCTGGGTTAAGGGATAGTTCACCCAAAAAAAAAAATCCTGTCTTCATGTGCTCACCCTCAAGTTGTTCCAAATATGTTGTCCTGAAATTGAAAACAAAAGAAGATACCCTGAAGAATGTTGGTGACCAAATAGTTGACAGTAGCCAATGACTTTCACAGAATAGAAAAACCAACATTCTTCAAAATATCTTATTTTGTGTTTAAAGGAAGAAAATAATGCATACAGATTTGGAACAACATGAGGATGAGAAATTGATTTTCACTTTTTTCTCTAAAGCTATACTGACATCAACTATGACTACAAAAATAATTTCATAGCATATCTTTAAAACATTTTTCCCCCCACAAAAGCCATTGTCAAAGCAACAAATGCCTAACAATTGATTTACATATACAAAAATCTATGTGAGATAATCATATTGTATGTAACTATTATTTTAAAGATGGAGAAGCTTTGCGATCAGAAGGGCATAGTGTGCATCACAGAGGGACAACTAAGAGGCCAGGTTGATGAATGGTGTTTAGGTTAAAGAGGGGCAAGCTGAATCAATGGAGAGCAATCGATGGGGGGTCAGTGTGGATGGACTTTACATTACATACAAATATGTTGCTCTCAAGTGTATGTACACCAGAGGATAGACTAGACAATGGCTATTGACAGTAAGGTCACTGTATAGAAAAACAAGGCTCTGTAAACAAAAAATATATTCTAGCAGTTAGCAGACTACAGTATATTACTGTATTTGGATTTGCAACTAGATGCCTTGTCTTATGATTGGTGCATGTTTTTCTTCAACTATGGACACTTTGTCCTTGTGGAATAAAACAACCTGATGACCTCGTGGAGTCAACATACCTTTACCCTGATTCAAAAGCAGTGTTTATAATGATGATAACACAGGGTCCTTCTTTATCTCTCCACCTTGGCTAAAATAGTTGACCGATTGAGGCCATCAGATTCACTACTTGATATTGTCCAATCAAGACTGACCAAAAAAGCTTTTGATGTACACTGAACAAAATTATAAACAACACTTTTGTTTTTGCCCCCATTTTTCATGAGCTGAACTGAAAGATCTAAGACTTTTTCTATGTACACAAAAGGCCTATTTCTCTCACATATTGTTCACAAATCTGTCTAAATCAAATTAGTTAGTTACTTCTCCTTTGCCGAGATAATCCATCCACCTCACAGGTGTGGCATATCAAGATGCTGATTAGACAGCATGATTATTGCACAGGTGTGCCTTAGGCTGGCCACAATAAAAGGCCACTCTAAAATGTGCAGTTTTACTGTATTGGGGGGTCCGGTGGGGTCCGAAAACCAGTCAGTATCTGGTGTGACCACCATTTGCCTCACGCAGTGCAACACATCTCCTTCACATAGAGTTGATCAGGTTGTTGATTGTGGCCTGTGGAATGTTAGTCCACTCCTCTTCAATGGCTGTGCGAAGTTGCTGGATATTGACAGGAACTGGAACACGCTGTTGTATACGCCGATCCAGAGCATCCCAAACATGCTCAATGGGTGACATGTCCGGTGAGTATGCTGGCCATGCAAAACTGGGATGTTTTCAGCTTCCAGGAAATGTGTACAGATCCTTGCAACATGGGAACATGTATTATCATGCTGCAACATGAGGTGATGGTCGTGGATGAATGGCACAACAATGGGCCTCAGGATCTCGTCACGGTATATCATGTGCATTCAAAATGCCATCAATAAAAAAACACCTGTGTTCGTTGTCCATAACATAAACCTGCCCATACCATAACCCCACCGCAACATGGGCCACTCGATCCACAACGTTGAAATCAGCAAACCGCTCACCCACACGACACCAAACACGCTGTCTGCCATCTGCCCTGTACAATGAAAACCGGGATTCATCCATGAAGAGAACACCTCTCCAAAGTGCCAGACGCCATCGAATGTGAGCATTTGCCCACTCAAGTCGGTTACGACGACGAACTGCAGTCAGGTCGAGACCCCGATGAGGACGACGAGCATGCAGATGAGATTCCTTGAGACGTTTTCTGACAGTTTGTTCAGAAATTCTTTGGTTATGCAAACCGATTGTTTCAGCAGCTGTCCAGGTGGCTGGTCTCAGATCTTGGAGGTGAAGATGCTGGATGTGTAGGTCCTGGGCTGGTGTGGTTACACGTGGTCTGCGGTTGTGAGGCCAGTTGAATGTACTGCCAAATTATCTGAAACGCCTTTGGAGACGGCTTATGATAGAGAAATTCACCAATTCATTTCACGGGCAACAGCTCTGGTGGACATTTCCTGCAGTCAGCATGCCAATTGCACACTTCCTCAAAACTTGCGACATCTGTGGCATTGTGCTGTGTGATAAAACTGCACATTTTAGAGTGGCCTTTTATTGTAACCAGCCTAAGGCACACCTGTGCAATAATCATGCTGTCTAATCAGCATCTTGATATGCCACCCCTGTGAGGTGGATGGATTATCTCAGCAAAGGAGAAGTGCTCACTAACACAGATTTAGACAGATTTGTGAACAATATTTGAGAGAAATAGGCCTTTTGTGTACATAGAAAAAGTCTTAGATCTTTGAGTTCAGCTCATGAAAAATGGGGGCAAAAACAAAAGTGGTAAGGTTAAATTGTTCAGTGTAGTTGGGCTAGTATTTTATGATAATAAATAGCTGCCTAGTATCAGGATTGTTCCTGCTTTATTTTTTAAGCATGCTGCAGTACACCCTTAAGTCTCTTAAATGTGGGTGTAGTACCAATTGATCATTAAAACTAGGCCTATTCAAAAGTACCGGTTCTATTAAGTGACTGGAGAAAGCTGTTCTTATCAGTCTTTTTTTTAATAGGAATTCTTTATTTGAAGTATTCCAGTCTGGGAGCATGATAGTACAGCTTGAACGGTTGGTAGGGATTCGTGGCACTGTTTAAAATGTTAGCCTTCTAAAATAATAGGAGCTTTGAAGTTACCGGGGTGGAATTTACATCATCTTTGGCATTCATACAAGTGGGATCCCTCTCATTGTGTGACCAGGTTGTTTTCATTGTCCACAATGTCACGATTACAGATGTCCAGAAGCAATGATTATGGACGGTCTCCGAATGGGACCTAATCATGTGCAGTGTTGGGAAGGTTACTTTGGAAATGTAACAGGTTACAGATTACAAGTTACCCAATCTAAAATGTTATAAATAGTCTAACTATTTTAATTACTTTATGAAAGTTTTCTAAAGGTTTTCAACTGTTAACCATTTTCAAACAAAGGGTTAACATTACAGTTGTACTCAACATTGATTACTGTCAGACAAAATCCATCATCACTTGAATTAAGATTATGATAATTTCATTTTAAAGCACAGCTACCACAAAATCAGACTTACTTTGAGATCATTCTGAAGTTAAATACAGATTTAAAACTATAACAAGAAATACTTTAGTAGCTATGATACTGTTTTTGTAATCAAATCTTTGAATAGCTATGACAAGAAACACTGGCATCTAACAATGGCTTGGAGGAAACAGTTATTCTTAAAAATAAAGCATATACATAAACCCAAAATAGGAAATAAATCAGTTATCAAATGAGCATGTGTCCTATTCTGTGTACTAAACTCCTGAAACATTGACTGACCTAAAATATGAGACACCAATGCAATTTATGAAAGAGATCAATTAAATCTGTATGTGGATGTGTGGGGGAAAAAAATCAAAAGTAACCCCCATAAGTAAATTTACATAATTTAGTTACATGTTACTTCCCAACACTGCTCCTGTGCTGTATAACAGATGTGTGTATTGTATGTCTTGCTGTTTATATATGTTTTACAGCACGTTGGTCAAATTACTGTTGTTTTTAATCGTGCTTTAGAAATAAATTGCCTTGCCTTAAGTGCAGTGTGAAAAGCCATCGCATATGGACAACAAGGCAAAGCAGAAGGTGGTGATGCAGTAGAAACTAATCATAAACATCACTGGTTCTGGCATCTAAATGTTTACACTATTTAATGTATTTCTGTGTATTATACTACTTCAATGGCAATAATAATACAAAGGATGTCTCCCCCTTTACAATATCTCCACCAACTGAAGAAACATGAGTCAATAGTTAATCCAGTGCACTAAAGTCAGTGAAGCACTTCTGAAATGAACTTTCTCAAAGAAATTTATATTTCAATCTTTCATTGTCTATGCAGTTGTCTGTATGAAATAATACAGACACTTCCTCTATGATTATCTATAACCTGAGTGGAACATCTCACAAGTGTTGCTCCAGTGCAAGAGTGAGCTCAGTTGCTGAGCAACAGCCTTCCCCAGTACCTTGGAGATAAAAGACATATGAAATAGACCGATAATTAAACCAATAACAAGGATCTGCTTTCTTAATTAAGCCTTTAATGTCAGCAGTTTTAAGGAATTCTGGCATGTGATTTAGCTAAATCATTGGGTTATTTTTTACTAATTCACAAGCCACAATTTACCAACTTCACACTGCGAATATGAGCAGTATTAAAGGTACAAGATTGAACAGACATATGCTGTTCTGAGATGGGACCAACCAATTGGCTCAAAAATAACAAGCTGTCAGTGGAAGGAACACAGACTGTTACTGTAAACTGAAGACAGTATAATTTATTGACAGGATCTTTGCCATTTCAGCCACTGTATGAAAAATTTATCTATTTCTATTCTTAAAGGGCTCACATTTTCCTTGACCTTTTCAAAAGTTCCTCCAATGTGCAAAAATACCATTTATTTAAACTACACTGCAAACAAGTATAATTCTGGTGTCAGACCGATGAATATATTAACAGATTTGACCACAATTTGACCATTTGCATGTCAGCAACATATATTCTTTGTTCATTAATGGAATGGTTCACCCAAAAATGAAAATGTCCTTAAAATGTACTCACCTGGCAAGCCAAGATATAGATTGGGAGAAATGTATCATTACATCACTTGCTCACCAATGGATCCTCTGCAGTGAATGTGTGCCATCAGAATGAGAGTCCAAACTGCTGATAGAAACACCACAATCCACAAGTAATTCACACAACTCCAGTCCATCAATTGGAGTCAAACAAATCCATTATTAAGGCATTTTAACTGTAAACTATTGCTTCTGGCCAAAATACGAGTCCATAATCCATAATATGCCACCCTCTGTTGTCCTCTCACATCAAACAACATATTTTAGAACTGTTTTTGTAAACAGTGCCTGATCTGTGCCTATTTCTCTCCTGATTCAGACAAGTTGACTTTTTCACTGGAGAAAGCAATATTATGGATACGGGTTATATTTAATGTCTGTTTTTTGCCCCTTACAAACATGCAGGTTTTCATTTTTGCATTCTTGTGATGTTTTTCTCAGCTGTTTGGCCTGACATAATATATAATAGACAGCACCCATTCCTGCAGAGGATACCCTGATGAGCGTGATGTAGTTCTTTCTCAATCTGTATTCAATCGGAAAAAAAAAAAAAAAAAAAAAACACTCAACACACTTGGTTGAGCAAATATATATATTTTATTTGTATTTTTTTTTTGTGAACTATTCCTTACTAGGCCCACATAGTCAAAGAGAAGATTACAGATAGATACAATAATTCAGTTAGTACAGTACATAACATCCTTACAATTCAAACACATCAGGCACATTTCATTGCAAACTATCTGAACTGAAAGAGGCTATTTTGTATATACATATATAAAATTGTATGTATTACTTTTGCAATCCATGCCATTATGTACATATTAATTTTGGATGAACTTTACTATTAAATGTAAAGAAAAAAGGATTAGCAACAGTGTTGCCAATTTAGCAACTTTTCAGATTACCCTAGCAACTTTTTCATCCAAAAGCACCTAGCAACAAATTTAACTATTTTTAAAAATGTATTTGGCAGCTTTTAGCAACTTCTGATAAGTGACTCGAACAAAAAAAAGGCACACATTTTCCATCTAAATTAGACAAAAAGAGGAAACCAAAGATACCTAGCAGTACATGCACCGTCCTTAAGTACGGCTGGTTGCAATTGTTTTCATAATACTTAGGTGTGTTCGACTTGAAGCGCGCTGCCAGACCGATCGGTGTATGACTCAAAAGCACCAACAGCGAGAGGCGATAGAAATCATGGCATAGCCTCTCCTCTCCTAGTCTAGTACTCTCAAAGTAACTTGTGATTGTCTACGACCGTCGGATCGGCGCAGCGCCACTCAGTCACCACCGATTATTATCAAATGCAATTACCTTTTCACGTGATGTTCACCTTGTAGTACTTGTACCTGTGATTGTTGATCAGTTCACACTTTCTTATAATTAATAAAGGTTATGCGTCTTTGGCGTGCCTGTCCGTAGAGGCAAAGACTCCTCCCAAGCCCGGGCAACCCCCCGTCCGTAAGAGTGGTCCGAGCGCTCGTTGTTCAGCACGGCCCAAAGCGCTCCCCCGAGTGCTGCCTACCATCGCTGGGGTAGAAATATGCTGAGGTGCGGTCGGGTGGCGAGGTTGCTGTGTAAGTCGAGCGTACGAAGTAGGGCGTCTTGGTTATTTATTGAGTTTCCTCTTGCGCTGATTGGCATAAATGGGTATCAACTATGATGAATGGCCGCGGTTAATTCCTGTGCGTGCCCTTCTTCCGAAATTTGTTGTCAACTCAGTTAGTTGATCTAAAAAAATGGAAAAGGTAGTAATTTTCCAGGAATTTATCCGTTATCCATTATCTGTTGTAACCCTGTAACCCGAAAACACTAAATACAATGCGTAATTTAAAATGCAGGTAAAAACCTGTGAAATCAATAACGGAAAATTCCTTCTATCGTAGACGATTTTTACAATACTTTTCTGTGTCTGTGTTTTGCTACTTACAAACTACTAATACAACGCTTAAAGCGTGTTTTCAGAAATGTAGTTGTACTAGTTTACTAAAACACTTAAAATAGCTAATAAAAAAATTCTGTTATAAAAAACTTACATTGTAATTTTTCAAATATGTTTAAGTGTTTCCATAATTCAATAATGGTATTTATAATACAGTTCTTTCTCTTATTATATTAAATGCTTCTTTATTGAACAAACACCACAAAAGAACCATCGCAAATTTAAAGTAAAAGTATTTTTTTTTGCCTGAGATTTGAATGCAGTGACACCTTTTTGCCAATTGATTCTGATGAACGTCCATCCGCAACAATGACTCCCACAAATTTAGCAACTTTTAGCAACAAATTGACCTTCCTTTAGCAACTTCCCAAGACAATTAGTTGGCAACACTGATTAGCAATAAAAAAAAAACATTGATTATCTGCTCTGAGAGGAGAGAATGTGTAATGTTAATGTAAAACTTTTGACCTTTTTTTATGGTAGGCTCTAGCTTAAAATATTCAGTGTCTAAAAAAACCATGAAGGAAAATGGATATCTTATCTTGGAACCACCAAGAAGAGTCACACTGCATATAAATAAAGGTTATTCTGAATATGTAAGTCTTTGTAATTTGCATTTACGAGAGCCACTAGATGCTGCAGCTGGCTTACATTTGCAAACTGCTGTACATCCGATGAATACTGCCACTGTTGTATCTTGCATCATATAATCGCTCTGATTAGATAATACATATTAAAGTCAGCTTGTTCAGTTCAAACATCTGGCCATTGCATGTGTTCAGTAACAAATAATTGATTATATATTCTCTTACTCATGAATAGACTCACTGATCTAATGAATAATTCAATGATTCAATCATAATAAGTGATTCAGATTGCTGGTGTATAAGCGCTATTTCAATTTGACAACAAACTTTGTATTGCAGCATAATGCTCATGTTTTATTCATGAATAATTCCTTTTACAATGCTGATGAAATTTCTGACCCATGTAATGACATCGTCATCTGACAATCGTGTCCTTCATCAAATCAACAGAAATGGCAAAGTGTTTTATGAGAGCTAAAGGTGCTGAATCAGAAAGAATGAATCGCTCAACGTGACAAATGACTTTGATTATTGCCTCAGGTGATGTACCTACCGGAAAACTTCGTTTAACACGATGTCTGTCACTGTTCTCTTGAGGAAAACGCCTTTCGCTTTCTTCAATCTAATAGCTGACATCAAATGATACACTAGAGGGCGAAAGATATTCGTTTTACTGTTTGTGGAAAGCGTATTGCGTTCATTTGACCGACCTCCTCCGTTCCTTAAAGGGATAGCCAACATTTACTCATCCTCTTGCCGTTCCAAACCTGAATGACTTTGTTTCTTATGTGGAACACAAAATGGATATTTTGAATAATGTACTAGTCACTATTTTTACTTATAAGAATGATAAGAACTGATCAAAGGAAACTAAAGGCCTACTTTGCAGTGCTGATAAGCTCTCTTTAAGCAAAAGAACATTAGGGCCTTTCATGATACCAGAACTAATTGTGGAACTACCCACTTTTTGGCGTTTTCGCACCGCCGGAACTGGGTGCGATTTTCGTACCGTACTGCCTTTTTCGAGACCAAATTGCTCCTCTTTCCGAGCAAGGGTCTAACCAGCCCCACACTGGTACTAATCGTGACGTAGCGACTTGTTGGCCAATCATATTTAGACCCCACCCGCCATGAATTTAACGCCGTGTAAACAACTGTAACATTGTTTCAACCTTCTTTCGCAAGTATGGAGAATCCGATGCGATGGACGGATGCTGAAGTGCAGGCACTTGTAGCAAATGTAGCACTGCCAGATGTCGTTGGAGATTCTTACCCTGTTGAAAAAACCAGCATATGCTGGTTAGGTATGTTTTGACGCTGGGATGCTGGTTAAGCTGTTCCTTTGCTGGTTAATGCTGTCCTTTGCTGGTTTTCTGGGTCCTTTGCTGTTTAATGCGGTCCTTTGCTGGTTTAGGTGGTCCTCTGCGGGTTTATCGTCATGTGCTGGCAAAGGACCAGCATAAACCAGCAAAGGCCCAGCTTACACCCTCGCTCCCAGCGTCAAAACATACCTAACCAGCATGGTTTTTTCAACAGGGTAGTCCTCCTTTCCGTTCTTTCAATCGCTTTACATATACGTCGACTTTCCATGTCCATTATTGTGAAACCCGCGAGACACAACAAAAACAGCTCTGATCACAGCGTCCTCCATCCTCCTGTGGTTAATGTTGTTCATTCTTGTTTCCTGTGAGCGCGCACGCACAAATGACGTCACTGTCGACCCGCTTACGTCACTTCCTAGTACACACTGTCGGTGCGATAATGATAATTAACCACCACAGAATGTGGCAGGAAACGTTAAAGCACTTCCCTGATGGCAGCAGAGAAATTTTGAGTCGTGAGAGATCCGAAGTCCGTACACAAGATCTTCTGGATCTTGGAATTTCTGCCTTTCACTTAAAATATATGTATGTATTCTGTTATAAGGGAGAAAACAAACTTTGCAGTGTCTTCATGCTCAGTTATGTGGTACCTGTCCATAGTATTTATCTTCACAGGTAAGCACAAATTCATTATTTTAATCAAGCATATTAAGCATTTTACTTTACGTTTTATATATGCACTCACTTCGGTTGGCAGTTATGGCACCCCATTGTTTTGGATAACCAGCCCAGACCAGAAGGCTAATGCTGGGACAGATGTCCATTTGTCATGTAATTTCTGGCAATGTCCTGGACCTCTGGACGTCATGTCTCTTGTGTATAGTGGGAATTAGCAATGTAGGCTTCTGTTTTTTAGAATACCAGACACACCAATTACTTACTTTTTATACAAGCATGTGTTATTATTATTATTATTATTATTATTATGAGATTAAACTCCTGTTGTACCTTATTGTTTTTTTTAACACACGATATCTCCTCTGAGGCAAAAATAATTCCTCTACTACTCGGAATCGAACTGTTACCACTTCCTGGTGTGTTTTTTTCGGGAGATGTTTCGATTTAGGGAGTTTTGATATCATCTCCCAGCGGGACCGTGAGAGCAATGGACTTAGGTAATACGTCTGAATGGCAATTTTCACAAATAACCAAACGTGTCTTATTGTGCATCGGTAGAAAACCCTTCTCTTTTTTTTCCCACGTTTTTTTTGCTTATTTGGTCGTCTTTACTCATTGGTGGCCAGTTGTTATGCAACAAAAAGTTAATGGACAAGGTATAATGATTTATCCTCTTTAAAATTGACTCATTCATTAATCCCAGTGACGTAAAGACTTTATAATGTGACAAATAATTTTAAGTGTCATCGTTTTTTTGCTGATGATGGAATTCATCTCAATTCATATGCATTATTGTTGATTCAACCAGTGCTGTCGCTGGTCACCTGGATCCTTATATGCAGAATTGTCTGATCTTTTCGTCATTTTTGGAGTAAATGGTAAAAGACCTGTTAGTGTTTTAAGTGTTTATGTTTCGTTATGCTGGACTTTCAAGAGTAAAGGGATAGTTCACCCCCAAAATTAATTGTTACTCACCCTAAGAATTTTCAAACCCGTAAGACACCTTCGTCATCTTCCGACACAGAACAGCATACGCTGTTTACGTCCAGTGGATATTTTCCAAAATGGCACCAGGGTGATGCGGAGGAGACAAATTGTTGAATAAAGTCGTTTTTTTGTTTCTTTTGCGCACAAAAAGTATTCTTGTAGCTCGGGAACTGCTATGACCCCTGAGGTCACCATGGATTATTTTCCGATCATCCATCTCGCTTTCTACGTTCTGGACTTGGGAACTTTTCAGTGCGTTGCTGTCGACATGGGCAACAGCTCTCCGATTCATAAAATTCTTAATTGTGTTGCGAAGATGACGAAGGCTTTACAGGGTTGAAACGACATTAAGTGAGTATATGATGATAGAATTTGCATTTTTGGGTGAACTAACCCTTTAAGCAACTGTATGTGTGCATGTTCTGTGATGTATGGGGACAGGACTGATGACCATACATAGACTGTGTAAATGATGTGCCTGCCCTAAAATGAATTTATTTAATTTATTTTAATGAAAATGAATAACATGTATAGTATTTGTTCACATGCTAAATGTACAATTTGCAGCATGCAGATTTAATTAAGTATAAATAAATAAATAGTTTGTGTTTGCTTTACTCCTTTAATGAATTTAAACAGCCTAACTGCTAAAATATGATTCTCATATGTTGCCCTAAAGAGGTTGTGTATTCCGGCTGAAAAATTAGCGTATTGACTGCTCTTTGTCATGTAAATGTTGTGTTCCAACTAGCTTGAACTGCATAAATGCCACTACTGAACAACAAATTAAATTCAATCATCACCTTCCATAGCATATCCAGCATACAGTAAACACCTGTCAAAGTGTATAAAATCCAATATTTGAAGGTGCTTTGTGTGATTAGATCAAGTGCCTTCCCGCCTAGACTTCTGGGGGTCTTACGCAAAACTGTGTTGGGTGTGGGGTGTGGAGTGGGGATGGTGGTTATGACGATCAATGGAAACGTGTTCATTTTTCTGTTTCACAAACTCCGTCTCGATCGTAGCTCGCGGAATGTGCTTGAGAACCAGTGTCTCTTCCATGGCGCGGTACGCTTCAACTGTTTTTTTTTTTAAGTCCGAGCACGACTGTACGAATTCACAGGGATTACTTGTTGACTTCATGTTTTCATAAACGCTGGCCAAATTCAAAGACAAAACTAAAATTAAATCATCTTTGAGAGCAACGCTCACAGCACTTGCGTATTTATGCTTATAGGGAGGTTCCGACTCTGGATTAAATGGTACTAAGAGCTCCAACAGTTTTCCCTTTCAAGGAGACTCGAAGCACTGCAGTCCTCCATTGTATCGCTATGGGGATGCCTACTTTCTGACCCGTGTCCCTGAAGCATACATTGAACAAAACACCAACACACGTTGCAGGCTACAGCATGAACGTCACTAACCCGTGCGACTATAGTATAAAAGCGCCGAAGAACACTGTCATTCCTCCTTCTTCGCTTCACTACCTTTTTGTTTGAAGCGTGCATTTCCGTGGTAAGATCAATCTATATTCTATCGTTATGATGGCGAGCACTAGCAAGTGTTTTAGAGGGTGGTGTGCTCCGCGTCAACGATATTTGGACCACCTGATTACACACACAATCTCTGTGTTTTTGTGTGGGCAAGAGCACCCCGCTATGTCCTTGAGGGGGCATCCGCGTTCTGCAAAAGGCGACTTTGTTTTAATGAAAAGCTTCGCTCTCTTTTGTCTCTCTTTTTGAGGAAAGGGGGCAGTCATCTGCTTTCCGCGGCTCAGGACCCACCGCTGCTGAGGCACGGAGGAGGATGGGCTCGTGGGGATCACAGGTGGATCCGGCTGATGAGTTAAAAAAGGGGTTTTCCCTCTCGCGCTCATCGGCTGTGGACGAGAGTAAGCTGCTGGAGGATGATGTTATTTCTTTAACATCGTTTGATCCGGGGGCCAGTGCTCTGCTGGGTTCGGCCGAGCAAAAGCAGGAAATGTCTGAGGAGTGCAGAGAAGCTGAGGCTGAGCCTTCCTAATCCTCCTGCTCTGCGTATGGTGAGTTTTGAGAGTTATCTTTCTTACGCATTCATCGATTCCAACATACGAGCTATGCCAACATCGAGGCAATGCGCAAAAAACAGCTATGAGAAGATGCCCCCATAGAAGAGACGCTGGCTAGCTATCTCTATGGTGAGACGTCTCTCTTAAACCCCTCCTCCATCCTCGCTTAGATGCAGGGCATACGCAGCGCATGTCGGCTGTTTGCTTTGTTTTTCGCATGATGGCGGTGCTCCAGGCATTTAGCTGACCTGCTGGAAACCTGGATAAATGCCTGAGATGTACTGATTCGCCGCACCACAGAATCTCACTCTCTGTGCTACTAAGCTGTCAGCTAGTATTATGGAGCTCTGTGGGTGCCTGCAGCTATCAGGATGGAAGAATGGGCTTTCTTCTCGAATGCACATTCCGCCTTCATAATATTTTATGGGTCCTCCATTTAACGGTGGTCGAGAAGTTCAGGGAGGCAGAGGCGCGCTCAGCGGCCTTCAGTCCTTAATTTCACGATGGTCCAGGTCTAAGCCTAAACAGCATAGGGGTCCTGGTCTGTCTTGGTCTGAGGATCAGAGACGGCCACAGAAGGCTATTGTCGTGGCTCGTGCTCCTCCCCCGCCTGCGGTTTGGGGTAGGAGGAATTGCGGGTCAAAGGGAGGTAGGCAAGATCTAGGGATGTGATCCAGACAAGGCATCATCGCTTTCGTCCGGATCAGCGTGATACTTCAGTATCTACTCATTTCCCATCAGAGTGCTCTACATCTGCCCCTTAGCTCCTAGTCCCCTATACCGCCAGCTCTCCACCGCCGAGGTTAGGGAGGAATTTTTCCTGCTTTCGTCTCCTACGGGACCCTATATGGTTGGGCTGATTCTATGGCTTCATCATGACCACCTTCTGCAGTGGCGACTAGAGGCTTCTTTGATTCTCCTTTGAACGGGCTCCGCGCGGAAAAACCAGGGTGGGTGAGTAGATCCATTCTATATATAACATTATATATATATTATATAATCTATATATTATCATATAAATATATATTATCTCTAAGGTGCCTGGTGCTAGTGTGTATATCCTATCTGTGAATTTCTTAAGCAGCGGTTTTTCCGGACCTGTGCAATGTTCTGTCCTTTCTAGTAGGTCCCTCTGTGAGCCCCCTTGCTGATTCGAAAACCAGGTGCTCGACCTGCTGTGCCAGATCCATCGTCGATATTGTGTCCAGGCTGTTTTGGGTCTGATAGCGCTGGTTCCGCTTCATCTTCGCCTGGACATGCGGCCATTCAAGGCTTCTGCGGGAGCTTCTTGATCATCTCCCCGGCCCGACACTGTAAAAAATTCCTAGGATGTCGCGGGCTCCAGGCTCTTCCCTCTTGCAGCGCATCAGCGGGCAAGTATAGGTGCATTTTCCGAGCCTCCTTGTGTAATGCGGTCCTCAGGCAGTGCCTCCCCCTTGCCTTATAAAGGTCCTTATTTGAGCTTGCCTCTGCCCGTTGGCCCAGTACTCCGGGTTCTGTGATCAGTGCCCTGGGAAATTTCAATCCATGCATGGTAAGTCACACGCTAAAGCCTGGTCACTTTCCTGAAACCCACATAGTGGTAGTGTGGACGGTGAACACTTGGCGACGTTCTATTCTAAAATCCACATAGCTGGTAGTTGTGCACGTTATGCTTTGCCCACTTTGTAAAATTCACATAAGTGTTAAGTGTGCACGCTAGACTTTGCACACTTTCTGAAATCCTGTACGGTAAGGGTTACGCGTTATAGCTTCGTTCCCTTTCTCTGAGTTGGTTAGACCCCGGTACCTTGGGCTCCACTCAACCAGTGTGTCTCTATTTTAACACACTTGGAAGTATTGCTCCCCTCACCATTGAGGGTTACTATGAGCATGCTGCTTCCTATCGAGCGCCCGGGTTCTCTCCGTGGGCTGTTCTCGTGGTAATATTAGCAGTGCTCTCTTTTTACCAAAGGGTTGCCTATGAGCGTGCTATTTTTTCTGAGTTCAGAGTTCTCCTCTCACGTGAGAGTGGAGTTCTCTGTTTTCCCAGAGCACCTGGAACCAGTAGCATCAGGTGAACTAGGCCCTTCCAAATCCGCCTCTCTGGTGCGCTGAGTTTTTGGCTAGCTTGCAGTACACTTACCTCTGATTCTAACGATCATGCTGGGGCAAGCCCCTTGTCTCGTTGAGAGCTGGGTCTGTGTTCCCTCAGCTAGGTAACTTACTGCTGGCAGTTCCAGTATTGGAACATGCTGTAGGTCCGAGCCTCCCTCTCGTTTTAGAGCTGGGTGTGTTGCTCCCTCAGTTAAGTAAATCATTGCTAGCTGTTCCAATCATGGACCATGCGGTATCGCTCTCCCCTCTCGGGAAGAGCTGGGGTGGTTTTGCCCCTCGCGAGATATTTAATGCTAGCCATTCCGCGTAATATCTTAGATCGAGTTGGTGGACTCTCAAACATTTGGGTTTGGTATGCACCATTCATGCGTATGAGCTGCTCTTTCCAAGTGCCATGAGAGCCCCCTTAACGTATCCTAAAATCATGTTCTTGGTAAGGTGCACGTGAGGCTTTGTGCACTTTTCTAAATCCACATTGTGTAAGTCCACCTATTTTTTGCGTTTCTTTTCTAAAATGGTGAGGTCTTTGTGCGTTGCCTTCGTGCCTTTCACCTTGAGCTGGGTTTAGCCCCCCGTTCACTCTTGGGCACCACTCCCCATCCTAGGATACCCGACTTTAACGGGGTGCCACTAAGGGCTGTTGATAAAGTTCCTTTTCAGAGCTTATGCAAGAGCAACGGTAGCCCTTGTGTGGAACGGTCAAACTATAGTGTGATACTCGTTCTTGTCGTATCCCCTTCGGAATATCATTATGCTTCCAAGCCTTGAGCTCTACCGCCGGCCCAGGGTCTGGCCTAACGGTAGTTGGCTTTGGCCGTAGGTATAAGTCACTGACAGCCGTTTAACGTCCCAGGGGCGACTCCCATAGCGATATGGTAAAGTTGGTACTTAGTGCTTGCCATGGTTTTCTGGCATTCACTCCCCTCAGCATGGCGGCGTGGGTATACTGTTCCCCATAGCGACCCCTAGAGGACGCAGTTCGAAGTTCCCTTGAAAGGCAACGTCTCAGGTTACTTATGTAACCCATGTTCTCTGAGTAGGGAACGAGACACTGCGTTCTCTAGGCTTCCTGCCATGCTTCGAAAGCAAGCTTCAGACGAAGAAGTGAATGACATGTTCTCCCGGCGCCTATTTATACTATAGTCGCACCACCGGGGGGGGAGTGACGTCATGGTGCTGGTCCTCCATCCAACGTGGTTGGAGTTTTTTAATGTCTGGTCAACACGGGTCACGACGAGGCGTTCCCCATAGCGACCCCTAGAGGACGCAGTGTCTCATTCCCTACTCAGGGAACCATGGTTACATAAGTAACCTGAGACGTTCTCCTCTTTGTTTTCTTCAGCACTGACCAGGAGAAACAGCCCAGGTGTAAATTATCTGCAGAAACATCCTCCCTGGCGGCTGCCCCTGGCATCAGTGGCTGGGTTTGTGTTACTAATTGGTACAGTGTTTTTGGGGAGGAAAGCTTACAGATCAACCCAGAGAGAAAACAACTCAAAGTAAGTCATTGTCAGTTCACAGAGAGAAATAGCAGCTTGTAAGGCATTTTTTTCTGGCTTCATGTTGTGCTTTATTTTCTACTAGGCAAAATATGGAAGAGGTTAAAACGGGCACTGACACTGAAGACAAGGGAATGGCATACAAGGTAACACATCTATGCAACTTCCTTCTGCATGTCTGCTCTCATTTCCTCTCTTTGCTTTCTGTAGTGGTAAAGTCAATTATTAAAGCTAATTGTCTTTGATTTACGTTTATTCTGTTTAAATTAAGAAAACAGTGGTTGAGGTTTGATTCTTAAATGTATAAATGGGTTGTTGCCTGGGTCTTGAAGATGACTTGCGTCATGTCTCAGATGGGATTCTGCATGCCTGACCTTGCAGACGTGAACAGTCCTCCCAGCAGTCCAGATAGCATCTATGTTACCATGGTAAGATGTTACCAATAGCAAAATAATAATAATAAACAAAATAATGTGAATATTTGAGTAAATGTTCTGTTAGTGTTAAGTGAGAGTAGATTTTGCATGAGTTTAAACTTCCCTTGTGAAAAAAGGAGTGTGCATAATTGTATTGATGCTTGTTGTGCACTTTAAATCTTAAAACTATATTTTTAGAAACCTGTTTTGCAAATAATAACATTTTAATGGACTAAAAGTCCACTTAAGTGTACTCAATGAAAGATACTTTCATGACTATGTTTCTTAACACACTTCAGTACATTTTTTTAAAAAAGTGATCATTTTCAGATTAAACATTTAAGTTTGAAGTACATTTTAAATCGTTGTAATAACTATTGTCATGCTTTAAATACGTACACTTATTTTGATGTGCAGACTAGCATGTAAAGTATGCAAAGTTATAATTTGAATATCCAATATTACAAAGTTAGTATGAAAGATACTAAATTGCAGCTTCACCATTACAAATGTGCAAAAACAAACATATTTAAAAAGAGGTGGCATACACGTTTCAACATAAATTGCATTTAAGTATTTAATGCTTAAAAGTACATTCGATATACATTTAAAGGACAGCAGAATTATGAAATTACATAAAGATGTAAAGTTCTAAAACTCTCTTCAAACCATCTATATTT
Organism: Sinocyclocheilus anophthalmus; assembly: GCA_018155175.1. Taxonomy (NCBI): domain Eukaryota; kingdom Metazoa; phylum Chordata; class Actinopteri; order Cypriniformes; family Cyprinidae; genus Sinocyclocheilus; species Sinocyclocheilus anophthalmus. Next base: position 275,023 of record JADLZN010005834.1, read on the forward strand.
ATACAAATATTAATGCACCATTACATTAAATATATTTTTCATAGACTAAGCATATATGCAAATTTCAGTTGATTTAATATCACAAAATAAGGACACGTCATACTGTAAAATGTCATGTGGACATTAATTATACACCTTAATTCTATTCTTAATGAATTACATCTTCATTATTGTAAGTGAAATATGTATATGCATACATCCCTTCTTGTGTACACTGATTATTAACCATGTATCACAGTAAAAATTGTTCACAAGATATCAACTGGCTTTTGTTTGTTTGTGTTTGTGTGTATTCTTAATCGCTGGAAGCAGCATAGTTTCCCATTCGCACCAGACACTCCTGTCACAGCTGGACGCAACAGATGTCTTCCCTCTGATTGGCAGCCGAAGGATGAGGAACCCGTATATGTCCGCTGCCATCAAGATTTATCAATCGGATCATGCTGCTTAAAAGATGAGACACAGAATAACTGATTATTTAAATTAGTGAGAGTAATTGTCAGATATGCATTTTATAGTCCCCAAACAGACTGTTTTGTGAACTCTTTTTCAATACTCACCAGCTTACTATACATTATCCCTCATAATAAATCTGTGTTGTTTCCTCATGCACCTTTTTCATCTTTCCTCATGCACCTCTTTCATCATCTACCAGATGTCAACAGTGGTCAATATAGTTTAGTTACAGCACTTCATTGTGAGCTTCAGCCCTCGACTTTTTCTCTATCTTCTCATCAGCATGAAATTGCCACTTCTTCTAACTGTCTCTGAAGAGGCAAACAAAATTTAACTGCAGTGGAGAAGTGGTTCTAAGCATTACACACTTATGTATTCATGCCAACTGTCCTTTGAGATTTGAGGAACCACAGACCATGAGTTTTATGAATCATAATAAAACTAGTGGCTAACCATTATTGGCATCAAGGCACACCCTCAATGAATGTGCTCTCGTTTCACTAATCAGATAAATACACTGCCTACTGTATATGCCCATGTGTATCTTTAATAATCATCGTATTTTTCGGCACCATTCTCTTCCCTTATGTGTATTTCCACCTCCTGCTCATCTCTAGTGCACTTTGATCTCCATTAGTGAGGAGATGAGGAGAGGTGGTCCTACTGCAAGCTAGAGCCTCATTATTTGGTTTTGCGTCAACGGCCGTTTGGATTTTCTTAGGCTGATTTCTGATTTTTCTCAATTGATGAGAGACATGTAATATAAAGATGCATTCTGATTTTTTTTAATCATGTAAAATTGATTCATATCATATTTTATTTGCTGCTATTATAGTGTTTTCTAACATGGTTCAATTGAACCCTCAAGTAGGATAAATAATAAGCCACAACCATACTATCAACCAGTTTTCCTACTACACAGACACTGCCAGCCATATCATAGCACAAAATAAAACATTTTACGTGTTTTTTTTTTTGTATAATTGAAACGAAGAAATAGATTTCAAAAGCTTTGCTGGTCTTATTTTCCTCTACGTTTATTGTCATCGACCAAAATGTGCATTTTATTGCATTTTGGGAAAACGCAGTGGGCGTCCGCTTTGAAATTATCCTGTGTTGCATTGATGGTGTTTCTGGGTAAGTAAATAAGCTTGTAATATGGAAAAAATAAAAATAAAGCTCACCATTAAAATGACCATTCGACGCTTTAATTAATTTAAATGTACCAGTCAAACGTGTTAATCTAGCCATGTCTGTGCGTTAAAGGATGCTATTAAAATTAGGAATATATCATTACATCATAGCATTTGATAATTGTTACAAATCATCTGTCAAATACATTGAGCAACACTAGTGTGATGTTTTTCACATCGCCATCAGCATTGACTGTTTTGATTGTGAAGCCGTTGTGAGGGCATTCAGCTTGACTATGGAAAATAAACAGGATATATGTCTTATATTCATATTCATGGTCGCAAAAGAAACGGCACTTCTGGGTGTTTCAGACAAGCAGCTTTGATAAACATCGAGCAGTGCTACGGGTTTAATGATCTGTTTAACATTATAGCTACAATGAGGTCCGTGTCGTATTGTCGATATAGAGTCGATATGTAGTGTTTATATCACTCCGTTTATTTATTTTTTCAGTGACGCTTTCTTGAAGTTACATCGTTGGTGTAACGATGTAACTTCAAGAAAGCGTCACTGAAAAAATAAGTAAGCGGCAACAAATGAATGTGTTCATGAGCGAGTCATATAATCTTTCTCTCAAACGATTCCTTCGAAACGCTGACTCATTAAAAACAAAACACTGCTATCTGATGCTCTGAGACAAAAAAATATTCTGCTTCGTTTCGAACTATTTTCGTTGGTGGAACAAACATAATTGGAAATACTGTGAATAAAATGTAAGTTAATTGCTCCCTCCCACTGACTGTTCAGTAAACGATATTGAGAAAAGATGAGAGAAAAAAACAGATGAGATTAAAAAAAAATTAACATACAAAAAATAATAATGACTCATAATACTTTATAAATTATTAATTATTACTGTATTATTAATACTTTTCAATTAAGACAACATTTTGGGTGAGGAAAATGGCCCTGATGACGTGACTCACGATTGAACAAGAAGTTTCATATATCACTGGAAAACTCAGTAATACAATATATATATATATATTATATATATATAATTTAGATATATATATATATATATATATATTTTTTTTTTTTATTATCTCTCAAGAAATGTCTGAACAAGCAAACAGTCGTCGCCTGAATTATAAGCTTCTATCTGGCATTTTTGTCAAACTTGAGTTATACACAGTGATGTTTCTTTTGTAATCTGTGTACATTTTGGGACTTTTTTTTTTAGAAAACAAAAAAGGGTCCTATCTACAGAAGTCTATGGAAAGCGAAAACTTTGAAGCTCAATATCTCAAAACTGCTCCGAATGCAGATAACGCCTTATAATTCCAAGGCGGTGAAGTCTAGTTAAAATAATTAACGAACAGTCATAACCAATATGCATGTTTTGGTTATTTTGCAAATAGGTTTTATTGCTACAGCTGTGGCTTCATAAGACCATTTCTGTTAAAGGTTGCATGAGAATTATGTATTTCTACAGAAGGCAGATGAACTACTTTATTGTGTATAATCCATGTGGTATAGTTTACAAATTATAATTAATTCATATTTTCTTAGCAAACTACTGTTAATTGTAGGCTTAACATAAAAGAAACACACCAGAAGAGTGTCACACAGCTGAATTTGGAAGCTTAATTCAAGTTCAGGTGCAAACAATGCAGTTTTTCTAAAAAGCCAGTAGAGGGCGTAAAACCCAGTGTTTCGGTGACAGTAAGGGAACGTGACCTGCAATTACAATTAAACCCCAGTTTCACTTATCTGTCTACCTCCAAAAATCATCATACTTCTAATCTTAAATGATTTAATACATTTAGATGATATGGCCATATGTAAAAATCTAAACGTTATTAGACATGTTCTATGCATAGATGACAAATCTCCTTAAAAATGCATAGTTAATATCTTCACATGCTCACATTTGATGTAGATTAATTAATTGATATTTTTATTTAAAATAAATGCCACTTTAGTTATTATTATTATTTTTTAACTATTGCAATAGCATTCAGAAATGTGGCTTAAGTGTTCAAATATGTTAAGAATTTTAATGCAAGTTTTTATCTCAAGAGAACTTGGCCTTAGTAACTTCCCTGGGTAAAATTATTTGCATATCAATACCACATTGAGGTATATAGATAAATACTATGGATTTTAGCCATATTTTTTTTGTGGCATCCTATTCTCCAGGAGATTGAACTTAAAGTCCCCATGAAATCAAAATTAAAGTTTTTGGGTGTTAGTATCAATATGTTAGTCTTAAGGTTATCTATAAGGCAGTGTGCTCCAAAACAGTGAAAAAATTTGCATTTAGAAGATATAAGCGTTCAAAGCTTGCAGTTCGTCACTTCCGTCAAAAGGGCTCAACGATTTTTTTTTTTTGATGTCACATCGTACTTCAGCTTCTCATCAAACTTTCTGTCCAATCAAATGCTCTCTAGAAGCCGAAGCGCCCGCCCCCTACACTATAAATAAACGCTGAAGCTCTGGCTGAGATCAGTCGCTTGTTCACAGTCTAGTATTTCCTGTACAGTGAATGGCACGTAGTGCACTATATAGGGGACAGGGAACGATTCAAACAGTGTAAATATGCTTTCCATTGAGGAAAAAAAGAAGTCTGGTTTTGCGCTGTGTCACGCTAACCACCGCACCGCACACACACTCTATAGCACACTCTATAGACACGATAGCACGGAGTGGATCACATGCGCGAGTCGGCGCAGACCACAAAATGTATCGGCGCTATTTGAATTCTACACAGAATGCTATATTTTATAGCAATATGGATGAGATTGTGGCTGGCATACCCTGTCAAATGCGGCTTTACGGAGCTCAACGGCTCTGAACGGCTCTAGCCCAAGCTGTGATATAAACGAACGCTATTGACTATTTTAAAAAGGGGCGGGGCTGCTTGATATGCCCCACCCTATCTTCCTGTTTCAGTTAAAATGACAAGAACAGAATTAAATTATACATCTAAAAAAAAAAATTAATAATAAAAAAAAGACCCTTATGACTGTTTTTTGGTCCAGGGTTCACATATGCAAATGATTTATTTTTCTTCTCACCAATGTTCAGATATTGAAATTGAATAAAACAGCAACAATATCCATAGATATCGCTATTAACATTTTCTCCGACAAGCGGATGCGATGAGACCCGTTTTACGTTTTGGTCAGGTGACATTGAAATGACATTGGACCATTGAAGAACAAAATTTCTTAAAGCTGCTTTGGAAACTATATCATTGTTATAAGCAGTATACAAATAAACTTGACTGAAATAAAACCTATGCGATAAACAAGTTAGGTCAAAAATAATCTAAAAGTAATCAAAAAGATGTTAGATCAAACGTAATCTAAATGTAACGTCTCGGTTACGTATGTAACCCTTGTTCCCTGAAGGAGGGAACGGAGATGTCACGTCGGTGACCGACGAATTGGGATACAATCCACCTCGAGTGTAAACTAAACGAGCCAATGCACATTGGCATGCGATGATTGCATCCAGCTGCCGCTGATCACAGCGTGAGCATAAAAAGGCAGCCGTTGCAACGCATACCATGTTTTCGCTGAGGAGCCGAGCCGGTGACCCGGCCACGCAGCGGGTGGTACAGCAGCCGTGGCGAAGGGAGGTTTTTTTTTTTTTTTTTTTTTTTTTTTTTTTTTTTTTTTTTTTTTTTCTTTTTTTTTTTTTTTTTTTTTTTTTTTTTTTTTTTTTTTTTTTTTTTTTTTTTTTTTTTGCGTTCTCCGTTCACTCCTTCACCGGGAACAGGGGTATATACGCAACCGAGGCGTCCCCTTTCAGTCGGTCACCCCGAGTCACATCGGTGACTGACGAATTGGGATCCCTACCAAAGCGCCATGGATGCTGCCCCAGCAGTAACTGTCCCCCTCCCCTTTTTGGTGTAGGCTGGGGCTCGCAACAAGAAGACCAGTCATTGTTGTCGTAGCACTACCCACTCAGTGAGATTGGATAACACTGGGAAAACGTACCCGTTCCACTTGGAACAGGAACGTTGCGGAAGCCCCATCCTTCCCAAAGGAGGTTTCGGAAGCACTTACACATATGACATCCGTTTAGGTGCATATGGAAGAATGGAGTTGATTGAACCCTCTTGGAATGGCAGAGTCTGCCGGGGAAACACGGGCTCTAAAGCTATACCGTGGACTTTACACATATGGGAACCACTTAGGCCTCTACATATGGAACCCAGCCCTCTACCGGTTACGGATTCAGCGAGTGAGGGCCTGGCGCCGGACGTTCCGCCACGTCTGGCTGCCGACGGGACAGAGGAGCTCGACAGTGTCTACAGTACGGACACTCTGGAGAAGTTTTAGCAAGCCGACACTAAACCGGGTCCTCTCAGCACCTCTACCTGTTTGAGGTGAGAACACAGGAGGATACCGGCTCCACACGAAGGCTATAGAATCTAGCGAACGTGTTGGGGGTCGCCCAGCCCGCAGCTCTAAAAATATCTGTCAGCGAGGCGCCACGAGCCAGCGCCCAGGAGGATGCAACACTTCTAGTAGAGTGAGCTCGCAACCTGAGCGGGCAGGGCACACCCTGTGCCTGATAAGCCAGGGTGATGGCATTCACAATCCAGTGGGCCATCCTCTGCTTAGAGATGGCATTCGGTCTCCATAACAGACAAAGAGCTGGTCTGAGGTCCTAAAGCTTTGTGTCCAGTCTACGTAGCATCTCAAGTCTTGGACGGGACAGAGCAAAGCTAGGGCTGGGTCTACCTCCTCTGGGGACAGCGCTTGCAGGCTCAACACCTGATCCCTGAAGGGAGAAGTGGGAACCTTGGGCACATAGCCGGGGCCTCAGGATTACCTGGGAGTCAGCCAGCCCAAACTCTAGGCACGAATCGTCGACCAAAAATGCGTGCAGGTCCCCTACCCTCTTGATGGAGGCCAGTGCAAGCAGGAGCAGAGTTTTCATTGAAAGAAACTTTAGCTCGACTGACTGCAAAGGCTCAAATGCATCAGAGACACTAGAGCACTAGAGACAGTTCCCAAGAGGGTATAGAGGAGGGTCGAGGAGGATTTAACCTTATCGCCCCCTTAAGGAACCTGATGACCAGATCATGCTTACCTACCGACTTACCTTCCATGGGGTCATGGTTAGCAGCAATCGCAGCGACATAGACTTTAAGGGTGGAGGGAGAGAGATTGATTCGCTCCTCCCTTGCTGAAAAAAGGAAAGCACAACCCCGATCGGGCATCTCCGGGGGGCTTCTTCCCGACAAGAAGAACACCACTCGATGAACAGGTTCCACTTAAAGGCGTAAGCGTGTCTCGTAGACGGTGCTCTCGCCGAAGGGATGGTGTCAACTACCTCTTGGGGTAGGTCAACTAGGACCTCCGCATCCTGTCCAGGGACCTGACATGAAGTTTCTAGAGGTCTAGATGCGGGTGCCACAGGGTGCCCCGTCTCTGAGTCAGTAGATTCTTCCTCAGAGGAATCTGCCAGGGAGGGGCTGTCCCGAGGATCATTAGCTCGGGGGAACAGTCTGAGTGGGCCAATACAGTTCAACAAGGAAGGACATGCTCCTATCCTCCGCGACCTTTGCCAGCGTCTGTGCGAGAAGGCTCAATGGGGGAAATGCATACTTGTGCAGGCCCCGCGGCCACCTGTGTGCTAGTGCGTCCATGCCGAGTGTTCCCTCGGCCAGGGAGTAGAACAACTGGCAATGAGAGGTTTCTGGAGAGGCAAACAGGTCTACCTGAGCGGCTCCGAAACGACTCCAAATCAGCTGGACCGTCTGGGGATGGAGTCTCCATTCTCCCGGGAGCGTAGCTCGTGACAACTCGTCGGCCGTACGGTTGAGCAGACCCGGCATGTGAATGAACCTTCTGACTCCAAAGGAGGAGGTGGCGGGTGAGTTGCGATAAGCGACGGGAGCGCAGACCACTTTGTTGGTTGATGTACGCAACGGTCGCCGTGTTGTCCGTTCGGGCCGTTCGGACCAAGCACGTGCTTGCCTCATAAGCACCCTTTGAGACGATTCAATTGATATGCCAGTGCAGTTGGGGGCCCGTCCATACCCCCGAAACTGCGTGCCCGTTGTACATGGCCCCCCAGCCGGTGGTGGAGGCATCCGTGTAAACCACAGCATGCCTGGAGACCTGTTCTAGGGGCACTCATGCTCGGAGAAACGCAAGGTCTGACCACGGGATGAAGGTTTGGCGACAGGCCGGTGTAACTTGGACCCGGTGAGTGCTGCGCTTCCACGCCCACCCCGGGACTCGGCCATGAAACCAGTGCTGAAGCAGTCTCATATGAAGCAAACCGAGCGGCATGACAGCAGCTGCGGATGCCATATGCCCCAGGAGCCTCTGAAATAGTTTCAGTGGGACCGCTGTCCTGCCCTTGAACGAATTCAAGCAATTCAGCACCGACCGCGCACGTTCCTCTGTGAGGCGTGCTGTCTGTTCGACCGAATCCAACTCCATACCTAGAAAAGAGATCCTCTGCATCGGGGAGAGTTTGCTCTTTTCCCAGTTGACAGGGCGACAGGGACAGCCTGGAGGGCAGGACCTTGTACTGATATGCCCGTCCTTCGAACGCGAACCGCAGGAATGGCCTGTGTCGCGGGAGGATTGACACATGAAAGTAGGCATCCTTCAGGTCGATTGCTGTAAACCAATCTCGGGGACAGATACACCCGAAGATGCATTTCTGCGTCAACATCTTGAACGGTAAACGGCGAAGGGCCCGGTTCAGAACGCGCAGGTCCAGGATTGGTTGTAACCCACCGCCTTTCTCGGGTACAATGAAGTAAGGGCTGTAAAACCCTGTATTCATATCGGCTGGAGGGACCAGCTCTATCACATCCTTCGCCAGTAGTACCGCGAACTTCGCACACAAGACATGAGCATCAGCAGCCTTCAATGATGTGAAATGGATGCCCCTGAACTTGGGGGGATGCCAGGCGAACTGAATCGCATAGCCGAGGCTGATGGTCCGCAGAAGCCAACGAGACGGGTTGGGTAGCGCTAGCCAGGCGCCCAGATACCGTGCAAGCAGGACCAGCAGAACCACCGCCGTACCCACAGTGGGGCAGCAAGGTGGAACGCAGGGACCCAACTCGGGCGGCTTGTGAGCGGAAAAAACCCCCCCGAAGAGGGGTCTGAGTGTGCGGTGCAATGCTTACCTGGTTCCACAGTTTGGCAGAGGGTGCGTGAGTAGGGCCTTTGTTGACGCTCTCGAACTGCCCGCTGTTGCCTGCTGGCGATGGAGGAGGATGAGTGTGGTCCGGTGCTGGTTCATCCGCGACTCTCCGTGCCCTCCTGGGACCCAGGAACAGAGAAAGCCGCTCTCTTGTTGAGATTTTCCAGATTCTTCATCCGGCCCTCCTCCGGGGGAGGGAAAGGTGCCTTCACCATCCCCCAAAGAGCAGCTTCCTCCTCCTCTGGGTCACACGTCCCGGGGCCTCTTGCTCTATTGCTCACCGCCAGGTTTGACGGGGGCCTGGACAGACGGGGCGGCCTGCCTATGCCCAGCTCCACGGCACCGCTTGCTCGAGGCTGCTGCGGATGCGGCGCGGGAGCAGGGGCGGATGCAGGGGGCTGCCCTCGGCAACGAGCAGGCTGGGGCGTTGCGGCCGGCGGATGGGTGGAGGCAGCAGCTGCCCGCCGGTGCAGGGTGTGACGACCCACCTCAGTTTGCTTCTGTGCAGCCAAGAGCTGCTGGGCCAAGCTCTCGACCGCGTCGCAAAGAGGCCAGTCTGGGACACAGGAGCATTAAGGAACCGAACTTTGTCGGCGTCCCTCATATCAACCAGATACAACCAGAGATGGCGCTCCTGGACCACAAGTGTGGACATCGCACGACCCCGAGAACTCCCTTTTGTGAACCTTGCAACCGCAGCCGGCCAATCCATCCGGGTGCCTTGTGACCCCCTAGCTGCCCCACCATCGAGGGGGGTGAGGGAGGACGAACCAGCATGTCAGTTTCCGGTTGTAAAAGGTGCCGTCCATGACCTGGTGAGCTCCTCATGCACCTCCGGGAAGAAAGGCACCGGGGCGGGGCGCTGAGAACCAGCGCGAGCCACCCCGAAAAACCAATCATCCAGCCTCGAGGGCCCGGGACACGGTGGAGGTTTCCACTCGAGCCCTACCCTCTCGGCGGCCCGGGAAAGCATAGCTGACATCTCTGGATCCGATTCAGGCCTTGCCACCATCCCAGAGGGCGGCAGCGCAGCCGAATCTTCCTCTCCAGAGAGCTCTCCCTTCGATGCAGTGATTGACATCCGGTCGTCGGGAGGAGAACCGAAGGATACCAGTTTCCTTTGGCGGTCAACTGGTTGCGAAGCGCTAGAGGAGCGATGGTCCCCTGAGTGTTGGTTCCCTGAGGGTTTTGCCACTACTGTAACCCTCAGACCGCCCGTGCTACTGCCCGAAGTAGTCCACGCCTGGCTGCCGCCATGAGGAGAACTAGATCGAGGCAGAGGCAACGGAACTCCACCCCTTTCGAGGTAGTGGAGCCTGGCCCGCAGCTCCGAGATGGTCATCTTCCCACAATGGGAACATGACTCATCCGCGAACGCCACCTCAGCATGTTTAATGCACAGACACGTGAGGCAGCAATCGTGACCATCACCCGGTGCCAGGTAACGACCGCATCCAGAAACGCCCGGGTGAAACGATATTACGTGCTGAGATGCACAGGGGAAACGGCTGTTTGCAGCACAACAGGGGGTAGTGCAGCCTGAAGTGCGCAACCCACTCAACACAGGAACGACTACTGCTGAAGCGCCGTCCACCAACACAAAAAGCTCCCGAGAGCGAGCTAGACTCGTCACACATGAAGCAGTTTGGTAGGAGCAGAACGATGTTGTCGCTCGGCTCCGAAGCAAAAAGCTGGTATGCGTTGCACCGGCTGCCTTTTTATGCTCATGCTGTGATCAGCAGCAGCTGGATGCAATCACCACATGTCGATGTGCATAGGCTCGTTTAGTTTATACTCAAAGTGGATGGGTCTCTCTAAGCGAGATCCCAATTCGTCGATCACTAACGTGACTCGGAGTGACCGACTGAAAGGGAACCAAAAAGAAGTTAGATCAAAAGAAATCTAAAAGTAATCAGATTAAATGTGTAATCTAATAGATTACTGACCATTTCCGTTAGGTATTTTTGAAACAGGAAAGGATTACAATTTGTAAGTAATCTACCCAGCACTGTATGTACTGTATGTATGTATTTGTGTGTGTGTGTATGTGTGTCTGTATTATGTTTGCATGCATATTCAGCTCCACAATGTATCTTGTCCACATTTCTCCTTTTAAAATAACCTTGAGAGCAGAAAAAAGAGGACACAGACAGCGCAGGGAGGGTGTAGGGATGGGGTTTGTCAGGGACTGTTGTGTGAGAGAGAGCTACACTGCAGTATTTTTTGCCTACAGCTCTCTGAACTGGTGAATATTTGTATATAACCATCAAATAGGTACCCCAAGAGTGGGCTAGAGATGTCATTGTTAGTCAGACCCCTTATATAAACCCAAACATTCACAAACAAGAGTGTACAGATACTCAAGATTCACTGTAGCTTTCAAACTACAACAATATGGCTATTATTTCCTGATTCTTTTGAAAGAAATGTATGGATGCGGTGATTAAATGTGCATGGTGTACGTGAAGGAGTTTTAAAGCGTCTCTGCTGTGGTACAGACCGCAGAGAGAAACAGACTAAATATGCATGAAGGTAAAAGGGTGGGTGGAGACGACATTGACGTAGTGCCACTATTGAGTAACACGCCTGGCAGAGTGCTGACTCTGCATGTGTGTGTGTGTATTTCAGCCCACACTGAGAGCCTATGTAGGATACAGTGACATGATGCAGTACTGCATCATTTGTAGCACAAAAAAATGCTATGATTATAATATATTGTTGTATATCTGTATAGTTCAAATGTTGCCTTGTTAGCACTCTGGATTTAGCGCACTATAAATCATAATAAACCTATTCACATATGCATGAGGTTCGTGTGTGTATGCGTCTTTTCTCTGAACACAGCTGCTGTAGTTCTCGCTCTCTATCCATGAGGACACCTGCTTTTTTCTAAAGGGAGGGGGACGGACTAAACTGCAGCACTTTGAGGGGGTGGGGATGGGATGGGATGGGATGGGAGGGTGTGACGAAGTTGCTGCTCCTACTGCAGAGAGCCGGGCCGATAAAGCATAACTGCTGCAGCAGTGGGAACTTGTCCAGAAACACAAAACTCCTGACTGCAGAGGGATGAAATGGTGCAGAGGTGGAGGAAATAAACCTTTAGACAATAGGATAAAAAATGTTTTGGCAATCATAGTGATATAGTAGTAGCATAGATCATAGTAATAGAAATGCAATTTATAGTGCATGCTTAATACAGATACAGATTAAGAAGTAATTTATTTACATTGAACTTGGCAACACTGGAAAAATATGGTTTATATAAGGCATTGTAAACACATTGCTTAAAGTAGAATGACATTAATGTTGTAATACATATTCAAATATTTAAAATTTATTGGGATTTAAAAGTCTGAGACTTTGATACCAAATGTGTAATGTTTAAGTGAAAGCATAAATTTCAGATTTTTGGTCTGTAATAATTAAAAAACTATGAAAAAAAAAACATTTAATACATTTTGTATTTATTTGTTTTATTTATATAAAAATGTTATATTGCACCACTGTTTAAAAGTTTAGGGTCAATCAGAAGTCAATCAAAGGGTATATCGGAAATTAATACTTTATTCAGCAAGGATGCATTAAATTGATCAAAAGTGACAACAGCACTTTTTCTGTGACCTTTCTATGATCTTTCTATTCAAATAATAATAAAAATGTATCACAGTTTACACAATAAAAAGCAGCCTAACTATTTTCAAAACTGGTAGTAATAATAATAATAATAATAATAATACTTAAGCACTAAATTTGCTAATTAAAATGATTTCTGAAGTATCAAGTAACATTTGAGTACTGATGTTGAAAATTCATATTTTCAATCACTGCAATACATTACATAACAAAAATATCCAAATAGTAAATAATTGTTTTACTGTATTTGTAATCAAATAAATGCTGTTTTTGATGAGCATAAGAGACTTCTTTCATAAAAAACATCTTACCCACCCCTACCAATTTGAACAAGGCTTATCCAATCCAAATGTACAGTCATTCTAAATTAAAATGAACTTTTAAAAGGTGTTTGAATTACATAATTATATAACCATCATTAGAAGTTATATAAGATAACTACTCAAACCACTTTGAAAGTTAAAAAAATAGCTTGTTTATCTTTTGAAAATTACATTTTAACTTACTTGAAAAGGCATTTCCATGCACACCGCATTTAAAACATGCGCTTTCCAGAAGTATCTCACCAATCAGATGTCATAGACGTGTACAGGTGCATCTCAATAAATTAGAATGTCGTGGAAAAGTTCATTTATTTCAGTAATTAAACTCAAATGTGAAAATTGTGTATTAAATAAATTCAGTGCACACAGACTGAAGTAGTTTTTAGTCTTTGGTTCTTTTAATTGTGATTGATTTTGGCTCACATTTAACAAAACACCACCAATTCACTATCTCAACAAATCAGAATACTTCATAAGACCAATAAAAAACTGTTTTAGTGAATTGTTGGCCTTCTGGAAAGTATGTTAATTTACTGTACATGTACTCAATACTTGGTAGGGGCTCCTTTTGCTTTAATTACTGCCTCAATTCGGCGTGGCATGGAGGTGATCAGTTTGTGGCACTGCTGAGGTGGTATAGAAGCCCAGGTTTCTTTGACAGCGGCCTTCAGCTCATCTGAATTTTTTGGTCTCTTGTTTCTCAATTTCCTCTTGACATTACCCCATAGATTCTCTATGGGGTTCAAGTCAGACGAGTTTGCAGGCCAATCAAGCACAGAAACACCATGGTCATTGAACCAACTTTTGGTACCTTTGGCAGTGTGGGCAGGTGCCAAAATCCTGCTGGAAAATGAAATCAGAATCTTCAAACAATACTGGTCAGCAGGAAGGAAGCATGAAGTGCTCCAAAATATATTGGTAAACGGGTGCAGTGACGTTGGTTTCAAAAAACACAACGGACCAACACCAGAAGATGACATTGCACCCCAAATTATCACAGACTGTGCAAACTTAACACTGGACTTCAAGCAACCTGGGCTATGAGCTTCTCCACCCTTCCTCCAGACTCTAGGACATTGGTTTCCAAATGAAATAAAAAACTAGCTCTCATCTGAAAAGAGGACTTTGCACAACTGGGCAACAGTCCAGTTCTTCATCTCCTTAGCCCAGGTAAAACGCCTCTAATGTTGTCTGTGGTTCAGGAGTGGCTAAACAAGAGGAATACGACAACTGTAGCCCAATTCCTTGACACGTCTGTGTGTGGTGTGTCTTGATGTCTTGACCCCAGCCTCAGTTCATTCCTTTTGAAGTTCATTCAAATTCTTGAATCGATTTTGATTGGCAATCCTCTTAAGGCTGCGGTTCTCTTGGTTGGTTGTGAATCTTTTTCTTCCACACTTCTTCCTTCCACTCAACTTTTTGTTAACATGATTGGATACAGCACTCTGTGAACAGCCAACCTCTTTGGCAATGAATGTTTGTGGCTTAACCTCTTTGTGAAGGGTGTCAAACTGGCAGCCATGGGACGGCTCAGGAGGAAAACCTTGCAAGGTCTTTTGAGGTTGATTAGCGTGCATGTCACCATATTCTAATTGGTTGAGATAGTGAATTGGTGGGTTTTTGGTAAATGTGAGCCAAAATCATCACAATAAAAGAACTAAAGACTTAAACTACTTCAGTCTGTGGGCATTGAATTTATTTAATACACGAGTTTCACAATTTGAGTTTGAATTACTGAAATAAATGAACTTTAACACCACATTCTAATTTATTGAGATGCACCTGTATTATTTGCATCTTCCTAGCAGGTCCAGTGAAGTATCATGGATGTGCGGTGCCACAACAGACTCGCTCTTCAAGGGAAAGAGTCAGAATCCCTGTGTGTTCACTTCATGCTACAGCTGGACCCCGCAAGTTCCAGAACTGGACCTATCAGGATACAAGAACCCGCACCGAAGAAATGGTGTGCGTGAAAAAAAAAGACTAAACATGCTAATACGGGTATTACCATTCTTTAAAATTACCCAATCAATTTTTCTGTACCTTTCTCAATCTACTTCATCCAAAATGTCTTCTTTCAAGTTCATGACCTATAAGAACAAAAATAACCCCCTGAAGGCGAGACGATTGGAGAGATGAGTCACATTTTCTGGAAACCTGGATAAGAAAGACCTGAGCATCACTATCTTAGATGTGCCGTTGCCAAGACGAGGGCCATCTACAACGCTATGTGACGAAAACCTCAGACCGCATTCAGGGCAACGGCCGCCATTCAGGGTCTTGTCCTGGACTGAATGTAAGGCTTACAGTATACCAAGAAGCTATACACAGATTATTTTAGAGAGGCCATGATGAATGGTGTTTCCTTATGCAGGTGTTGTTAAGTCCAGAATTAGAATAGAGTGCTGCATTGATGATGATTTTGAAGGTTCGCTCAACAAAAAGCCAAATTCTAGTGGCTTTTGGATGTATAGAAAAAATAAGATCTGGAACAACAAATGTTTATTATTTTGCATATTTTGTTTATCAATATAATCAAAAATGAAAACAACTTTAATTTTGAAGCCTAATTACAATCACCAGAAGTAAAAAGCTAAACATCTGTAGTCCCTTTAGCCAGTTGTGTGCAGCCGCCTTTTTCAAGACAAGTAAAATATCTTAAACAGAATGTCTATTTACATTAAATGCAAATAGCCCGCCTTGTTGGCAGAGGCTAACTCCGCCCACCAACGTATGTTTGAGCTAGATAATATTACAAAAGATGGTGGGCAAGCGACAGCTCTAGTGGCGTAGATGATAAAGCACGTTATGCATTCTTTTTGACGTGATTGATCCGAGTTCGAATCCGCATTTTGCCTAACTCGTTCTTCTCCCTTTTCACATCACGTATCACATTGGAAAGGCATTTATTTTAAATAAAAATAAAGGAAATAATCGAAAGGTTGAAAATAAAGTATCGGGTAGCGTTAGGGTAGGGCTTATTGTCCCAAACAGGCAAAACCTCTGTTTAATAATTTTAAATTTTTCATAGTGTAAATAGAATCTATTAGCAGTATTATTAGTGTAAATAGAATCTAATAGCAGTATTTTCTTAGTGATATGCTATTTACATTAAGTGCAAATAGCATATCACTAAGAAATACTGCTATTCAGAATTGATCGTTAAGAAAATATGCTGTTTTTACTTGGTGTAAATAAAATATAATTTAAAATAAAATATCACAAGGCGGTATATTGATATTGATTTAAACACTCAAAAGTAACGTAACAATTACTTTCTATAAAAAGTAATTAAGTAACGTAATTATTTACTTTTTTTAGGGAGTAATGCAATATTGTAATGCATTACTTTTAAAAGTAACTTCCCCAACACTGTTTGAAATCATGCGTAAACAACTCTATATATATCTATATAGATATATATAAATATTATTTAATTTTTGGCTAAAGCAATATGCTACTCTTTGAATTTTATATTGGGTTTTCCTCAATTTTTGTCTTCCTCTGCCCAGTGCCGCCACCAAGAGATTCGACCATTGCTGTTGCCATCGGGGCATCTGTGGGAGGAATTCTAGCTTTGCTCATTCTGTCCATGGTAGTGGTGAAGTGTATTCGCAGACATAAGAACCAGGAGCTGATCTCAGATGAGCAGAAGATGGAGGAAGAGGGCAAAGCAGATGGAGAAGGAGGCACAGAAGAAGCAACAAAGTAATAATTTCTTTCTTTCTTTTTTCTTTTCTCGTAGTAAAGAGTTCTTCTCTATAAACAAACTGCTTACTTTGAATCCTGAAACAGACAGCCCTAACCCGCAATCTTAGCCCTGGAGGCCTAACTGATGGTGGAGCTCCATCCTACACATTCTGGTAAAAATAATTGCTAGCAAGTGTGTTTTGGTGGGTCATGTGACTGTGGTTGACAGTAGCCCTTTAAAGTTCTCCATCTTCGTTTCATTAGCCTGTTCTTTATGTTTTTGAGTTCTGGACCCGAATTACCTGGTTACTATCAATCTGTTTGTAGACTTGCTTTATCTGGTTGGGTTCTGTAATGTCTTTGTGCTGGTGGTATGTTGTATGTTTTTTTTTCTTTTCTTCTTCTCCATAACTGCAAATGACCTGCACTTGCAACGAGTTCTTTTAACATATGTGACACTGGACCACAAAACCAGTCTTAAGTCGCTTGGGTATATTTTTTAGCAATAGCCAAAACAACATTGTATTTGTCAAAATGATCGATTTTTCTTTTATGCCAAAAATCATTAGGATATTAAGTAAAGATTATGTTCCATGAAGATATTTTGTAAATGTCCTACCATAAAGATATCAAAACTTAGCAATATGCATTGCTAAGAACTTAATTTGGACAACTTTTTTCTCAGTATTTAGATTTTTTTGCAACCTCAGATTACAGATTTTCAAATAGTTATATCTCTGCCAAATATTATCCTAACAAACCATACATCAATGGAAAGCTCATTCAGCTTTCAGATGATGTATAGATCTCAATTTTGAAAAATTGACCCTTATGACTGGTTTTGTGGTCCAGGGTCACATATATAACCAATAATTATCTGAAACCAAAACATTTTTTAAACCACAACTGTACCTATAGATAACCTTTATATACCTAATGTACATAAAACATTGGCATTCTAGTTGCTTGTGAATTTCAGTTACAAACAGCAAGTAACACATTGACTTAAATGTAAAATTCTGAAGCAGGAAAACTGAAACAGTATTTTCTCAAATATACAGTACTTCAACTATCTGTTTTATATACTACAGTATATATACTGTACATCATTGGTCTCAAACTCAATTTCTGGAGGGCCACAGCTCTGCACAGTTAACTCCAACCCTTATCAAACACACCTTTAAGTATGTAAATTGACAGGCATTTTAAGCATATTTAAAAGTAATGAGGAAAGTGAATTATTGAATCAGTGTTTGGAACCAATAGAAAAAAACTGACTCAGAAATTAAACAAATTTTCCAACTTTCTTGACATTTTAGTACATAGGTTCCCTTTCAGTCGATCACTATGAGTCACGTCATGACCGACGAATTGGGATCTCGCTTAGAGAGACCAATCCACTTCGATTGTAAATTAAACGAGCAACAAGGCACATTGGCATGCGATAATTGCATACATCTGCCGCTGATCACAGCGTGAGCATAAAAAGGCAGCCGGTGCAACGCATACTAGCTTTTCGCTTCGGAGCCGAGCGACAACATCATTCTGCTCCTATTAACTGCTTCCTGTGTGATGAGTTGAACGCGCTCTAGGGAGCTTTTTGTGTTGGCGGATGGCGCTTCAGCGGTGGGCGTGTCCTGTGTGTCAGTGGGTTGCGCACTTCAGGCTGCACTACCCCCTGTTGTGCTGCAAGCGGCCATCTCCCCTGTGCGTCTCAGCACCTAAAAGAGCATTTCCCTGAAAGAGCTTATTTTTTTAAAAGAGCTTACAAGGGTGCTTCTTTGTAAAGACGACGGATCATCTTTTTAAAGATGGCGTTTCACCCGTGCGGGTGGCCATCACTCCTCTAGCGCTTCGCAACCAGTCGAGCCGTCAAAGGAACGCACTGGGCCCTCTTCAAAGAGCGTACCAGCGGTATCATTCGGTTTCCGCCGCACGACCCCCGCGCATTGGCAGATAATGAATCGAGGGAGAGATCTATGGAGAGGAAGTTCGGACGTGCTGCCACTATCGGGATGGTGGCAAGGCTGAATCGGAGCCGGTGTTGTCGGCTAGGCTTTCCTGGGCCGCCGAGAGGGTAGGGCTCAAGTGGAAACTTCCACCGTGTCCCGGGCCCTCGAGGTTGGACGATTGGTTTCTCGGGGTGGCTCGCGCTGGTTCTCAGCGCCCCGACCTCGGTGCCTGTCTTTCCGGAGGTGATGAGAGCCTCAGCAGGTCAATGGACAGCACCTGTTATGCCAGAAACTGACCTGCCTGGTTCCTCTCCTACCACCCCTGGTGAAGGACGAGTGGGACGGTAGCGATGTGCAGTTGTGTCCGTGTCCAGAAGCTGCTCTTTTTGGGGGATGGTGAATCACCTCCCCTTCCATAAGAAGGGGGGGGGAGAGTCTGTACAATCCGAGAGAGCGTGGGTTTTTCTCTGTCCTGGGCCCCAGAAGGCCTGTAGCGTCGGAGGATGGGCCAACACCGGACCACATCATCTACTCCATCGCCAGCAGGCAGCATCGGGAGGTTTCGAGAGTGTTCAAAAAGGCCCTCCTCACGCCACCTCTGCAAACTGTGGAAAGAAGGTAAGTGTTGCCACAGCACAATCAGCACCTCTTCGGTCCGGCCCCAGACACCCGAGTGGGTACCTGCGTTCCACATCGGCTGCCCCAATGTGGGTACGGTCGGTGGTTCCGCTGTCCCACCTGGTCCGCTTGTACGTATTGGGGGCATGGCAACGCTACCGAGCCAGTCTTGCTGGTTCTGCGGACCATCAGTCAAGGCTAGAAATTCAGTTCTCCCGGAACCCCCCAAGTGCAGTAGAATCTGCTCACGGCCAGTGAAGGCAGTCAATACTCATGTCTTGAGTGCAGAGATCGCAGTCCTACTGGCGAAGGACGTGATAAAGCCGGCCCCTCCAGCCGATATGAGGACAGGGTTTTACAGCCCCTACTTCATTGTATCCAAGAAAGGCGGTGGGTTACGACAAATCGGTCTCGCCGTGTCTTGAAAACCGGACCTTCACTGCCGTTACCGTTTTCTAGATGTTGGTGCAGACAACGCATCTCCGGGTCCGAGAGTGGTTTGTGTTCGGGGATCGGATGCGTACTGTCAGTGTCGATCCTTCCGTGCAACAGACCGTTTCTCACCTGAGAAGACCCCGAAATGCCCAACAGGTTGGGCTTTCCTTTTGAAGCAGAGTTGGAGCACAGGCTGTCCCCTCCCCCCTAAAGTCTATGTCGCTGCGATTGCTTCTAACCATGACCCCGTGAAAGGGAAGTCAATATGGAAGCATGACCTGGTCATCAGGTTCCTTAGGGGGGCGAGAAGGTTAAATCCTCCCCAGCCCCCCTTTATACCCTCTTGGGACTTGTCTCTAGTGCTCAAAGTACTACAGCAGAGCCCATTTGAGCCTTTGTAGTCAGTCGAGCTAAAGTTTCTTTCAATGAAAACGCTGCTCCTGCTTGCACTGGCCTCTATCAAGAGGGTAGGGGACCTGCCCGCATTTTCGGTCGACGATTCGTGCCTAGAGTTTGGGCCGGCTGACTCCCAGGTAATCCTGAAGCCCTGGCCCGCTATGTGCCCAAGGTTCCTACTACCCCCTTCAGGGATCAGGTAGTGAACCTGCAAGCGCTGCCCCCGGAGGAGGCAGACCCAGCTCTAGCTTTGCTTTGTCCCATCCGAGCCTTGAGATGGTACTTAGACCAGACACAAAGCTTTAGGACCTCAGACCAGCTCGTTGTCTGTTATGGAGACAGGCAGAAGGGGAAGGCCGTCTCTAAGCAGAGGATGGCCCACTGGATTGATGGCGCTCAGATGGCGAGCTCACTCTACTAGAAGTGTTGCATCCTCCTGGGCGCTGGCTCGTGGCACCTTGCTGACAGATATCTGTAGGGCTGCAGGCTGGGCGACCCCCAACACGTTAGCTAGATTCTATAGCCTTCGTTTGGAGCCTGGTTACACCACCCCCTCCTCCTGTGTTCTCACCTCAGACGGGTAAAGGCACTGAGAGGCCCCGATTTAGTGTCGGCTTGCTAAAACTGCTCCAGAGTGTCCGTACTGTAGGCCATGTCAAGCTCCTTTGTCCCCTCGGCAGCATGACGTGGTGGAATGTCCGGCGCCAGACCCTCACTCTGTGAATCCTTGAGAACCGGTAGAGGGCTGGGTTCCATATGTAGAGACCTAAATGGATCCCATATGTGTAAAGTCCACGGTATAGCCTCAGAGTTTCCCCGGCAGACGTCTGCCATTTCCAAGAGGGTTACAATCACATTTAGCCATCTCAATGAGGGTAGTGCTAGACATGGGGACTGTCCTTCTTGTTGCGAGCCACGGCAACCCAAAGGGGCGCAGGAGGCTTCCACAGGTCACTGGCAGGGGCATTATCTGTGGCACTTTGGTAGGGATCCCAATTCGTTGGTCACGACGTGACTCATAGTGACCAACTGAAAGGAAACAGCTCGGTTAGTATGTTACCTCGTCCCTGAATGACGGGAAGGGAGACATCACGTCCCAGTGTCACGGCCTGCTGTACACTGCTGAGAGGTCGGTCAAACGGCTTGGCTTCTCAGCGAAACCTTGTATGCTGGCACCGGCTGTCTTTTGATGATCAAGCGGTGATCAGTGGCAGCTGGTGCAATTATCGCATGCCAAGTGCATGGCTCGTTTAGTTTACACTCTAAGGGATGAGTCTATCTAAGCGAGATCCCAATTCGTCGGTCACAACGTGATGTCTCCGTTCCCTCCTTCAGGGAACGAGGGTTACATACGTAACCGAGTGTTCTGCAAAATGATCAGTCTTTATAAAATAAAATATTAAATTAAAATAAAAAATTTAAATTGAAAAAAAAAACTGATCAAAATTAATCATATTTGCCAAATCTAATGGTATTTTCCTACAAAATAACCACATATGGAAATCATACAAAAAAAATAAATAAATCAATGTTAATATTCAACATGCTGATTCGACATTCTCACATTTTTTTTTTATTGTCTTTCTTCTTACCTTTCAGAAATGTAAGCCTGCCTGAAGATATGTAAAACTTCTTTGACTCTTCATCCTATAACTGTCTCATTCAACATTCCTCGGTTTCTCGTGTAGCAGTCAAACATGTCATAAAGGAAGATCTCCACCACAGTGCCATGGTGTCCAGTTACCAGTGAGAAATTATCCCACAAAGGGTTTCAAACTGCTTCTTCCACTCAATACAACAGGTTAAGGTGATAACTTCCTTCAGAACTCTTCGTTTAGACCACCCTTTTTTCAAAGTCAAGTAATGTCTTTTTTTTTTCTTCAACTACTGCGGCTATTAGCACTATTAATATCAGCCATCCAGTATTTCTGATGAAAATTTTCTAACAAGATGAATTTAAAATTATACAAGGTCTTCTTACAACTGCCAAAGTGTTTTTACCCTTATGGTGTTTATACGTTTTAAGAGTTTCTTGAGAAATCACTGCCCTCAACAACCTCTCAAGTGGATGTAGAAACATAATGTGTGTGTTTGTGTGTGCCTTCTCATTGTGCCAGTTTGCGCCTGTTGAGTCTAAAAGTGTATCCTGTTTTTACAGCAGACTATTAGGCAGGACCGTGACTATACATCAGTGTTCAAAATCTATAATTTGCTAGTTTACAGCACATAGCACACCTCCAAAACATGTACAATCATTGCATGACAATTTTCTTATGCATGATACACATAATTTGCACAAAACAAATCATTAATTTGCACAAGCATCTGGCACATTTCACAAATAGGGTATATTTTGCTGTTCCATTACATTTTTTAAAAGCCTTAGAGGCATTAATCCTATGTTGTCTTTGTTGTGACCTATTTGATATTGCATATTTGTTATCTAACATGAAACTAACTTAGCATGAAAGTGACTTTTTTTTGTCGGTTTGTTAATGGTGATTTTGACTTCCACCTGAGAGGACTTGGTCTTCATGACTATCTAACAATTAAAATCACAGAAGAGCATCATCATTTTAAAAGATGAAAAGTAAAAGTGAGTGAATTCTTAATTTCTTTATTAACCTTATTAAAACTTATTTCCCCCATTACCAAATAAGTAAATAAATAAACAAACAAACACATAAAAAATTGTGAGGCCCAAAAAATAAGCTAGTTTGGATGTAAATAATCTCTATTTTCTCAATTATGAATAGACAAAATATCAAACAAATATCATACTGAGTGACAGCTTAATTTATGCTGAATTTGCACTAATTTGCAACCCTGAAGAAAAAAATGGAGTTTCAGCTATTTTGTACCCTATTTATGGAGAATGCCATTTCCAAAACATTGCTTTCACACATAAACATCATAATTTCAGGTGCAATGATTATGTGGCAAGTTAGACATGGTCTATATATAGATAAAAGCCAAAAAACAACTGATACAGAAATGTGATTGTTAATATTATAGATTGTGTTTGACATGTATGTTGTGGTGTGTTATTGGGAATGTGTGAACTTTGATTATGAGGTCAATCACTCTTTTTCCATCATATAATATGTTCTGAAAGAGGCTAAAGTGGTTTTAAATTGAGTAACAAGCAAATGAAAGATACTGGATTAATGAATGTGCATTTAATGGAAAGATTAAAAAGTAATCAATTCTGTATGACATATATCATATTTGTATGTATACAGAGGAAATAAGAAACTTTGATTTCAAGTAATTGGGAAAAAAAAGAACCAAAACAAGCTTTTTTTTTCATGTGATGGGAATCCATTTTGATAGTGAAACACAGTGATTGTGAACTTTCAGTAATAGACTGCAAACTATGTAGTAGATTATGTAGGGAAGGGGCAAGTCCCCTACATAACATCTGCTAAATCGAACAATTTCAAAGAATAGCATCAATATTTGTACAGCATATTTTGTGTTATTGTCAGGAAACGTGAGTATTAAATAGTTCTAAATAGTTAGATTAAAAAAGAAATATATCAAAATATATATTATATGTATATTGTAATCTTGAATGATGTCGAAAAATAGCAGTATATGTCTAATTTAAACATTCTGTATATTTAAATTGAAGCAAGACAATATCATAGAGATGTAGGCTCATATACAAATGGTTCTTCTAAGTTCTGGCATAAAACCTTATAAAAATCTGTTGTAAAAAAAACAGCATATGCTGGTTAGGTATGTTTTGACGCTGGGATGCTGGTTTATGCTGGTCCTTTGCCAGCACATGACCAGCATAAACCAGCAAAGGACCAGCATAAACCAGCAAAGGACCAGTTTAAACCAGCAAAGGACCAGCATAAACCAGCAAAGGACCAGCTTAAACCAGCAAAGGACCAGCTTAAACCAACAAAGGACCAGCTTAAACCAGCATCAAAACATACCTAACCAGCATATGCTGTTTTTTTCAACAGGGAAGATATACAGTATTTGTCTACAGGCCATAGGAGTAAAGTAGTTCACCGCTTATTTTACTTCACCATGTATGATTACTTAGTGTTCATGCTGTAACACTGCATTCATGCTGCACAGGCCCAAAGCCTGGAGCCACAGTGATTTTGAGCCCAGGAAGCCTCACCCTCTGCTGGGCAAAGCCGACACCCACACTAGCTTCTGTTTACTCACACTTTAACTCACTCAATCCCCTTATGACTGGCTTATTTTATTTACTTATTTGTTTAACTGACATAGGTGTTATGTTACACTTCCACATCATATTGTACTCCAATAAGTATTTAATAAATCAAGTTATATTGCTTCTTGTTATATACAAATGTACCATGAAGGATTGCTGTTACCTCTATAATTTTGGTCCATTTTGACCTCAAATTCATTGTAAGGGAATGTGTTAATTTTAATGTTTAATTCAGTAATGCTTTATTGTATTATGAACCAAAACTGAGATTTACATATTGTGTAATCATAACTGTTAACTGTTATTGCTATGTATTCAATGATAATCATGTATTCAGTGACACTCAGTTACTTTGTTCACGTACACATGTACATTGTATTTTTACCACCATGTTTTGCATTAGATATTTGCATAATGTGAGCGACATCAAGCAACCACAAAATGTTAAAAAGTCTCCTAAAGGATATAATAAAACCATTAAGCTCATAATTTGATTTGCTGCACAGCAGTTAACATTAAGCCAGTTTGTGAAATCCAGACTGCGGCACAATGATTTTATGGCTAGCACTTTAGTGGTTGCCATTCATAGGTTGAGTTGCCAGGAAACATGACTCTAAATCCCTGGTTATCTTCTATTAGAATTAGACAACAATTTCCTAGTTACTTGTTTACATTTATTCATAAGTACTGATGTAATAACTGGGCCATTAAATATCATTTTGAACTGTCAGAAGCCTGATATTATACTGAAGGTGTCACATATATGATGCAACCATGATTGTACTGCCTTGATGTTTTCTTCAAGATTTCATTTCTACATCAAGATCATACAAACATAACATTTATGTGGGCATAAACGATAACAGCATTCCAGTGAGGTTGGTTGGAATGGTTTGGGGACCAGTTTTTTGCTCGTTTTTTTTCATCATGCATGCATGCCTCTGTTTAGTGTCTCGCTGAAGGTCTGACTCTGGCCTACATTAAATACGTACTGTATGCTTGCACTGCACCATAACTAAGAGCTGCATCACTAATTGTTTGTGTTTTTTTTCAAATAAAAACAAAGAAACAAAGCATTTTATTCCTGCCTCTTTTTAAACCTAAAAATGTTTTATTAATTAAAAGTATTAATTAATATTCAAAGTGATAGTTCCCTCAAAAATGTATTCATTTACTCACCCTCATGACATTCAAAACCCATGGCTTGCTTTCTTCTGTGGAAAACAAATGAAGATGACCCATTCCTTTAAAATAAATACAATGTATTAAAATCAATATTAGTAGAATTAATGATAAAAAAACAAACATTACAATTATTGCAATTACTGCATTAAAATATTGAATAATGTTTTAAAGCCATTCAAGGGCATTAATGCATTAAAGCATAAAAGGATGACATTACTGCATTAAAGCCAAACAAGCTATTTTCCACTATGTCGTCAATGCAGTGCAGATGTTTTAAATAAGTTCTACAGAGAGAAGATGACAGAGGAGGCCGCAGCGTCTCCGCAGTGTGATCAACACCAGCTACTGCTGGAGAAAATTGCTGCACAGGCAAAAGTGAAGGTGACTCATGCATGCAAATATACAACATATATATTTATCAAAGTGGCAAAATCAGACCACAGGAACACGGCAACTTAAAAGTTCAAAATAATAAAAACCAGGGAGCCTGATTATCTGCAAACAAATCTGAGCTGAGCACTATAGTCAGTCATTCAGTTAAACAGAGCATATGAGTTGTGAATCTCTTGATCAGTACTGATAAATGCTTTGTTTTAATGTTATAATTTTTTATGCTGCTACTACAGTGACTCGGCAAGACAGATGTAATTTCAAACATCTGGTGCAAAAACCCTTCAGCTAATCAATCTCGCCACAATTAGTCTGATTTAGAATACACAGATGTGACTATTTCTCATTTTGTTATTCATATTGGTAATTATTTGTATAATTTCCACAAATAACTGTTTTCTTTCTTTCTTTTTGAACTGTCAAGTCAAATTATTTGAAGGACCAGTCTTACCATATTACTTCCCTTAGTATTTATTGTTTTCATAAGGGTTCCACTTTCCAACTTCCTTCTCCTTGATAACACGTCTATAGTCAATGTACAAGAGTACATTTTGAAATAGTTCAGCAATGCTTATTTGGGAACGAATGCTGTTTTGTCTGTTTCTCTCTCTCGCTCTCGCTCTCTCTATCTCTCTCTTCTTTCAAGGAATTTCTAATTAATGAAGTTTCTGCTATTTTCATGATCGAAATGTGATCATTTGATTCTTCTCTACACTGAAATAAATGGTAACCTAAAAAATGGCAACATGTAAATGAATTGGCTTTATTCAAGTCAAAAATATAATTTAACATCACTGAAGCTAAATACTTGAGATAGATACATTATTCATAACAAAAAAAAATGCATTCAATCTATACTGTACACTAAATATCCTTTAAAAAATAAGCAAAAATATTAATGATATAACTTTGGTTATGAACAAACTAAGTGAATTTTTAAGTGCATCAAGTACATTTTTTTTTAAAATAATTCTATTTTACAGTTACTTGGTTGTCATCTGCAAATAAAAGTGTAATAATTAAAATAAAACTAGAAAATAATACTTTTAAGGGGAGAACATAACATTTACGCATACAATGATTTAATAAAAACAATCAGCTATCTTAATGAGAGTTTTAAAAATGCACAATGTAATCTCTTAATATTTTGCAAGACAAGTGCGTAACACCATAGCCCCCAGCCCCACCGGCAACGCAGCGCAAGTACAAGTGGCTTGGGGTGATGGGGGTACAAGGGAAGGAGACCAGTGGGCAGTCCGGAGGCGGACAAGGAGTGGGCGAAAGGGCCGCATGGGCGGGGGGGGAGGGTACGCCTGGGGGGGGCAGAGGGGGGGGAAACGGCGCGGCATCATATACCGTGGGGCCACACCGAAAAAATAGCAGGAGAAGAGTGTCAGGCAAACCAAAAAGGGGCAGCGAGGGGGGACGGCGAAAGGAGGCCATTGCCAAAGCACCAAAGCAAGACAGGAAGGGGATCCCAAAAGGGTCCGGGGAAGGGGGAATCGGAGCGCGAGAGGCGAAAGAAACAAGTGCTCTACATCACGGGGGTAGGGAGAAGCACGTCCAAGAGGCGAGAAATAATAGGCATGTGTCTGTGACCGAACAAACGTGAGCGAACGGAATTCCAGGATGCATGCAGTCAATCCAAACCAAGGGACGCGTGACGGGAATTTTTAGGACCTGTAAGGACCATAGACGAACCGTCGCGCATTCAAAGCAAGACTTCAAAGGCAAGAACCCCGTCCGGGGGTGGGTAGACCGCCCGGAGCCTGCCCACAACAAGTCCAAACTTCGCCTCCGCTCTCAGGCCTCATCCTCACTGCTCACCGTCCACGCATCATAAAGTTATAGAAAAAGAGGGGGGAGAGATAAACAGAGCAGGAGGGCGCATGCCCACCTCCCCCTCCCGGCAGAACACCTTCTTGTAGATTGTTCCTTTGTTCCCGGGACGATAAAGGTCTGAAGAACTGCAGCATTGTTCTTTAATGCAGAGTGAGCGAGACACGTAGAGGGAGATTCTAAGGTCACTGTTAATTAACACACTTGTGTTGGAAATGGACTCTCGCCGCTCTCGACCCTCCTCCGCTACGTCCCTTCTCTCCTCCTGCTTCCTCCCCCCTCTCCCCTCCTCATCATCATCATCCTCCTCCCCTCCATTCCTCTCTGCCTTTCCCTTCTGGTTAAGTTTTGCAACATCATGCTCCCCTCGTTGGTGCAGTCCAGGGAAGTCCAGCATCTTCGCAATCACCGATTGGTTTTCGTTGACAACATTTAATGTGTTCCAGTGCTTGCATATCATTTGATGCGTGGCGTCCAAAATGAAATCCATCCATACCAAGGTCACGTTAATGAAAAATTATTCTCTTTTCCTTTACTATTGCGTGGTCAATCTCAATCCGAAGTCCATGAATGTGTTTCTTGCTCCAAAGTGTCCCAAACTCAGTCTTGTTAATGCATTCATCCATTCTTCAACCGTGAGTGGGTCTCTATTGTCCAATCTCTCTCTCTCTCCCCCTCCTCCTCTCATCTCCAGTCTCTCTCTCGTCTCTCTCTCCACCTTCTCCTCTCCATCCTCTCTCTCTCTCGTCTTACTGGTCTCTACAGTAGATTGCATTATGGGAATTGTTCTCTCCCTCTCTTGATACTCCATCCTGCACAAGCACACACACATATGCTGTGATATGGACTCCCAAGGTCACATTGCCCTGAATGTGTGTGTGTGTGTTACAAGATGGACCAACAGGGGTTTTACGCGGGCTATCCTATAAATCACAACTCCCACACAGGACACTTCCATTCAGTCAGATATCTCTGTTGTGTGTTGTGTGAATGTCTCTGTTGGATCAGTTGGCGGTGAACCAGATTGATGGTCTGCTTTTTTTGGGGTGCACAGTCTGCATCAAGTGACGCGCGGGTTCATAAGCACATTTCCCCACGCTCAGAGACACTGATTTATCACAGGTACAGCAAAAAAAAAATGTATATGAACCATTACTATCGAATCATAACATAAAGCGCAGTGAAAGGTGGCCCTTCCGATACCTACGACCATTCATTTTGCGCTATATTAATTCCGTTTCATGTTTTTTGGCTAGATTGCGGATCCTAACTGTTTTACGGTTGTTGCCACCTTTGAACCCCCAGTTTAGAGTAAATCCATGTCTTATTGCCAAAGCGATTGCCTAGCCAAGGTCTCAGTCTATAAAACTCGACCAACATGTTCCCGACCCTTCCCCATATATTAAGCTTTTTCTTCCCGTTTCGAACCTGCCGCGCTCATCTGCTGTTTAATAGTATCCAATTGTATAATTCTGGGAGATGAGACACAAATTATCAAAAATCATGGGATAGCCTTACCGATTGCGGAACTCACAAGCAAGGCTTTTTAGTGGATACAGTCTTTCCGACCACATTCATTATGTTTGTAGGTCACTTTAACATGGCTGCAAGAAGTAAATTGTATTATAAAATTCGTCTAATGAAATTAGGGCCAATAATTCCCAGTATAATTTCAACAAACATCATCAACAGATGTTGACTCTGAATGAATAGCCAGATAGTTTATACCATGCCACTCAAGCATCTGTATCTTTTCAAAGATTTGATGGCAACCAAAATTACAAACATTAACCCCGATTAATTTTACAACCCATGTGCACGGACTCATAGATAATAGTTTGCACAAACACGCATTCAGCCAATCAGAGCTAGAGACTGTCACAAAGTTTCTTGCCCACGCTGGCAGGGTCTGTGAGCATGGCGTCCTGAAGCTGAGCGCCACAGAATGCTTAACACACCTAAAACCTTTGACATTTTCTTGGCATAAATAATAAATAGCTATGGAGCTTGTGATTGATTGCTAAAATTATAATTATCATGTCTAAATCATGATTTTTAAAATACATGAAAATGCAATCATTTTTTTACTCAAGCATAAACACTAATATCCAATGGATTCATTACACATAGATTAAAAAACAAACGAAACGGGGCATCATAAATTAGCACATAATACATTTTATAGCCGGAATATCGTCCTCTGGGATACTAGCAGGACTCACAATCCATTAACGGTCATTGAGCATGCATACTTTATATTTTCATCAAGCCTAGACAGTGTTCGTCTACGTCTCTCTTCCTGGACCGTAATCCTGATCAGATCCTGCATTTATATATATATATATATATATAATATCTAGTAGGTATATCTTCGATTATATATATATATCTATCTATATATAGATATAAATATAATGTATCTTATATAGATATATACCCCCCAAAAGCAATGGAATAAATGCCGAATTTTGAGTTTGGTCCTGCTTCTCAATCGAAGAGAGAGAGATAGAGAGAGAGAGTCTCCTTCAGAGTTTCAAAGGAGTTCCCTATGCTCAGACTTGCCAAGATACCAAGGATTTTAAAATTAACTCAAACATTTCTCAAAAGGCTATGCTATCCCTGGTAATTTGCTAGTTCCTTATTATTTAGTACTGTGTAGCTACAATTGAGTCTATTTAATTTTCTCTGATGGAATTTAGTAATAACCCAGCAAGGAACATGCTGAGAATAGTCAGACATAACCTTTGTTAAAATAAAGGACACAATATTCCCCCCCCTGGATCCCCCTCCCAACGGCCCAAAGTGCTCCATATTCATGAAATCAAATCACTATTCCCTGTATAATGAATGCTACATAGTGCACTAAATAGAGAGTACAAAGCAATCTCAGGAATAGATCTTGTCTACATGCCCTAGGTTGACAGATATCTTAATTTTTTAACCATTTAACCATTTTAACCAACCATTTTATTTTTCTATTATTCCTGAATACAGCTGTTTTAATTCAAAACATAAAAATAGATAGTAACTACATAATAATAATAATAATATAATAGATACCACCAGTATTTGTATCTTTCTTTCCAGTATGTATGTATATATATATATAATATATATATATAATATATATATATAATATATATATATAATATATATATATAATATATATATATAATATATATATATAATATATATATATATATATAAAAATTTTTTTTTTTTTTTTTACTTTATTTTATTTATTGACAATATGAATGGGATGCATGTTCTTTCCCCTCCAACAAGACAGACTTAAAAAATAAACTGAGAATGAAAACTGCACTATATCAAAAATTATATACAGAATAAATAAAAGATGAATTTATTACAGGGTCATCTTGGACCCCACATTGACTCCGATATGAAGAGCAACCACCTCTGAGCAATCCAAATTTTTTGCATGGGCAGTGCAACAAACTTATAAAATAGAAAAGTAGGAAGATACCCCAGAAGGCAGCAGTAATGGCAAAATAACGATACTAGAAACTGACTGAACTGAAGTCATACAATAATCCAAAACCGATATTGAACCAATAGGCAGGAATAAAAAAATTCCATACTCCAGCAACATGCTATAACAGATAACGGGGAACCATTGCAGGGTTTATGATTCCACGATTGAATTAGTCACTCAAAGGACAACCCCCCCCCCTACAACACAAAACCTCACAACTCACCCACCTCACACACTCCTCTCTCGTCTCTCTCTCCCACCCTCCCTTATTTCTCTCCATCTTTCTCTCTCTCCCTCTCACTCATCCCGTGCCTCTGCAGTGGCTCGTTCTTTCCTGCGCCGGCTACAGACACACACTGCCCCCTTCCACCCGTCCTCTGGCCACTCATCCCAGCATGTGGCACCTATTCATGGGTAAGACCGACAGTCTCTTCCCCAGACTGAAAGTGGATCTCTGCGCTGCAGCTGCCGCTGAATGAATGCAGCGTTTCCTGCATCTACAACCACGCTGAGTGAGACAGAGTATCAGCGAGACACTGCCGGCAACTGAGAGCCACTGATCTGAAGATCAAGCAACGGATCAGGTGCTGCCTCCATATTTCTCGCTCTCTAGTTCCCTCTCCCTCCCTTACGGGGACATACTGCAAAGGAGGATCGAGGACAGGGAGGTACTCCGCAAGACATCCCCAGCTGAAAGTCTAATTTCGTATCAGGTCCCTTGTGGCCCCTCAGACCTACAGTATCCCACCCAAGACATACAGCGGAAGACTTGACCAGGGACAGACAGACAGGCACAAGTGGGCAGACGGTCTGGCATGGAGTTGCAAGACAGAAGATCATTCCTGCACAGGTGTGCGCGGTCCGGCGATGTAGTCCACGCCGGTCTGGTCGTCACACTTCTGATTGGTAAGTCTCTTGCAATCATTCCCCTACTTTGTCCCCCTCTCTATCTGTTTACTCATGAGCCCACCGTCCTACGCTTGCCTAGTGGGGCGGCTGCCAAAATGCTGCCGTTTTTACATGGCTTGAGAGAACCGAACAAGCCGGGTTATGTACTTGTTGCTGTTTGTGGGGGTTGATTTGTTGAAAGATCTCAGGTTTCTATGTCTCGAGAGGATATAGTCTGGGAGGACTAGGTTCCTTCTCTTAACTCTTGTGAAACAAGAGGGATAGAGGGTGAAAAAAAATTGTAAACTATCAATACATCGTACATATCAAGTAGGCATGATCATGTTGGCATCAGATGTTTTAAATTGGTCGATATTGATGGCGATCATTAGTCACACTAGGTCTATCAAAGAACGTACTTAACATCTTCACATCCAATGCAGTAAATCCATCTCACTACTTGACTGAAATACTCTTGTGACTTTGCCTTTTCTTCTCAATTGTCCTTCCAGCCATGTCCATTGTACTGGGTCGTAACCAAGTAGAGTTTAAGGGGGAACACATCCTCCCCAATTTTCATATTAGCGTCCAATCGATAACGGTTCTTCAATGACGGATTCTTGAACTTTTACACAAATCTTGAACATTTTGGTTACTTCCCTGAAAGACCTTCCGTACCCCCTTACATCCATTTTAACCACTCGTTTCTCGCTTTTCTGCACATAACTTTTTACCTCAAAAGCTGATGATCTCACTGTAACAAAAGCAGGTCAACTTACCTCACGTCAGGAATGTGTGCTTTCTGCTTATCCGTGTTTTAAGATTTATTTTGGCGCTGTGAGAGTCGTGAATCACAGCACAAACAACAGTAGGCTGAGACTCACTGATGGCGCCACTGACCTACATTCATCATTTTCTTCTTTTCATTCTTTTTGAGCAGGTGGGCCCGGTTCTTCCAAGCAAGCCCCCCTCCCCGTTCTCTTTACTGCTAGTGAAGGTGAATTAGAGGCCGTTAAACTAGGTCATTTTCACTCTCTCCTTTATAGCATGAACTCAGACAGTTAATATGCATCATCTGTAGAGTTCCCAGTGGACTCGGGGAGTTATGATAAAATGTTATATGTTTGCGGCACATCCATCAGGTTATGAGAAGATGCACCACTTAGAGGCGAATCGTCATTCTGACACACGACACAGTTTTGCTGCTGGTTTGATTAAAATTTTTCCTATCGGCTGTGCCTGCAACTGATAGAATGTGAGGTTCATTGCAATATAAACAACCCTCATTCATATATTATCAGAGTTCATCAGATATGTCTGCGTCCGTGCTGTAAGAAAAACAAAAGTAAACTGTCATTTAAAAGTCTATAGTGTTTAACACAAGAACTGATACTGCATCAGTGCTGTGAAAGAAGATAATTTACTCACTTGTCAGAGGCCTGGGAGATCTTGAAAGACCATATAAGTAAATGGTGAAAATTGCTTTGAAAAAAAAAAAAAAAAACAAAAAAAAAAATAACGGTTCTGTATGGCCAAACATAACAGCTTTCTAAAATACCAAATGGACATTGCTTGTAAGTAATGGAATATGACAGGTCAATACAGTTTGCCGGCAACTTATAAAATAAACAATTGGGAATAAACAGGGCTCTATACATCACCCCGAAGCCACGTTTGTAATTTCATGGCATGAGAGCGTTTAGAGCATCGTGATTCTCCCTCTACCCATCACTAGTATCCCTCACATAAAAGGACCCCATTATTAGGACAAACATTATTCGGAAACAGGCTGGACCCCCTATAGCAGAAATACCTGTGTGCACGAGCGTAAAATGCCCCATGACAGATAGGTCCCAGCACCTGCACTCCCCAGGAAAGGATCTAGTTCTACAGGGAGAATGCTGTCAGGTGTGCCCACTGCCACAACGACTTTAGATTGGTGACCTCTTCTTTCTAGCTCCCTCTTCTCCGTCCTCCTTTTCTGTCACATAGTTGCTGCGACCTGCTACGCGCTACCGGTATCGCACCCGGCCGCGGCTGGTCACTCAATAGATGTCCGAGCACGAGTCATGATGAGTCGCTCACCAATCTAGTCGGGTTCGATCGTCTGGGAATAGGCCTCATCCTATAGGGAGGAAGAAAAAATCGCAATGTGGGGGTGAGAAACATCTAGATCTTCCATATCCTGCATGCTTTTTCGGTCACTAGGTCGACGCATTCAATGAGAATGTAAAAATTAAAGAGAACTTTGATTGAGGGGGCGTGATTAAAAGCAGAGTTGAGCCAGATTAAAGGGCTGACTTATGGTATGAGGACGCCGTCCAGAACCATGCTAAAGCACTCATGACAATAGCTAACATATTGCACCACTTGCATTGTTTGCAGTCAATCGTGGAACTTTGACGTATACGTCCTTGGGTGGACAGTCTCCGATCACTTTTTTTTGTTTTGGGGGGGGTCATAGAACAATTTCCTAATTAACAGGACTCTGGAAGGAAACAGGGAAAGACCGGGACCAGGGAAAATAAAGAGTTTAAGCAGAAATGGTAAAATAACAAAGCCAGAGGAACTAAGAGGAGAATAACAAGCGATACCAGGTGACAAAGTGTAAGTCAAAGTGTCCAGAGTTTACTCAAATAGCCCAAAAAAAATCTACTGGGTCCAACGATTAAAGCTAGGCTCTTTGGATGCGGATTTCTTAAGTTACAAAAAAGATAAATAAAACACGAACAAACACAAAAATCTAGGTAATTTGATGTATTTTAAAATGTAAAATAAAGCCATGTGCGATTAAAGGGCGTTTTTTCTTTTTTTTTTTTTAACTAATTTGTTTGAATGAACAGATTATACTTTTAAATGGCTGTCTGGGGAGAAAGTTTTATTTTTATTATTAAAAAATTCTAATGATAATAACAACAGCAATTAACCAGCATGATCACTCAAGGAAACCCGTTAAATAGTGTGAAGCCTTGCAATCTAAGAATTCTGTGTGAAAAGGTTTTGTGGTAACCCATCGTCGTACATCTTATTTTTACAGTTTCTCCATCGAGAATGACCCAGCTGTACTTGCATGATTCCAAAATAGCAGCCCTCTGGCCACCAAGTGGACTGACTGTCCTTAAAGGGACTTTGGTTTAATCCAGCCGTAAGATCCGAAGGCTCTGAAATATGTTTATGATATGTTGATGTCACAGGCTGTTCTGAGCCAAACATGGAGTCCTGTTACAGGGTAGATACTGTATAGTTATACATCACTCTCCTTTCTCTTTCTTTCACTCAGCTTCTCTTTCTTTCTCCCTCCACTCCCCATTTGTCCTGTTAAGTAGCAATATGAACCTCATACCACTGCACATTAGTGTTTGTGGTTATGTATTATGGGTATTGATTATCTCCCAGGGGAGGAAGGTGAGGTATAGACATTTCTAAATGCAAACTGTTTTTAAATGCACTGTCTTCAAAGATATGTTATATATTACATCTAACTTTTTTTGTAATGCATTTTATACAAAATGTATATAAAAATGTCCTTTTTCTGATTAATCCAGTATCAATTCCTAAACTGCAACAATCATTATTTTAATCTTTTTTTTTTTAATTTATACTTAATAAAAACATATAAACAGAAATGCATCTGCAAGTGTGTATATATACTGCATATGAAGAAAAAAACATGGCAAGTTAAATATTTATAGGATCAAAAGTGGTAATCAATTAATTAAACATCATCTTAATACCTTAATTTCATATAAATATTGCATATAAAATATCCAGTGATATTTTCAGAAAGGGATTGTTTCATTCATAAGTGATTTTTATTCTTCATTTCAGTTTTTATTTCTGGAAACCTACAACTTAAGTACTTTCAAATATCAAATTGACGTGATGTTTGGCATCTTATGACTGATTTTAAAAATGTATATCTGTGAAGTATCACACTGTTTAAATAAATCAACATCATACACATATCAATCTGGCTTTCATTAAAGGATGACTATCAAATGCAAACAAACATTCATACTTTTTTTTTTTTGTGGGTCTCCTGCATTGTCCATTCTTCTGCCAAACTATATTTTTTCAAGATATAACACATTTTGACCTTTTGATATCTCCATAGTAGCATAGCTCACTAATATAACACATATAAGATAAAATGGCACAAATTCTGCTCACAACTGTTACATTATTTGCTGTCATTCCCTGACACTGCAATGAGGAACTTTAACATATAGTCAAGGGAATGTCTTATCAGGGATAGAGATAATGAGATATGATAGCTGGCTGAAAATTGATGGCCTGAATAAGGGAAAGAGAAAGACTTAGGAGGGCAGATGATGGGAGAACCTGGGGGGTTGTGTGCGTTAATTAGTTTTGGTTCTCCGGAGGATACATCTGGAAATAGTGGGTGTAGATGTAAGGAAGATCTATTACTATTATGTGATCAATCTAACACATAAGCGTTCGATTGAATCTTTACGAATTTTTCAAATTTGTAATGCGCATATTTATGTTATTTTGTATTTGTTAATCTGAACCACTGTTGTTTTAAGTGTTATTACATATACTATGTGGTACTATTATTTTTTTTTTTTATTGTTTTTTTT
>JADLZN010005835.1:0-105000 GCA_018155175.1 Sinocyclocheilus anophthalmus
GGTCAATGTCTTGTCAATTCTAAGAACGTTAATAATAACTTCACTGGTTAAGGGAATAACTTCCCTCTAACTCGTGGTACACTTCAACAAAAAGCTTGTACCTAAACTGCAATTATTAAGTGACATATAACTCCGTTATGTGCAATACATGAACGACACCACTTCAAGTGTGATTAGCAAGTATTTTTAGTAACTACATACACACTTACTAGTCTACCTACTACATAAACCATAAACGGTCTAAACATACACATACAAACAACACACACACAACTACAACACCCCACGACACACACAACCACACACAAACCCCATTGGTGAGAAAAAAAAGGAAACAAACGAGTGTATAAAAAGTACTTACACCAAAAAATCAGGAAATACAGAGGGAAGAACATGAGTCACTAGACAAAATTAGTTGGAAAGGTACCTTTGGCATAGGATTAACAGGTGGCCAGATCTATTCACACCTAGAGGGAAAAACGTCGCGACATTGTCTTGAGGGTTTCGAAAGATAGC
Organism: Sinocyclocheilus anophthalmus; assembly: GCA_018155175.1. Classification (NCBI taxonomy): domain Eukaryota; kingdom Metazoa; phylum Chordata; class Actinopteri; order Cypriniformes; family Cyprinidae; genus Sinocyclocheilus; species Sinocyclocheilus anophthalmus. Next base: position 517 of record JADLZN010005835.1, read on the forward strand.
AAGCATCCTTGGTAAAAAAGCAAGGATGCCACTGATTGGGGGACCTTACATGTTATAGGGAATATGATTAAACCTAATAGTAATGTTGAGCTACAATAGTGAAAAAAGCAGAGGATACTCTAAGATCAGCGGCTTAAAGAGTCTGAAAGACAAGGGAGGTGGTCGCTGGATGCCCAGATGCTAAGTGAAAGATAAATCCAGCAAGATAAAAGCTTGTGGGAGACTGGAAAGTTAAATTCTGTGGGTGAGGGGGGTAGGGAACGAACCGAGTTTTGGTGGATAAAAACAGGATAATCTTGGTATGAATGAAAGGGTGTCGAGGGCCGAAAGAAACGACACTGAAAAATGTCAGCAGAGCTTAGGTTTTGGTCAACCTAGAAAGTTGCTGTGTTGGGGGGCTTCTAAAACGGCAATCCTCGCAGATAAAAACACAAAACCGACTAAACCGACAACTAAAGTGAGTGCGCATCCCTTGGAGTATGGTCCTTCAAAGTCCTGCACGATCACGCCATCTCAAGAAGTGAAGCTATGTCCAATGCTTTAAGTGCGGCGGAATCTCAAGTGGGAGTTCTGAGATATTGGGGCATTTTTATGGCCCTTTGTTTGCAAGCATGGTAATTTGCATATGAAACATGGATAAAAATTACTAAAGACTCTTATAACACTAATATGTTGCGTAGGTATAAACATAAAATATACACTCTCAATTAGATCATCCGAATACGAATTCATAGATACGACACGGGGTAGGTTTATACAGTGGGGGCACAACAAGTAGTTATCATCCCGCAATTGGCAAGTTCTCCCACTTAGAAAGATGAGAGAGGCCTGTAATTTTCATCATATTTATACCTCAACTATGAGAGACAAAAGGAGAAAGGAAAAAAATCCCGAAAATCACATTGTAGGATTTTTAAAAAATTAATTGGTAAATTCCTCTGTAAAATAAGTAGTTGGTCACCTACAAACAAGCAAGATTTCTGGCTTTCACAGACCTGTAACTTCTTCTTTAAGCGGCTCCTCTGTCCTCCACTGGTTACCTGTATTTATGGCATCTGTTTGAACTTGTTATCAGTTTAAAAGACACCTGTCCACAACCTCAACCAGTCACACTCCAAACTCCACCATGGACAAGACCAAAGAGCTGTCAAAGAACACCAGAAACAAAATTGTAGACCAGCACCAGGCTGGGAAGACTGAATCTGCAATAGGTAAGCAGTTTGGTGTGAAGAAATCAACTGTGGGAGGAATTTTTAGAAAATGGAAGACATACAAGACCACGGATAAGCTCCCTCGTCTAGGCTCCACGCAAGATCTCACCCCCGTGGGGTCAAAATGATCACAAGAACTGTGAGCAAAAATCCAGAACCACACGTGCCCTAGCTTGAAGTGACCGATGACAATAGAGCTGGGATCCAAGCTAAACAAACAGGCTAGCCAGTACAGTACGACTACACACTGCGCCGGTCAGGGACTCCAATCGCCGCAGTGCACCACCGTGTCCCCCCCTGCTTATACCAGTACAGGTCCAGAGTGAAGCCGTCTGAAGTTTCAGAGAGCATGTTGGATGATCTCATAAGGGATTTGCGTAGAATGTCATAGGTCAGATGAATCCCAAAAATAGAACCGTTTTTTGGTAAAAACGTGCCACTTTGGCGTGTTATGAAGGTGAAAAGATAAGCTGAGAGTTGCATCCAAAGAACACCATACCGACTGTGAAGCATGGGGGTGGAAACATAATGCTTTGGGGCTGTTTTTCTGCAAAAACCAGGACGACTGATCCGTGTAAACGAAAAAATGAATGAGGCCATGTATCGTGAGATTTTGAGTGAAACCCCCCTTCCATCAGCAAGGGCACTTGAAGATAGACAAACGTGGGCTGGGTCTTTCACATGACAATGATCCCAAACACAGTCGACCGCCCGGTCAATGTATAAATTGGCAACGAAGCATTGGCATTTCAAGGTCCTGGATTGGCATAGCCAGTCTCCAGATCTCAACCCCATAGAATATCTTTGGAGGGAGTTGAAAATCCGTTTTGCCCAGCGACAGCCCCAAAACATTGCTGCTCTAGAGTAGATCTGCATGGAGGAATTGGCCAAAATACCAGCAACAGTGTGTGAAAACTTGTGAAGACTTACAGAAAACGTTCGACCTCTGTCATTGCCAACAAAGTGTATTGACGATCTAAGATATAGGTAAGAACTGAAATTTGATATATTGACCTCAAAGTTCCGTTCTTGTCTTCGACCATAATTTGCAAATGAAAGTTCATTGTAGCAAAATCCTACATGTGATTTTCGGATTTGTAATTTAGTTACATCATTGGTAAGTGGAAATTCTCTCACTAAGTGTAGATGTATACGCGTATTGAGATGACAAATTACCAGGTGCTCTCGCAAGTGCTTTCTTTAACCTGGGAGAACTTGGCACCGAATTGGTTGCTAGACAAATAGCGTTTTTTTTCCCTCAACTAAGTTATATATGTGTAAGCTGACAGGAGTGAGTGTTTCTATCATAAGCCTGCATAAAACATTATAAAATCTCAAAGACAACATACACGTTGACAATAATATACACAATGACCTGAAGTATATGTCTGTTCATTCAAAGAAAGGTTTTCCTATTAATGAATTAATACGTCAGTATCGGAAGGCGCAGCAGTCAAACGCATCCATTCCTACTGTGCCTTGGGGATTTTCCTTATGTAAAGACAGTGCTTTTTCCTGCTCACATTCCATGAGGTCGTAAACATATTTGGTGTCAGGGTTGCCATGGTTTGGTGTAATTTGCAGACATCCTGGCATCCAGTTTATTTGGTGAGGGCCAAATTGGTAGGACGTTCGTTAACTAAATTAAGCACTGATTGGATGTATAAATCAAAATGAAAAATAAATGAAACATGTATAATTGTATTGGTAACCAGCGCGGAGGAACTACAACTAAAGTCATTGTCCCACTTGTGGCAGGCGCATTGCAAATTTAGTACGAAGAAGAGGAATGAGGACAACTCAAACCGATCACGTCATTTGAATCAAAGGTCGCAGAGCAATCAGAAGCAGCCAGCCGTGCCACTCATGCGGGCTTGTGAAGACATGGGCTGGGTCTGTGCATTGGCTGTTGGTGCCGGGACGGGGCCTGATATCTCCAGGAGTTCGATTTGTGATGGATCTGTGTACACGTGGATGGGCTGTCAGGGGTGTGCTGTGGCGTTTGCGTCGGCCTTACGGCACTTGTACGCAAGGTGCTGCCGTGATAGAACGAGACGAGGCCTTGCCTCTCCGAGCTTATGCAGCAGGTGCGCTGCTATGTTGGATGCCCCTGTACATCCTGAAGGCACTAGCATGTGCATAGTCGCCGGGGGGTAAGATTGTTGTTTGTGTTACATAGTTGTATTACTGGCCAGATCTAGGCCACGGTATGCACCGGCGGTACGTCACCCCCCTCACTCGTGATGCAGTGAGAGTACGTCGAGGTCAGACAGCCCGTGCGATAGCTTACGACTCTCCAACTTTTGGTGAGTAGTGGTATGCCATTATAGTGTTGTGTTCCAGCGTTAACGATTTACGGTGTACCTGTTATGGCCCCCATATCTAGTAGTGGTGTGTGTAATATTTCCGCGACCTAGACACTAGTAATAAGGCGAGAGCGGCCGTTGGTTGTCGAAACTCTCTGCTTTGCCGTCAACGTCACAGGGTCAGTTTTCAAACTATGAAAGTCGCGTTAGATTTAAGTAGATGCGGCATAAGTTCGCTTGGGCTCATTGTGGTCGGTCCACCCCTAGTTGTGGTAGAAGGCCCCTTTGCTCCACATGTCGAGGGGGGAAAGTGTGTGCATGAGTTTTGTTGACTAGACGACGAGCTCTAATTGGCCGCTGTTGGGCATGTGGGCCCGTTGGCTCATGATCCAAACTTTGTCGGGCTGCATTCGGGGGGTGGTCGACCGGTTTCAAAAGGGAATGCTGCCTCCCTTGGAGGGGCCTGATGCTGTTTTGCAGCAGGCAAGGAGTCAGAGGTTTGTCCTTTTCAGTACTTCTTAGTTGAGTTTTGTTCAAGGATCTCTTTTGCGAGTGTCAGCAGCTCCTTTAACCCAGAGGTAGGCGTGTCCAGCTTTCCTTGTGTAGCCTCCGTTCAGCACTTTGTGTGAAGGGTGTGGAGGAGGATGTGGTGGTGGACTGCTGTTGGACAGACCGTGGTGTTTGCAGGATTCGGATGCCTTTTTTTTTCCATGGCTTTTTTCCCAAAATGTTTGGTCTGGAACGCTGGGGTCTGTGTGGCCATGGTGATGGGCTCCTGTCCTCTTGCTGGCTATGGGGCTGTCTGGTATAGGGTTTTGCATATGTGAAGCAATGACAATAGGGATGTCACTTCCGGTGCCGAGCTTTGCAATTCTGAGATTGTGAATTTCATAATCAGCAAAAAGCGATACATTCCCTGTATATCCAGTTGGGACCCAATCATATGGTGGTGCTTACACGAGTGTGTGAATCATCACACTAAATTTATGTAACTATGACAATTCCGTTGATTATGAGAAATTTATATGTAACGGTGTCTACAGGTCATTGTACAGTTTGCAGGGCGACACCTAGCCCCCCATGATCAGAGTAAGTGCCTTTGAGGTCTCAGGTCTCTGCATATTTAGGTTGCCAGATGTATTTCGCTCATTGCCGCGCCATCGTCGTTTCAATATGTAGTGGTCATGCGGGGGATTCACCCACTGTGTGGTCGTCCCCTGCTAGTAGATCGCCTCGATATTGACAACATCACTGGTTACATCCTCCTGGCATCCCTGACCCCCTTGTGTATTGGTGCATCGCAGCGTTGACGGGGGTCGTGTCACACAAGACAGGGGAAACAAGTCAATGCTGTGGTTGAAAACAGCAGGGTGCTGTGTGTCATGGTTTTTGCGCATACAAAGTAATACTAGCTCTTATTTAGCACACCAGATATCTTAACCACAAAACTCAAGGCCATCAAGCAAGTGATGAAAACTAGTTGGTATATCTCAGTGTGGCTTGATAGTGGCCGGTCAGATGTGGCCATTAGCATGGCTCTAGGTCCATGGGAGTCTGTTTCGTTCGTGTTTTCCTGTCTGTTCCACTTGTGGTCCGGTGATGCGGCTAGTCACTGATTCCACAGTTCCATGTTGTTGAAACACTGTAATTCCAACCTGCCGGGGAGCTAAAAAAACAAAATGTGTCTCGGCGCATGCATCTCTGCGCTGCGTTGCTGCTTTTCCGGAAATAATTTTCGCCTGAATTACAACGCTCCGAGTCATTTTATGCTGCAGCAGCAGGAGGTCATTTCAGGGAGCTGACATTGTGAAGTGTCAGCAGTGCCCAGGCGTTTGTTGTCTCTCACCCTTTCCCCACCTATCATCAGTAGCTGTTACTAACAGGCTAGTGGAGGTCTTGGCCATGATGGTCTTCGTCGTCGACGAGCAACATACTTTCATGCACCCCGACTGTCTTCTCTTCCTTAGAGTCTATGCGCACCTATGTCTGAAGGATCTGTTAAACACTTCGGTAGGATTGTTTAAATTCTTTCTGAACCATGTCATGCTCCTCTTTAATTGCTGAGTCAGGGGTTGGACCTCAGCTCTGTGCGTGCCCAGTGCAGGCGAGCTCGGAGTCTCTGATGGTCGGCTTTAGTTATCCAGTGGTGTTTGCTCATCAGCAATCTTCATTAGTTCCACACATAAGGATTTGGTCATTTTATACAGTGAAACTAGTTGTCGTGTGAAACATATTCTAACGTTTTCATCAAGTCCTGCCTGATGTCTAGTTTTATGCCAGCGGCGTGCTCTGCAGTCCTCGCAGCTGTGTATTAGCATCAGTGAAGACTCGCGTCAGATTTCCTTTCTGTCATCGACACATACATTTATCTGTGGAGGTTACTTTTGCATCCGTCTGTGCTTTTTCTCGCCCTCGTTGAGGTCAGGTTGTTGAGTTCTCTGCAGAATTCTTGTTGTCATGCATGTTTTTCAGCTCTTTACCTCCTGTGTCTGCGGCCCTTGAGGGGGTGGCTGAGGAGAGGATGATGCTGGTCTATGTTTCTGGTGACTGGGTGGTCAGAGCTCCGCTGGGTGTCAGCTGTGTTCCCATCCACGCTCTGGCGCTAGGGGGTACCTCTTTGGGCTCTGACACTCATTAAGGCAGTTTAGAGCTGGAGTCATCCGCCCCCATGCAACAGGTGTGAGCGTGAAGGCACGAACATGAGGGATCTGAGAGTAAGGTGCTGATGGTGTAAAGTGCTCCTTTAGAGATGAGCTTTTAATTCTGATCTATGTATGTCGCCCTTCTGCGGCTGAGTCAGAGCACTCGTCGTGCACTTGTGATTTACACACTACTGCGGCTTGTACAGATGTTGAACGCTGAAGGCTGGGCGTTAATTCCGGTTTTTATTTCTGATATTTCCTGCAGAAGTTACTTTGAGGTGTTAGTCATTGACCTACAAGTAAGCCTTGTTTTATTTTTGTGTCTATGGAGATCGGTATTGAGTTATTTATAATTCCGTCACACACACGTTCAGACATGCCCACAGCTGTTGTTTCTGTTAGTTTAGCTTAATGATGCTGTTATATATGTGATTATTTCGTCTTTATTGAGATGTATATCACTGTTTTGGTTTTCAATGATACCTTTATGATGTGATTTGACATTTCGAGCTGTTCATGATGCCAAACTAGCGATCACTGTGATGTGCCGCGATTATATCCATAAATGGGTTGATGTTTATCATGTCAGATGATCACTTATGGTTTATAATCGTCAATGATGATATCCTTGTGTTCCCTTCTAGGGCGTTGTAAATCTTTCACAAACCATTTTACATGATTAGACGTATTTAGTCAGTGGCTTTGGTGCTGGCCTTATTTTACCAGGATTTATACTTATTTTAATCATAGTACTCAGTGTATTTGCGTGATATGAAAATTGGTCATTATCCTGTTTTAATTGTATTTCTTGGTGTTGCCAGAACACTAATGCGCTCTATTGACGTCTGATATTGCAGCACGTCAGCAATACATTCACTCACTATACCCGGATCACATATATCCACTACGTGTCCTCATACCGTCTATGATTATAATTTATTGTGCTCATCACTATACCACACGCAACCAAACAAGGGGGTGTTCACTCATCCAGTTCTAATCAATCCTGTTCACAGTGCACAAAAAGATCTCTCGCTTCAACACTAGAGACTAACTACACAAGATAAAGCATAGGATTTGAGTGTAATGACTATCGAGATTGCATAAAACGTAGTATCGGTAATAGCACACCTGTAGCCCAGCCAGCAATTTTCCTGATGAGATCCACAACAGGCTTAATCTCTGAGGAATTGAAGTAGAGGAAGAAAAAATGGAAGATGGAGAGCATTTCTATTCAGATTATGCTTATTATTTGGTGCTCAGGACGATAGTTATGCCCTAGTGTTTGTCTAGATGACTTTGTAACAGGGTTTTAAAATTAGGGCACATGTTTGAAAATAGACAAATCAAAAATAGAAATGTCTCTGTTTCCTTTTGAGGTTCAGAGAGAACATAAAATCAAAGTGGAACAAAAAGGGGGCATAACATGTAAATGGTTTTAAAATTAGCTGACTGCTATTATTAAAACAGGGTAATCAATCTGGTATTGGGAACAATCAGTGGCACTAGTGATTAACTGATTTGTGTTGGGCAACACACCATGTCTGGTCACAGCTGCTGCGTGTTCAGTTTGCCATATGTGTGCCCCGCCCTCCGTGGCCCATTACTCACTGTGTCACTAAAAGCACCCAATAACTTAATGATTCTTCTCTAGATAGACAGTTATGATGTAATTAAATTTAGATTTAATTACATTTTAACTAAGCAATAGCATTCAGGAAGGGTACATCTAAGATAGTTAAATTCGCTGAGACGAATTGAAGATTGAGAAACATAGAAACAGAAGAAAAAGGGAAAAATCAGGAACCAGGGATTAGGTTAAATTCAAATTACTACACACTGCATACACACATGCTGTATTTAAAAGCTTCAAGTAAAGGGTGCTAACCCCTAATTGTTAAAGCTATTTGGTAGCTTAGCCTAAGATGAAACTATGCTAAGTCGTGTTAGCTTAGCTGCTTCAGGTGGTTTGTTTACAACATGGCGTGTTGTGCTATGTGAAGTTAGCGCTTCCTGTGACAAGTTGTTGTCACGGTAACCAATGCATGCCAGTGCAATTCAAGCAGTTTAGTGTCTGCCTATTTAAAAAAAAAATTGCCCACAGTTTTAGAACGTGGTGCTTTCAGTCCTTCAAGACTTGTTGCATTAAATAAGCACTTCTGTGAGTGCTTCTCTAATTTAACAATAAACTTCTTGCACTTGTTTACAGAATTACAAAAACGGGTTTACTGTAAGTTAAAACCAGTTTAAACATATATGTAGTTATGTGTGCCTCACACATGAATACTAAAGTACAGTATTACACCTTTAGTTTCACTCAGCGATTGAAACACAGTAATGACCACCAGGTTGCTAGGCTTGTATATATACAGTCAAAGTGTAGATGAATTGCTTCACTCTAATTATAATCTCTAAGGCCTTTATGCTGTAGAAAGGGGAGCATCACTCAAATCTACCTTGATATAACTGTACTGAGATTCCTTCTTCAGAAACAATTTAAACAATACTGCAATTTTGTGATTTCTTCACTAAAACAGATTAATACATTATGGTACAGTTTGGACATGCCGCTGAGCTGAGATTCAGACTTATGCTTCATCAGAACAGACTTATGCTTTAATACTGAAATTAGGGTTTCTTCGCTAAAATCAGATTAACCTTACATTGCTACCATTAAGCATGAAATCCATAAAGACTCTTTCAATCATAATAGAGGTACAAATTCAAACCCCCACTTTATCTGCATCTAAACAAGCCAGCAAATAGGGACACAACAGGGCATCTCAAGTCACGCCCAATTTTAACCTGGACTATCACGCACACACTTTTAGGTTGACAGTGTTTTACACTGCATACTTTTCGTTTTCTCCGCCCTGCATTCTGTCCACCAATATGTAACGAATCAGCTCATGCGAAATATGAATAATTAATCATAACTAGTTATAATTAATTATGAATATTTTAGATCCGCTGTAGATATTTAGCTGACCTCTCAGGGTCAACTGTCTTGTCAATTCTAAGAACGTTAATTTCCTGGTTAAGGGAAATAACTTCCTTACTGTACAATTCTACAAAAGCTTGTAGCATAAATCTGCATGATTAGTGACTCCGGTTATGAGCAAACAGTGAACATGTCAAGTGTGATACAAGTAATGTTTTATTAACCACATAAACACTTAAACTAGTCCAACAACTACATAAACACATAAACTAGTCTAACATCCTACATAAACCATAACACGTCTAACATACACATACACACACACACACACACGCATACAGTTGGTATAGAAAAGGGTTAAAGCTTAACTCAGTACAGAGAAGAGACATAAGGAATGAAATTTATGGAACCATTTGCATATTCAGCAGATCTACACCTGAGGGAAACATCAGATTCTTAGTTCAAACACACCTTTGTAAAAAGGTGCAAATTATACTTTATGTATCAATTAATAAGACTAAGTTTGATACTTGCAAGTCTCGTCTGTCCGAAAGAGATTCCTGATGCAATCTTAAGGCCCAATATTTTGCTGAAGTTGGTTGATGAAAAAGAACCAGTTTGAGTCAGAGAATCTTGGTGAAATGGAAAGGTCGAGGCCGAAGCCTGGCACGAGCTTAGGGTTTCCGGGTGCGTTTTTCTCACATCCTCTCAGAATTAAAACAAACCACTGACACTGGGAGGGTCCCTGGAGTATGGCCTTTAAAGTCTGCAAAGATTCACGCCTCTCAAGATGGGCTTGTCCAATGAGGAAGTCCGGAATCTAAAGTGGGAGTTCTGAGATACTGGGGCGTTTTTATGGCCCTTTGTCTGAAAGCATGGTAATTTGCATATGAAAATTGGATCAACATTACTAGAGACTCTTAGAACACTAATATGTTGCGTAGGTATAAACATACAATATACACTCTCAATTAGATCATCCGAATACTAATTCATAGATACTAAACATGATAGGGTTATGTATATGTAAGCTGACAGAAGTGAGTATTTCGATCATAAGCCTGCATAAAACAGTATATCATCTCAAAGACAAAATACACAATGACAATAATATACACCATGACCTGAAGGATCATGTGTGTTCATTCAAAGAAAGGTTTTCCTATTAATTAATTAGTAGACAAGACCATTCCTACTGTGCCTTGGGATTTCCTATGGAAAAGTCAGTGATTTTCCCTGCTCACATTCCATTAGGTTGTAAAAGTATCTGGTGTCAGGGTTGCCATGGTTTGGTGTCATTTGCAGACATCCTGGCATCCAGTTTATTGGGTGAGGGGACTGTGGCGATTTGTTAATCTAATTAAGCACTGATTTGTTAAATCAAATGAAAAATTGTGTGTTTGATTGGTCCAGACGCTACAGTGTTAAAAGCTGAGCTAAAATCAATAAAAAGAAGACGTGTATATGCCTTTGGGTCCTCCAGATGTTTAGAAACTAAATGGATAATACTTCCAACTGCATCTTCTGCACTTCTGCCCTGTTTATAAGCAAACTGCCATGGATCTAGTTTTAAGGAAACTTCACTTTTCAAAATGGACACAATATATATCTCGAAGCATTTCATTAAGATTGAAGTTAATACTATGGGTCTAAAATCATTGTTCTCAGAAGGATGTGACTTTTTTGGGATTGGTGTAATCACTGATCTTTTCCAAAGTGCAGGAACTCTCTGCGAGTCCAGTGAATGCTGAAAGAGCGTACCCCACACCGGAGTGAGTTCTGCAGCACACGTCTTCAAAAGTCGTGCAGAAATCCCATCAGGTCCTGTAGATTTATTTATACATAACTGTTGGAACAATGATTGCACCTTAGAACGGTCTACCTCTAATCTAGTGCCTGTATCATCTATCAAAGTACCTAAAACAGATTCACATTTGTCAGAGAAATCATGAGTTTGGAACCGGAAATAGAAGTTGTTCAGTTCATTAGCTTTCTGTAAATCATCAATTGTATCTATCTGTGATCTCCTTGAATCCATATTAATAACAGCCTTCATTGTACTCCATCTTTTTTTTATTTGAAGTTAAAAACTGATGTTCAATAATATCCTCCTGTCATCCCCTTGCTTCCTTTAATTGATAGTTAAGCTCTTTTTGTATGATCTTCAGCCCCGCATAATCTTTGTTCTTAAACGCAACCTTTTTCCTGTTAATACAATTCTTAATTTCTTTTGTTATACTGTATATGGTTTGTTGTTAGGATATATTGTAACATTCTTTATAGGGAGTACACTGTCCACACAAAAATGTATATAGTCTGTTATTGTCTCTGTCATTGTATCAATGTCCACATCATTAAAAACATCCCAGTCTGTGCAAAGGAAACATCCTTTACATTTTTCTATGGCATCATCCGACCATACCGTTACTTCCTTCACATATGGTTTACTAAGTTTAAGCATAGTCCTATATGTAGGGATTAGATGGATGGTATAATGGTCAGAATTGGCTAGCGGTGGTTTCAATCTGGCCTCATAAGCTTTTTTTACATTTCCATAACACTTATCTAGGATTCTGTCTTTACGTGTTCCACATTTTATGTATTGTTCAAACCCGGGCAAGGACAGTTCCAGCTTGCAATGATTAAAATCACCTAAAATAAATACAGGAGCGTCTGGTGAGCCTTGTAGTTGTTATACTCTGCAATATGCTCTGCTGCTCTCGCCGCATTTCCACTAGGAGGTACATAGGCAGCACAAACGACAATGCTTCCGAATTCCCTCGGTAGATAAAAGGGTCTCATTTTCAAGCATAAAACTTTAACATCGGGGCAGCAGAATGTGTCCTTGATTGTGTACTGTTTACACCAGTTGTTACTCACATACACAGCTATACCACCGCCTCTGTATTTCCCCAATTGCACACTTCTATCCGCCCGCACAAGCGTGAATCCTTCCAACTCCATGGCTGCGTCGGGGATATCCTGATGAAGCCATGTTTCCGTAAACACCATCAAACTTGAAGTGCGTTACTCAAAACATGCTTTGGAGTTCACACAAAGTTCTCCCATCTTTCCATGCAGGGATCTAGCATTACACAGAATCATCGACGGTAAGGGTGGTCTACTCCCTCGTCATCAAAGACGCTGCCGTATTCCGCCCCTCTGGCCTCTTTTCCTTTGCCTTCTATTTCGCTCAGGTTGCACCCTCACGCAGGCAGGTAGGTTCGGCGGAGATAATCCCATATGGCGAAGCGCGAGCAAAGTATCTCAGGTATAGCTAATAGGCATCCATGTTTCCACACCTGCATATACCGTGCACTGCGCCAAGTATCCCCATATGACTGTTACTAGACAGGCAAGTTGGACGATCATCGCCATACGAGCGTCGGATTCGTCACAATAAGATAAAATAACAACAATAAAATAAATAAAAACAGAAAAAGTACGAACAGACTGATGTAGTGGAGCACGAGCCCAGGTCGCAAGCAGAGCACCGCCACCGGATGTGACTGGTTTTGTGGTCCAGGGTCACATTTGGTAGAATGTTTTATGGACTGATGAGTCGAGAGTGCAACTGTTAAGAAGACAAGGGTCCTGTTACATCTGGCATTAGCCAAACACCAAATTCCATGAAAAGAACATCATACCTATGGTCAAGCATGGTGAGAGCAGTGTGCTGGTGTGAGGATGCTTCTTCAAGGCCTGGGTAACTTAATAATTGAGAGAAACATGAATTCTGCTCTTGTCCAGAAAATCTTCAGTCTGTAAAGTGAAGCTCAAACCAAGCACAACTGGATTATGCAGCAAAAAAGGATCCAAAGCATATAAGAGAAAGACCACCTTTGAATGGCTCAAAAAGAGAAAAAAATCTCCAGTTATCTGAAGCATTTGGTTGCAGTTATTGCTGCTAAACGTGGCACAACCTGATGGGGGTAATTCGTTTTTCTAATGGGTGATAATTTTTTTTTAATTCTACAGTCACGGCCAAAAGTTTTGGCAGTGACAAATTTTGTGTTTTGCAAAGTTTGCTGCTTAAGCTGTGTTGATGTTCATTCACATTGTTTCTAGATTAATGTGTAGAGTGATCAGATGCATTTTAAATAATGTTAAAAGCTTAATTTGCCAAAAAATTAACTTTTCACAAAAAACAAATTTCACTGTTTTTTGATCCTGACACAAAATGAACAGCTAACATTAGTTGACTTCTTCAGTAGCACATGTGAAAGTGTGAATGAGTACTAGTCAGGTAAAATCACTATCATACGAATTAGATGTACGAGCAGACTGATTGCTATAAAAGGAGATAAAAACAATCATTGTGTTCTTGTTAGCAATGGTTACCTCCAAAGAAACACGTGCAGCCATCATCGCTTTGCATCAAAATGGCCTCATATGCAAGGAAATTGCTACAAAGAATATTGCACCTGAAATAACCATTTACCGGATCATCAAGCACTTCAAGGAGAGAGGTTCGACTGCAGTGAAGAACTCTTCAGGACGTCCCAGAGTGTCCAGCAAGCACCAAGACGTCTCCACCCGAGGAGTCCGCTACAGAATCGTGTCACCACCAGTGCAACGCTTGCACAAGAATGGCAGCAGGTTGGTGTGAGAGCAACTGCACACACAGTGAGGCAAAGATTTTGGACAACGGCCTGGTGTCAAGAAGGGCAGCAAAGAAGCCACTTCTCTCCAAGAAAAACATCAAGGACAGTCTGAAATTCTGACTTCCGACTGTTTGGGACATCTGAAAAATAGATTGTTCGGAGAAGAAAAGGTGAACAATACCATGAGTCCTGTGACTTGTCAACAGTGAAGCATCCTGAGACCATCAATGTTTGGGGTTGCTTTTCAACCAAGGGAGTGAGTGGGCTCTCTCATAATTCTGCCCTAAAACACTGCCATTAATAAATAATGGTATCAAAACGTCCTGCAAGAGCGACTTCTTCCAACGATCCATGAGCAATTTAGTGGTGATCCGTGCAATTTCCAGCATGATGGAGCACCATGTCACAAAGCAAGAGTGATAAAGAAGTGGCCCGAAGATCATTACATTGAAATTTTGGATCCGGGCAACTCCCCGGATCTCAATCCCATATAGAGAACCTGTGGTCAGTCCTCAAAAGGTGAGTGGACAAGCAGAAGAACACAAATTGTGATCAACTCGAGAACTAATAAGGCAAGAATGGATTGCCATCAGTCAAGCAGCCCAGAAGATAATATCCAGCATGCCAGAGCGAATTTCAGAGGTTATGAAGATAAGAACAAGGGTCAACACTGTAAATATTGACTCATTATATATTTTTGCCAATAAAAGCCTTTAAAACTTATGATATACTTATCATTGTTTTTAAGTATACCATATAAACGTGGAAAAATAATCTACAAATACTGAAAATGCTGGTAAATACAAAACCCAAGTACGACTAGGTGAAAATAGGGGGAAAACCCACAATTGGGTTGTTGGACCCAGCAGTGGGTTAAATCGTTTAACCCAAACTTATGGGTCGGTAACCCCCGCTGGGTCAAAAAACCCAATGTGGGGGGTCCCTATTTTACCCAGCACTGGGTTGTATTTAACCCAGCATTTTTTTGAGTGTACTAAAGCAGCATTATGTAATGCACAAAAGATTCATAAACTGAAAGTAATTTAAGCATGTAATTTTCAGACTGTTGTTTAAAAAGGAATGTAATACAGCACAAAAGCAGCTCTTCCTGGAAAAAAATTGCTTTAGTGCCACCATTGTGGATGGTGTGTTTTTTTTTTTTTTTTTTGCATTTTGGAAACTGCTTGTATTTTAAAATATGACCCTTTGACAGATTATTTCAGATTATAATACAGATTATAATGCAAAACCTTAACATCTATGGCATGGGTCTCCTTTGTTCTTGTGTCATGTCTGTTTTGGTTAATCTCGTGTTCTTGTTTTCATGTCTTTTATTTTGACATTTAGCCATGTTTTATGTTCCTGTCATGTTTTTCCCTTGCCCTCATGTGTTCTTTCCATGTGCTATACACTTGTCATTGGGTGCTTCTCAAACAGAAATCTCGACTGCCATGTCATCAAATGTCCTTGGAAGGTAGCCTTCGTTTCGTGTCCTTCATTCAGCTGAATTTGAAGGATACATAGGTTTTTTCCTTCCTGATCTTTAATCACCCACAATTCTATGTGTACAAACATCCTCTGTAGACATTTCAATTTACAAAAATATTCGGACAGAAAACAAGTCAGTACTGAGCATGTCTGAATTTATTGAGAAAATTAAGACAAAAATAATGTTTCGGACATAAAAGCATAGATCTTATATTTTGTTTTGGTGTAAATTTCTCACTTAACACTAAACTTCGAATAATGTAAGCCACTAGGAGACTGTAGATGCCTGTGATTCATTGTATTGCATTAATAGAAAGATTTAATATAAGTAGAAGATTTAATAGAAGATTTATAATACAAAGTATTTTTTTATTAGTATTTTTGTGCCATGACGGTGAGGGTGGGAACATATGTGATGAAGACATGCACTTACTAGAGTGTCTAATTCTAGCATTTAATGCCCAGGGGGATTCTAGCCTACAAGCCTCCAAAGGAATGAACTAGGAAAGACGCTGCCTTGGAAGGATGCAACCTTCTGTTTGAGAAGCACCCCATGTGTCTAGTTCTCATTTGTTGTTTTGATCATGTGGTTCTGTTCTGCTTTCTCATTGGTTCATTGTCTTGATTGTTTACATTGTTTGTCATTAGTCTCTTTGTATAAATAGCCCTTATGTTTCCTTTGTCTCTTGTTTAGCTTTGTTTGTGAATTCTGCTGCTAGTGAGTCTATGTTCATAGTCAAGTTAACGTCAAGCCAAGTCTTTATTTATCTTTGTATTTTGAGTTTGTATTATATCTTGAGAGAAATGTCCAAATTTGAATGAGTAAACCGGAAAAATATGTGAGGTGAATGCTGATGTGATTTCTGCAACGCTCAAGTCAATATTTCTAACCTAATAATCTACTAAGGAATAAAAGTTATTTAAAAAAACTGTTCTGTCTGGAAGATTATTTGCAGGTAAACTTTGGCGCCATCTATCTCCAAAAGATACAACCTACACAAATGTGCTTTTGTCACAAGCCATATTTTTATGTTATATAAACTTGCTTGCTTGTCTTAAAATATCTTGACAATCAGCTCAAATAATTAATGCAGTAAAATCTACTACTTGTAAAACTTGTACATTTGTGTTTTTTTCCGTTACATTTTTCTTCTCAACATTTTAATGCCACCAAGCTATCACATCTAAGTCAAAGAGTCTTGAAACTTCTGTCAGAATAGGACTCGTCACAGATGATATTTGCTGAAGGAAGCAGTGTTCTTAAAGGTCAGCAATATTTTAGAAAAATGGAAAGAATAAGAGGTGACTTTAAAATTTGGAATGAGGAATGAGGAAGGAATGAGCTGTTAATACTTAGATTGTTGACAGACAAAATACATGTCAGGAACTAAGGTAATAACATTGACAGGTCAAGCTTAGCTGAAACTGGTCTGATTGGTTTGTCTATGTGGTCATTATTAGGTTGGGGTCAGTATTTTTCTAAATAAAAACAAACATAAACAGCAATGAAACCCTAAAATGTTACATGTCATGCATGAATATTTCATATATATGTTAATGCCTCCTTAGGGCAGTGTGGTTGCTCTCCCCATACATTGTATTTACATCACTAAACCAAGATTTGCCTCATCTGGACTGTTTAAGTATTTCCTCTGGTTATAAATGTAAAGCAGTTAGGAACTAATCTGAAAGGATATAAATATATGTGTAATGTTTCATGAGTTACAGGCATACAAAGTTTGGAATAAGAATATTTTTAGCACTCAGGTATGTTCTATGCAATTGTTTTAATAGAGAGAAAATTAAGATACATTTCTAATTTCTTTTTTATTTGTTTTTCAGACATTCTTCTTTAAACACGATATGTATCAACCGTGTGCATGCAAACTTTGAGACTTGAGTTCTCAGCACGTGCATAGCTTCTGGTCACTTTCCGACCAGGATATGTTCCAATGATTCTGTTTTTTGATAGAGGGAAAAAAAGATAAAGAAACATTACTGGTATTCTATATCATCTAGTATAGACCAAAAATACGCATTTGTGGTGTTAAAGGGTCCATTATGCGATGTGATTTCACTTCTGCTGTCCTTCTCTTCTGGATTGTTCCATAAAGCGTGTGTGCATAAAGAAGATCTGTAAGTTGCAAAGACTAAAGTCTCAGATCCAAAGAGATATTCTTTATAAAAGTTAAGAGTCAACCACGCCTACCTAAAACAGCTCGTTCTAACACGCCCCCACATGTCTACATCACGATGTGGGAAGATTTTCATAACGCCGCCAAAATGTTCACGCAAAGAAAGAAGGCAGAACTTTTATTCTCGCTGTAGTATTGTTGTTGCCGGTCATAAAATAAATGGCCACAGAGTTTTCTGGGCTGGGGGCCTGGTCCTTGCGATGTCATTGTCCCTAGTGCTGCTGTTGGGTTCGTGTGAAAGCAAAACCACGTGATTTGGCCGTCCATAAGAAGAGGACGTATCGAATGCTTCGTCGTCCACTGCCTGGAGCTGATATCCTGCGATTGCGCAAGATTGAACTACTTCAACTTCGCGCTGTGGATCCCGAATCAGCTTTCATCCCGTGGATGAGCGGAGTCCAGGGCCCGGGGTCGTCACAGCGGTTGCCGCAAGCCCTCCGCCTCTGCGCACATCTAGTCCCTCCGCCGCTGCCACGTCTATTCCTCCGGTCCCTTCCTGCTCCCCCTACGCCACGCGTGTGTGACGCTGTTGATGTTCATCTGAGAATGCTGCAAAATACTCTGTTTTGGCTCTTGCCAAAATTGGACGACTAGAAATCAGTTCGAATTACAAGTGCATTCGTAATTTACAACACATCACCTGTTTCCACATGAACACAATTCAGCCCAAATATTCTAGCATGCTTGCAGGCTACATGTATATGGTGGGACCTGTTAGAGTAGACACCATGCATCTTGTTTCTGACTCTGTAAGAGCGGTAAGTACTTTGTGTCGTGGGGGTGTTGTATATTGAGTGTGAGTTTTTTTACATAATTTTTATTCATTTAAAGCAAGTGTTGTGGCCAGTGTAGAGTAGCGCGGTTTTGTTTTGTCTTTCTGTCTCGTTTTTTCCGATTCCCCCCTAGTTCAGACATTGTGGGTGTGTTTAATTGTTTATGCTCGCTAACACGACGCAGAATTAGGGCAACACAACACTGTAAAAAAGATCATATTGCCTCTTTATTGCTTCCATGTTTCCGCAAGCCTGCTCTGAAGTGCGATTATATCCATAATTAGGTCCCACTTACGGATGCAAGAGGGTCGACGATTCCCTCGATTTATAATTTGTCTGATTTTTCATTAGTTTTGAACTCACGCGCTCCGGCTGACAGGGCATGCATCCAGTAGGTAAGGCCCCGTCGTATACCATTTCCCTTCCCACAACACTTGAGGTATTCAGGCCCAAAACTCATAGACAGCGCCTATGGATAGTCTGTGCCCAATCACACTGCACTACCTTGCTTCTTTACAGCCCCGATTCAGACTTTTGTCTACCTCGTAGAGGGAGTTGACGTGTTTTCTCTTTTATAGCTTCGATTGTGTTTTCCTTCTGCCGTCGCAGTCAACAGGGGAAGGCTTCGTGCTGGTCAAAAAGCGGCATGATGGTTGCTCATAATTTTGATCCCTTTCTACTTTCCACACTCTCTCTGTCCCGTCTCCTCTGAACTCACGATCCCATTACGTTCTCTCTATTTAGGAAGCCCCTCCCTCTACAGAAATATATTACTCTACTGGGCTCTGATTGAGTGATAGACTGCATTGTGCTCAATGGTTGGTGTTGCTGGCGTGCTAAAAAAAAGTTCCCCGAGCAGCCCCGTACAACACAATAGCGTCAGTGTGGCTGGCTCCGTTGGTATTGCAAAAACATGACAGGTCTATATTGCGGACTCAATTTGAACTCCCGATTGAGACGCAGAGGAATATTGTGAGAGGAGCGTGCAGAACCTTGTGCATAGCACGGCTTTTAAGGTAGGTCCTCAGATTTTTGGTTGTGCATACTTTTAGATACAGCGCTGTGATATTTGGTAAATCCCCTACTCGCTATCGGTAGTCTTTTAAATATATGGTTTATATTACTGATTAAAGCTTATAATACATAAAGTCAGGGCAACGCCACACGCGCGTCCCATGATGATACGCTTCTCAGACGTATAGGAGCTCTAAGTGTATGCACTGTAGCTGATTATCTGAATTGAGAGAGAGAGAGAGAGAGGCAGAGCATGTGGGGAGGCCGAACAGGATAGGACTCTGCTTCTTAGAACAATTGAGTTTTGAAACTTGGTGAATCTATATACAAATCGTTTAAAGACAGAATCAGCTCGTCAGTATGATAGATTTTTACATGCACCTCATGTAGTTTTCTTCGCGTGCCCTCCTCATACTAAAGCTAGTGTCAGCATGAGCCTCGCCCCGTCTAGCTGTCGTGTTCGTAGGGGGGGTTCTTATTGTACTATGCTAGGTTCTGACGAATACGGCTCCGGGGAAGTAACGGTTCGTTTATCAAGTGCCCTTACCAGTCGTCCCTTTTGTGTAGGCATTGAGACTGCCCAGAATTTTAAAAGACGAGTATCATACTCGTCTTTGCATTGAACTTTGTTCGTAACTTTGCAGATGTTGTTTATGCTCAAACAGCAACAGTACACACTAACTAACGTTAAAAAGTGAATACAAACCTCACTCAACCGGACCACCCATTTAAAAATCAACGTGTTTTCAGAAAGGCGGGGCATAGAGAGAAACAATACTGTACAGTATGTGGAAAATAACGTGTATTTTTAACCTTAAACCGCATAAACACATTCATTACACCAAATACACAAAACAAAGTTCTTTTTAGCAGCATCATATGACTCTGGCTCTTTACAGATTTATATTCATGGAGCCCGAAATCCCTATATCGCTGGAAATTACACCTTAACAGGGCCTAATAATTAAGATACATAAAAGCAAAAGTTTTTATAATACACCGAAAATCTAAAAGAAGATTAAGAAGATATATTCTAGTCAATTTTGAGCTATATACATGCACCTATTAAATTGTTTGGAATAGATCAACTGATGATGAGGACAGGAGCTCAAACGGCTGTAAAACGGTGGCAGCTATCCCTAACGGTCTAAAGGTGTTGCGAATGGTACGACATAAATTTTTATAAATCTTGAAAATATAAATTAAGAATTTATCTGTTTGAATAGCTGTTCACATAGTCATCACAGTTTGTTGAAAGGTACACTGTGCACCACAACAAGTTATTTATCTGTCAACAGAAGTATTTCTGGCTCCAGTAATCGCATGTGAACATTGTCATTATATGCCGTCCTCCACAACAACTCACTGGTGACTATTCTGTTAAAATATGTACAACCGCGAATTTGTGGCTTTTGTTTTATTAGTTTTTTATTTAATTTATTTATTTATTGTAAGAAATGTATTTGCTTTCATCGACATAAATAAATGATCAGCAAATCAGAAAATTTAGTGGCCAGGGACCTTCTGGGGTTGAGGAGTGACCTGGAAGGACCTATGTCATTCCTAGTGACCAAATGTATAATCATTCACACATAATTATATAGAGTATGTCAATATACGTATTTAGAAAAATTATGGAAATATGTGTCTTCTTTACTTTTAGTAAAAGTTTGTTTCCCTAACAAGCATTCCAGCTTATATAACTATATATAAAATTTTCTTCTTTGTTTTTTTTGATCCACATCTGACCAATCAATAATGGGAGGCATGGGCTTTTTCATACTGTTTGTGTGTACGTATATGTGTGTATTTTGGGAAAATTTGTACTAGCTGTATATAAAGACAAAGAATATAGAAGTCTATGAAATGTTCCTATTTAGATAGCTAAGTGTGTGTGCGTGTTCTGTGGTAGACAAACAAGAATAGTTGATGCATGTTGATGATGCTGATAATTATGTGTACATGATTGATAATAGAGATGTGAGTATAGATGTTTATTTGATTAGGAGAAAGAGGTAATAGTACTGCTGGTAATGAAAATGATGTTGTGAAAATGATCAATTAGTGTTTGATGATTCAGCAGATGTATGTTTGTTTCATAATGGGTCTGGTTTCTTTGGTCTTATCTTCCGGTCCCATTCACCATGCCACGTGACTTTAAACACTTCTGCTTCTGATCACCTCTGGGAAAACAACAGCTCGATATTTCCTTACCAGTGATGTTTATCAGTTACCTCTTACGTCCCATTCATGCGTCCGTCATGCCAGTGAGCATGTAGTGCAAGCATGAACAGCAGCAGCACGGCCAATGATAATGATCCTCATTGCTGACTTTCAGACAAACTGTAAGTGATTTATCTGGTCGAACTAAAGGTCATGCATTCTTTCCATTAAAGAAGTTCTCAAAGTCATCCTAAAAAGAGATAAACAGGTTCATCAAAGGACTTTTAAGTAGAAAGGATGGCTGTTTTGTCATTAGAAAAGTGCTTTGTAACAAACAATATTATTAGTTTATATAATATTGTGACAATAAACACTTTAATTAAACATTATGCACAATAAGCTTATTTTTAAGGTTCAACATCATTTGTTTGCAGATGCCACAATGACACATTTTTATGTACAATATGCTATTTGGGGCCACTGTATTCGTGTGTCTTTGAGAAATCTATTAATGAAATCAAATTATACATCTAAACGAATTAAAAAGTAAAATAAATTACTAATGGAATGTAATGCTTATGTGCATTAAAATTCATAAGTCAGATTAAAAGATTCAATATATTATGTGTCGTAAAAACATCCTCTCTGAGTTTTCTAAAATGCTGTCCTTAAGCTGAACTGTACCACTCCTGGATTTACAGAATGGTGATGTTTTAGTGACACAGGACCATTTACTTCATAGCAGATGTTTGACAGATTTTAGAAGCAATACAGTGCTCAAATAACTTCAGAGGCTGAGAATACATGGCTGCTGTTGAACTATAGGCCTTAGTCACCAAAAAGAAGCTCCTAACAACTATATAGACCTCAAACAAAACTCAGCTGCTTTGATACTAAAGACATGATTTGTAATGTAAGAATACTCCAATTAAAAAGTTTCAAGCTTGAAGAGGTTAGCATGGCTGGATGTTCTGAGAGAGTAATAATACAAAAATCTTGCAACTTTTCACCATTTGGACACAAATTTAAAGCTGTTTTGAAAAAAAGGAGAAATATTAAGTAGAAAAATAACCCCTGTGTAAATGACAATCAACGCAGGGAAATGGACAAGATTTTTTTTTTAAATCTTTTATTTGTATTTCATCCATTCAGTTGCTGTTCTAAACCTTTTCATTGTGTTATGACATTAGCGTCTCTTCTGTTATACACTTCCTTTTTCTCAAGAACATTATTGGTCTTGATTTCTTTTGACCACTAGGTGGTACTGTCCTAAAATTGCTTAAGTTCCCTCAGGGTATGATAGTAATGTCAGTTGCCAAGTTATGTTTGGGTAGGCCAATGCATTGCATTGCATATCTCATAATTATTTGTGCACAAAGCAATCAACAAGTGTTTTATATAGCCTACTTTTTTTAATTAACAAATTACATCATATTTGAGAAATGAATCACAGCATTTGGAAGGATTGATGATTATGGTTGCAAAGCATTTAAGCAATAGGATGACATATATTTATATATATATATATATAAAAAGTGTATATTATGCACCCGATTATACATACATTCCACCTTCAGGTAATACTTGCTAAATAAATAAAATAGGTTGCTTGCAGGTTTTTGATACACGTTTTAAATTTTATAAAGTAACCAGCTAAGCCAAACACTTTTTTGTTTGATTTTATGGCTAATGAGAAGCTCAATATAGGGAATGTATAGTAACTCATCATTAGGCTATCAAACAGCACATAGCTAAACTCAGCTGAACTTGTGACATGTTATCCTTGGCCAGATGCAATGTATTCCTTTTGCTTTCTATTAACTGGGTGCTTAGTGCTTCCTTCCATGATGATTCAACCTCACCGGTGAGATTTGTGTTTTTATGAGATGTTCAGACGGTCGTTGCTGGAGTGACAGGTGATCCTAGTACATAAGCTGTCGGTGTGTCTGTTGTTGGCGCTTTATCTGCTGCCACACTCCGAAACACTAACTTCAACGGCTTGTATAGCATCCTCAACGGCACTCGCGGTTCGAGACCGCGGTGCTGTTCACATTTTTTTCATATTCATTTTGGTTTATTCTCATCATTTACACAAGCAAACTGATTTAGTCACATCTTTTGTGTCATTATTTTGTGTGTTTTTCTTCACCAACACACCGCACTCCATCAAGTAACATTGGTGTCCCGTGGTGGCGATCTGTGAAAAACAATAGGTCGTTTCTTATTTTAGTGGTGGTGATTTACTATTTACAAATTAGTTCTCTCTTAATGTTACTTAACAATTCTAACCCTCTAATTGAGCACATTTTGGCTTTGTTTTTGTATCTTACTACAAAATAAGAGGAGTATAAGTACTAAGTCAACTAATAAAAGCTCTTATGTAATTTACACAGTGTTTCTATTATTACAAATTTTGGTATTGTTTCTCAAGCTGGCTAGAAGGTTTAGAGATGTGGCTTATATTTTAATTTGGAGGGATACTCCACCCAAAAATGAAAAATCTCTCATAATTTACTCACCCTCATGCCGTTCCATATATATTTTAATTTCTTGCTTCACATGAACACAAAATGAGATTTTTTCAAAAATTAATCCATCTATGTGAGTCCATATAATGCAAGTGGATAGATCCCTTAAAATGACGCTTCACAAACCACACAAACAAACATAATTGTAATCCAAAGTTGAATCAATGTCTTTTGTAACAAAACTGTGTGTAAGAAAAAAATATTTTAAACTTTTTAAACTAAAAACCATTGCTTGCAGCCAACTGTGAACATCAGCGTATAACAGCACTTTGTGAAACTGAAGTGACAGTCCCGAAAATTTAATTTTTGTCAAGCGAACACACATATGAGAGTTGGCTGGTTTATAGTTTACCATATTAGAATGTTTCTCACACACACACACACACACACACACACACACACACACACACACACACACACACACACACACACACACACACACACACAATAGTTTGCTTCAGAAGACATGATTCATCAACTGGAGGTTGTATGGATTATGGCCATGTTCATTTTGCATGGTTTTTGAAGTATTCTTTTGAGAGATCTATCCACTTGCATTATATGGACTCACAGAGATGGATTATTCTGCTAAAAATCTCAGTTTGTGTTAATCTAAAAAAACAAAGTCATATTAATCTGGGACAGATTGGTGATGCATAAATGAAGAGAAAAATGTCATTCTTCGGTGGACTATTCCTTTAATTTCATTTAAAAAAATACTTTCTCCCATCCCAGCTTAATATTTTCTGTAAAACTGCTTTGAAACAACTGAATCAGTGACAGCAGAGACAGCTATACTGGTCCACATGATGGACAAACATCACCTCATGAACGCTTTGTTATGAATGACTAGAGAGCTGTCACCAGTTGGTGTGTGTATCTCACCCATGACTCTGGCCTGTAATCGAACTCGGACGCTGCTGTCCCTTCTGCTCCTGTTGACCAGGGTGAGTTCCTCTTGCACCACTCCCTCCTGCTGAGCGCTGTACTCACAAACCACCCTCGCTCCCCCTTAAAAGAGCACAGACAGATGAATGGGAGTGAGTGGGATGAATACAGATACAGAGGGATACCAAGACAACACAAAATGTCATGGACATTAAAAAGATGGGTAAAAGAAAACGCCTGAGTTCCAATCAAATAAGATTGGAAGATTGAAATCATCGTAGAGAAACAATCACCTTACTGCAAAGTGCTTGCAGTTTCTTTTAGAATATAAATTGTACACTCAGATACGGCAAACCTACTAAGATTTCCCTAGAGATTCAAATGTGGGAAAAATGACACTACTATAAACGTGCTAAGTGAGTTTCAGCTAATGGAGAGATCAATGCCGGGCTGAAATAGGAGTGTGACTATTGATCCTAACATGACGTCTTGCATTTGGCTTGATGTTTTATCAGCAGTCAGATGTACAAGCAATCTTAGATCCACATTAACTGCTCTGATAGCGCTTATGCTTTTACAGCCTTGTTTAATTGTATTAATTGTTACTGCTTAGTTTTAGCTACATGTATCTAGTTTTCTAAACTTTCTCATCATTCATTGAGTCAAGGAAGCCACATGTTTATAGATCTGGGCTGTTTTCTCAAAGGTTTCTTGCTCAATCCCAAGCAAGACTGAGATGGTTTCTCGGTCACGGGTATTGTTCATTAACCTTGTGCTCCGGAGCAGAGAACTTAACCCAGGTTGCTCCAGTGAGACTCTCCTTGTAATAAGTCTACTGTAAGAAGCTTCAGCTGAAAAGCATCTGTTTAACTGCTGAACACCTCTTAATAGGGTATATGTGAATAAATGAGAACACAAGGGTTGTAAGCAGACTTTGATAAGTGACATAGAAGACTATATGCATGATAAAAGTTGGTCTAATTGTGCGTTCAAGTCCTCCTGGGAAATTGATATTTATGAGTTGGGAAGTCGTTATTACAATGTCAGGGGCGTTCAAATAACTTTGGTCGGAACAAGATGCCAATGTACCTTTTCTGCATAAAATTCAGTAGGATTTTTCTGTTTTACTTAATTTAATGTTTGATGTTATTTTAATCTTTTTTTTACTTTTTTTGAGGTTCCAGATAAATTGCATCTCTATATTCTATCGTAATTGCAAAATATACTATGGTGTTTTGTATATGTACGTTTATATTATTTTGATGACATTTTGGAAAATAAAGTGTTCTTCATATAAATGACTAGTTAGTCTATAATCAACGCAACACAAAAAGAAACAAAAATGATAAAGAAAAGAAACTATAAATACATCTGTAGGTTGCAATTCAAAAAATGGTTAGCAAAGTATAAATCAAGTGTTTTACCAAATGCATCTATGATAACATGTTTATGGGTAATTTTGTATTTTCTATGTATTTTTAACATTTAAACATATTTCTCAGTGGTAGAGCATTGCGTTAGCAGCGCAAAGATCGTGGGTTCAATTCCCAGGGAACACACATACTGATAAAAAATGTACAATCTGTATGCACTGTAAGTCGCTTTGGAGAAAAGCGTCTGCTAAATGCATTCATTTATATATATGGTATTTTGTATGGAAATGTAATAATTCACTTTCATTTAAAATAAGTTTCATGTACAAATTTCACATGCGTTCAACTAAATATGATCTTTCCAACTTTACTTATAAACACCATAAGACCAATGCAAAAACATACCATCAGGCCGTGGTGTGATGCGTATTGCACGTAGTCGTGGTTTTGCAGTAGTGCGTAGTGCGGGGGAAAGAGAGACATCTTTCCCTAGTGTTGGGACTTGTGGCAAAGAAAAGATGATTTCATATTTGTGATGGCTCCTTATAAATCCCACCTAGATACAGAGTTACAGTGTCAACGATTTCAGCATGCAACACATCTATCTTATATACTGTTTGTTTTTAAGCATTTTTAAAAAGCGATTTCTTTCACCTTAACAAGATATGCACCATCAGGCTCTGGTAGAGCAGTGATGACTTTATCCTGAAGCTTTTCATCACAGCTATTGTTAATGGGAGCATCTTCATCATCATCAGGGAAATGTACTCCACCTTTTGAAGTGGAGCCTGGCGAAGAGAAAACAATGGTGGAGTTAAGATCACAGAGATGGATACTGGACCAGAAGATACATGCTGAGATGATTAATGCAGGCTGAACCCAGTGTGGGAGAGCTGTTAGAATATACACACTCTGGAAGTGTTAAGAGACAACGAGAAAGCATACAAGTATAAATATATAAAGCACATTATGTAAAAAATGTATACACATGCATATTCAGATAGACATTATGAGCACAGAAAAGACACTGACTTTTCCTTCCTGTTGCCATGTCAACATAAGGCCAGGGAAATCCAGGGATGATGACTGGCGTCAGTTTGATATCATCTTTAAATAGAGAGAATGACCGCTGTAGAAGAACAGAAGATGCCTGTGAGTTATGTAATCTATGATCCGATTTTAATGTCCTACTCTGTCCTATTCCCTGATATATCGAATAATGTTTTAGACAGTATATAAAGAGATTTAAATTGCATGCAGGTTATTTACCCAACTTCTAAATTATTAATTGTCCATCCCCTGAGAATGATTTGCATTTCATTGACTTTGCAGCATACTCCCTGCTGGGTTAAACGCCACAGGATGGAGGTCCCCCACAACTGTAATGCTTTATTATCATCATTAGTTCGCAGTAATAACTGAGGTTAAAATGGCGAATCATCTGAGTAAGCATTCATGAGGCCTGTTATTAGGGCAAAACTCCATTCAGATGTTCCCTTATTTGCCCTCAAGTCAGTATTAGACTTTATACTGACATCATTCGGCATCGGTGTATGAATTGTGTTTGCTGCTGATGTTTCATACTGAAACTGATTAAGTTCGTATTAAGTTTATTCGTTTTCAATTATGTTTTTCTCTGCCTCATATTATACATATCTATATAATGGACATACTTGAATTCAGGCCCAACAATAAGCTGCATGGAAGAAAAGGTATATAAAAAGTGTAACATAACATAAAAGGTATATAAAGTAAACACACCGTTATTATTTTTATTATTATTTAAGCAACAACTGCAAGATGCTGGTCATGTGATCTCAACATGGCCGCGCCCATAACGCGTAAAATGAAATCAATTTTTGTCCTAGACATGTTGCGCCGCTATGGTTTTTGGGCCCCCTGAACAGCATATTGACTCGGACTCAGGTTGGTGGATTAGTCGGGTCCCCCTCAGTAAAAATCGCGTTCCCGGGCTCCCTCTCTCTCATCGGGCCCTTGGAATCGTCCTAACCTTTCCCCCGTCAAGGTGCCCCTGGTACTAGAAAACATCATTTTAATATGTTTATTAAACATAGCTGTTAATTTCTTTAAGCCTTTACACTTTTTAATACTGTGTACACCTTTAAATAGCAGTTGACAAAATTGTTTTGGCAAATTATTGAATTAATCCTCCAAATTGCCAATTCCTAAGTAATATGTGCCATATGTAATCACATATGTGCACACTGTAATCTTTGTTTTTTTGTACTATAAATTATGTAGCTACTTGTGTGTAGAGCTCTATGTACAAACCTGCAGAGAAGTAAACCTGTCCCTGATCCCCCCCCCTGTAGATTTATTTGAAAATCATGCACGCAGATGGGACTCCAGACACTAAGCAGCAATTTCACATGAAAATCTTTGACTTTAATCGGAGTCATTACGCCAGCTCAGTCAAGGTTATTTCAGAGAATGACACTCACATTCAAACTAAAGCGGCTTATAATACCGCGCTCTTCCCGACTGACTTGTTCTCAGCCTTTCTTCCAAAGCGCCCCTGCAAAATCACGCCAAATATGACGATAAGAAAAAAGCGGCTTATGCAACAATAATCGCTGAGATGGGCGATGCAAGTTATAGATATGTATCTGTCTATAATAGATACATTATTACAGGCGGTCCCCGAGGAGTCCGCCTTTGCCGGATAAACAAAACCTTCGAAGGCAGTGCATCTCGAAGGCATCTCTCGTTCATAATTTATTAAAGTACAGCATGTTGTGCTCTGTGTAAAAATGGGACAACACTGAGCGTTGCGTGCCAGTGTCCCGTTTGGCACCACTGACAGAAAAAAAACTGCTCGATATTAAAATAGTAAGTGGTTCAGCCAAAAATACGTAGCCTTCTTTTTTTGTATAATAATCATACCTCGTATTTGACGTTTAATAGACAGAATTATAACTACATCTAAGGGAAAATGTCTTCTGAAGATTGCAACGCAGTTCATGCAGAACTATTTATTAACAGACTTTTGACAGAATTGTAGGCTTCTATTAATAGCTCCCACTTAAGAGAAAAATGCATTTTTGAAGTGTGGGTATCTTTCAAATGTGCGCGTGCACACAGACTATACACATATAGTTGAATATCAAAATAATTGTAATCTTAAATTCACTGAAAATCAAACTTACCTGTCTTGCATGTACTGTACAGAAGCAGGTTCGTGGCGTTGCCTGAAGCGCAGTGCCATCAGTCCCCTGAACGCAGCGTGTAGCGTGCAGCAGAGGTCTGACGCTGCACCGTGTCACAAGAAAAGAGCCGCAGCCATTGGCTACTGATGGTTACTTAACGTCTAGCTCTCTTTTTTCTACATCTCCCTCATTATGTACAGTATACACGCAATGTGGAGGCAAGAGGTCCGGACCAGTGCCCCAGCAGAGCCCCTGAATGTCATAGGCTTCGAGCTGAGCTGAGCTACGGACCACAGTGGCCTCACCCAGCACTGCAAATGTAAAACTGATATAGCCTAGAGATGAACAGTTCTTGAATGGATAAATGGTCAACTTGAAATCAAAGATGCAATAAGCTGCTTTGATGAGAATGAAAGATATCACCACTCGCAACATACTACAAAATCCATGTTTTTAAGCCAACAGAGAAGTTGCAGGTGCTTAATAAAAAGTTGCTTTTAAAAATAAGAATTTTGAAACATAAAGTCGCAATTATGGAACGGAAAAAAAGATCCGAAAAGCAAGAGCGATAAAAATTACACCACACACACACACACACACACACATTTATTATTAGTCACAATTGCATAACTTAAAGCCACAGTTACTCCCTAATTTGCTGTACTGTACATTCTTGGTTTGTCTTGTAGGACCATAATCCCATATGGACTATAGAGATTCAGAGAGTAAAGACAACATAGAAATAGAAGAGATGTAGTCGCCTATATATTGAATAAACACATTTATTTTTTGCTTTACTATAATGTACAAAACCACATATTTGAATATTATACATTTTGCATATAATACATGCTTGGTCAAGCTAAATACTAATGGGTTATTTTACAATCAGATTTCCATCACCATCCAATGTTGTATTCAGTGTCAAAGAATCCCAAATTTCAGTTTCAAGCCTTGGCAATTATTTGCGGTTCATAAGTCTTATTATTGTTTTAGGTATATCAAAAAATCTATAAGGATTAACTGTTTAATGTTTTGTTGAATATATATATATATATAAAATCATAGAAGACATGAAATGGATCACATGATTGTAAATGAAAACAGATTAATTTCATCATTGAATAATAATAAAGTAAACAAATAGTCAATGAGCAATTATTTGTTTCCATCTCAGTGTCTTTCATTTTCGTCAGCCAAGCTTGGGTTAGTGGATAGCAGGATATATATAAAGGGGAGCCTACATTTTTGCCAGATTTGTTGGTGAGGCTGAAAAAAAAGGATATAAAGTATCTGCAAGCAGTCTGTGAAGGTTATGATATCCGGGACTTTTGCTATCTGCATTATTAAAAGGACATGACCTTTGTTCATAGTCCACATACACGCCGACCCTGGGGTTTTGTTTGTACAACTATAGCCTTGATGGTTCTGTACGAAAGGCCATAATAATGCTGATGCTTGTCCGTAGACTTAGAAACCAAAATCCATAGCTGGTGATGCGGCTAATTTTTCCTTTCCTGGTGATGACGCGAATCTAGCAAGCACCAAATACCAAGTCCGTCTTCTAACCACCACAACGACTCCCAGTAATGGCAGCCAGAGTCTGCTACCTGTGGCGGCCAAAGTACACGATACCCAACACGCCTCACAAGGTTACGCATGGTCGTCAGTGCACCTGTTTTTCCTCAGCGATGATCAGAGTGCTGGGGAGTCTTGATTTAGGGGGTACCCATCCCCTGAGGGAGACAACAGACACTCCCTTGTGAACAAGCTACGGGACACGTGACTGGTTAGAAGGGACGGGACTGACAAGGATACCTAGAACAGCATCTCTACTGCATAAATTCCTCCTACTCTCACAGATTTTTCACAGAAGGAATAGCCGAAGAAGAAAAATATTACGTTTCAACACAACGAATAATAAATCCCATACTATACAAAGAAAATCCGAAGTCAAAAAAGGAGTTGAATGCTAGTGCTAAACAGCAAAAACAAATTTCAACAGCGATAATGATAAGAACCATTATTAATATTTGAGCACCAAATCATATTAGAATGATTTCTAAAGGTCATGTTATACTGAAGAGGGGGGTAATGCGGACGGAAAATTCAGCTTAAATCAAGTTATCATATAAATTCATATCTTTTAAGCTTTTTATTTTAGATTCATTTTAAACTTATGTTTAAATGTAATCTATACAGTTTGTAATATATAAAAAAACATTAGAGTTTACTGGTATTGTTCATCAAAATCAATTGATACAGCCTTTTTTGTAAGAGACATAAGCGATTCTTTCAAAACATGGGGGGGGAAAAATCTCAATTATTCCCCACTTTTGAATGGTAGTGTGTGTTGTATATTCTTATCAAGATATATTGAAAAACAGACACTTTTCAAAATCAAGTTTTTTAAAAAACCTTAGAATTTATTCTAATCTTGCATTAAGACGAATAGTGCCTTTGCCACGTATTTGTCATTTACAAAAATGCATGCAACGCAATATTAATTCATGTCACTAAGCCTTTTAGGAAGTATAAATTATAAGATAAGTCTTGAATCTGGCTTGAAACGGGGACTATAACCAGCGAAAGAAAGACGTATCTGTAGTGACCTTTATTGTATAGCACTTTATACCATATTGATTTGCAGTAAAACTCTGTGCGAGACGAACTGAAAACTGTAGGAGGGGAAGCCTGAGATTTGGAATGGAAAGGGAAAAGGAGGTGGAGCTCAAAACTTACTTTGGAGTCTAATTCGGCAGGAAGGGTTTCTGTGGAAGGGCAACGAAGGGCAACCTGACAGCACAACAATCCATACCTAAAACATGACTGAAAAAAACAGTGATGTGTGCATGCAAAGATCAAAAAAAACTTGGATTAAACACTCCTTAAGAACTGTTAAACAAATAATCTCAATTCAATCTAAATTCATCATTAAAAATAAAGGCGCTTCAAAAGGTTCTTCACAGCGATGCTATAGAAGAACCATTTTTTGTTCCACAAAGAACCATTCAGTCATATGTTCTTTAAAGAACCATCTCTTTCTCGCATTTTTTTTTATCTGAAGAACCTTCTTTCGCCACAACGAACCTTTTGTGAAACAGAAAGGTTCATCAGATGTTAAAAGTTCTTTATAGAACCATTTAGACAAAAAGGTTCTTCTATGGCATCGTGAAGCACCTTTATTTTTAAGAGTGTAGATGGTGAGGTGAAGCATCTGAAGTGCTCCTGAGTCAAAGATGTCATCATTCTGTTCACATTAACAATATTCAAACCCTATTCATTCAAAAGAATATACGAAAAAGAAAATTCTGTTTTTATTTACTTTCCAGTCAACAGGAAAAAGTCACATGGGTTTGGAACTGCAATGAGAGTGTATGTAAATGATGTGTTAAAGAGCAGTTCATGAAGGAACTTTCTCTTACAGATCGTTGACAGTCTCCTCAAGGCTTCCTGAACCTCCTCCACCATCTGAGTGACATTTCTCAGCACTGCTCCAGCAGTGGGGTCAGGGGTCAAGGCCACTTCTTCCCAGCTCTTTGTCACAGGTAAACTACAGTAGGCTGGATATGTCTGAAAAGAAACATCAGTAATATAAATTTTGGTTCCTATGTCGCCTCTGGGATAGATAAAATACCAAGCCAACGACTTAGAACGACGAATCTAGATCGGAAGTTTGTTTTAATTGAGACTTGAGAGGACGAGGAGGAGACTGCGTCAGTGAGAAATGGGCAGAAGAACGGCGGCGCTGAGAAACTGAGGAGCTGCATCTATTTCTGAGTTCAGAGATCTCCGTCTGCAGCTCACGTATGAAAGCCTGAGAGCGAAGTTCTGCAGCCCGCTGACCCATCTCCACCACCTCCAGAAGTTCAGCCTGGGACTTCTCAACAGCTTTCATTAACTCAGCAAACATACTCATAGTACCTGCTTTCTCTTGCTCTGCATTCACCTTAGAACAAGCAAGTGAGACAAAGAAAATATAACAGACAAATTAAGAAACCCTCATGTCTTTTCAAACCCATATGACATACTTCTATGAAACAAGAATATTCACAAACATCTTTTCCATGCAGCAACAGTTCTCTGGATCTTGACAGTTAGTCTCTAATGATGAAAAACACCATAAAAGCAGCCAATATGGCTTTTGGTCTTCGTGTAAAGAGCAGAACTGAATTTAAGTCATTACTCGCTGAAAATATTTGTGAATTTTGGCCTTCAGAAGACTAAATGTGCCATCACTTGCTCAGAGAATTTTCGCAGCCAAAATGCAGTCATTTCAATGGGAATCCACATGCTTTGGACATAATTCACGCATGAGGACATAAGATTTCCCTAAGCAGATTTTGCAACAAGTTTGGGATTCGCCACATTGACCATCAGACAGCTGTTTTGTTTGATAGTGACTTCTGAGTGAGCTGTGCTTTTTCAGACATCACTACTTCTAAGGGATACTTTTATGGCGTGTGTGTTTTCCCATTTGTAGAGCTTAACAGATGTAGTCACTATGGGCAACCACTGTATAAATATAGCCATATGAAGATTCTTCAGAAATTCTCCTTTTTGTGTTCCACAAGACAAAAATAACAGCATATGGGTTTGGAACAACATGAAAATGAGTAAATAATGACAAAAGTTTTATTTTGGGTGAACTATAAACCCAATCTCACAGGAAATCATGATGATTTTGTATGCATTCATATGATGTGAATCACATGAAACATACAATTTTTTTAAACTAAGCATTAAGATCCAGCCCTAAACATAATCATCACTGGGGTTTAAGCAGATCATATGAAAACATACAAATGAGATTCATACAAATTTTACGAATTCATACAAATTAGCCACCAATTCACCAAAACGTAAAATAGTTACGAATAGCCATGTGAGTGTGTTGGAACTATTCCTTTAAAATGTTAGTATGGCATAGATGCACATACTTGAATTTCTGCAAGTGATGTCTGGATCTCCTCTATCTTCCTCTCTCTGACTGTGATCAATCCTTGTAGCTCCACCTCCAAGATACGCAGCTGAGACTGAGCAGAGATTCAAATTGTTAACACGGACCCATACACAAATAAACACTTTCTTTCAGCCCTACCTTGATATTACTTCTCATTCACGTACATTCTCACACTAACCTTCTTAATATTCATCTCTCTCTTGGCCTCTATCACAGAATGCCCGTAATGTTCCCTCTCTGCACATGTTACGCAAATACATGTCTGGTCAGTCTTGCAGAACAGCTCCAAACTATGCCCATGTCTGGGACACTGTGGACCATTGGAACCCGCTCCACTCACACTAAAGTTTCGTTTAGGTGCCTTGGCAGGAGGGAGAGAAGCAGCATCATGGGACGCCAAAGGCTCAATGGATGATGTTCTTTGGAAGCGGCTCTTCATCTCTGGCAATAGGCCTCTGGGCAGCTCTACTGTCCTGTGCTGCACTCCGGGCTTCGGTGCAGAGAAAGGGAGGGATGGTGAATCTGCAGGTGCACTCCTAGGTGCACTCAACGTGATCTCCGCCATCCGTTTAAACTGCTCTGTGATCTCCTTAAGTGTGTGATTGATGTGGAGCTCAGGACGCTTGCGGAAGCTTTCCTTGCACAAAGGACAGAAGCAGCTTTTTCCCTGGCCCTCCCAGTAGGACGTGATGCATGATGAGCAGAAGCTGTGGCCGCAGGGTATGGAGACAGGATTGGTGAAGACATCTAAGCAAATAGAACAGGTAAACTGCTCCTCTGACAGGAATTCACCAGGTAATGACATTGTTTACCTGAAAGCATACAGACTAATTGAAAAACACAAAATACACAGGTGCACTCAAACATGTCATTCATTGTTGCATAAATAACCACTATATAGATGTTTTTTTTTATTGTTTCAATGATTATAAATTTGGATTAAATAACATTTATTACATTTATTTAAAAATTAATTAATTTAGATTGGATTGTTTCAAAGATTATAAATTGTTTACATTTTGGATTGTTTCAAAGATTATACATTTCAAAGATTGAAATTTGGAATAATTAAGATTTTTTTTTATGCTCACCAAGGTTGTTTGTTTTTTTTAATCAAAAATACAGAAAAACTTTAATTGTGCTATTTTAAAATGATTTATTGTCAATGGCCAAAGCTGAATTTTCAGCGCAGCTGTTATCCACGTTTCAGCTGTCACACCTTGAAATCATTCTACTATGCTGTTGGATCAGTTTTATTGTTATGGAGTTCAGTTTAATAATCACTCTAATGTTATCTATGTTAAAAACTGTTTTTCCTGCACAATAAAAAGGTGGCAATTTTTTACCGGCTCTTTGATGAAATAAAAAGTTCAAAAGAACAGCATTTGCGTGAAATCATTTTTGTAACTTTATAAATGTCTTTACTGTCAATTTTGAGCAATTTAATGTGTCCTTGCTGTTTTTTTTAATCATAGTTACTCCAAACTTTTGAGTTGGAACGCATGTTATCAGCGGTTTCTACCAGTTTCCACAAAAATATTAAGCAGTAAAAGTTTTCAACACTGATAATAATAATAATATTATTAATAATAAAATGTTTTTGAGCACTAAATCTTAGAATGATTTCTGAAGGATTTGAAAGTTCACACTGAAGACTGGAGTAATGGCTGCTGAAAATTCAGCTTTGCCATCACAGGAATAAATTACATCTTTAAAATATCTTTTAAAATAAACAGCCTTGGAGCACATAAGGTCGTCATTCAAACTATTCCAGATATACTATAACAACACGACTTCAGAATGGGGTTAACAACATCTCCCCCCCACCGGGGGGACAGTTTTCAGTCATTCTAAACTACTGGTAACTGAAATGTTGGAATGAAGTCAGACCAGCTACACAGATACAACAAAGCTGATCTAGGAGCAGCCGGCTCACCCTTACATAATGTAAAAACCAATCTAACAAAACAGGCTGTCAGAAAACCCAAAAGCCAGAAGACATATTCTCAGTACATCAAATTAGTGATTCATCTCTCAAATGTAAATTAGCAGTACAATCACATGCTTCATGAAACATATTGTACTGTATAATTACACTGTAGGGCTGCTTCTGACAAATGTCTCTTTTTAGGAACATGTAAACAAAAATAATAACAGTAATAATACAAATATGTTGTTTACAAAGTATTATGAATCACATGATATCAGTCAATTACTTGTCATCATAGAAAGGACAGGAAACTATAAAGTAGAGCCCAACCTTATAAACACCTTCATATAAACACACATACAGTATATGATTATATATAAATACAATCTAAAAGACAAATTCAACTTACTAACCTCTTCCTCTGTCCTTTTCTCTTCTCCAAAATGTTGATTTTTTTCGCCTGGGTTCTGTTCCACTCAGTATGTGGCATATAGGACACGTTCACTATGAAGCGGAGACCTCCAGGAAACAGGTGTGTCCGCATACCAACAGGCAAACACACAGTTAAGTTATTCAACGCACACACCTGGCTGCCAATCCAACCAGTCAGACAAGTGCAGATTTGTATTTTTAGAGATTTTAAGACTCTATTTTTCATTTACATTTTAAAATGTTTTAATTTCGACTGACACATGCTGTCTCATAAGAACAGGACAGCATGAGAAAAGGCAAACTGTGTGGCAAACATGTAAGAAAAGAAATATGAAAATAGAAAAGAATGTTTGTTTGTTGTTGAAAGACAAACAGAAATAACATTAAGACAAGGAATTTGAATAGTTACATTGATATCTTGGACATATTTTTACAACAAAGACAGAAAAAGTAATTCTGTATGTAAAATCAAAAGTATTTGCAGGAGATCTGCTCTGAGGCAATAGTGTTAATTACAGGCCCTGATGACTTCTGGGAAGTCGGGGAAGTGTTGATTTTCATCATTAATAAAAAGGGACATTGTACATTGAAACACAGTATGTCAGTGCAAATGGATAATTCAGTGAGAAACTGAACTTTTAAATTTAAGGCCCCACTAATTTTTGCAATCTCCTGTCTAATTCTGAGACATAATAATGTGGATTGGTGATAGTGTTATTGTTCTGTTTTGTTAAATGATCTTTTGATCTCTTTAGTGTGACTTTCATTAGTGCTGATGTCGTGACATAATAATTGAGAGCTTTTATGGGTCTGTCACCACTTTAGGCCTACTTTTACACTTTCAGCCCTGACACAAATCAGCACTTCTTAAGTAGAGGTGACAAGCACATTAGGAACATAATGTGAAATATCATTTTAAGATTTCATTGTGAAAAAGAAAGAAACAGAATTAAAACAGATGGACTCTTTTCACAGACTGTGATGACGCATTTCCACTGTTAACACACACATGTAAAAAACTTTTGTGTTTTCTTATCTTGGCATTAAATTACATAAAACTAGTTAATGCTGCTGTGTGAGTGTTTCTAATACAAACGCTGAGGGAGTGATGGCAAATTTGACATTTTTCTTTCTTGTGACCAATGTAATCAACCTCTCAGTATTTTTTTCACTTTTGGAAAGTCATAATATATATACAGTGGGTACGGAAAGTATTCAGACCCCCTTAAATTTTTCACTTTTTGTTATATTGCAGCCATTTGCTAAAATAATTTAAGTTAATTTTTTTTTCCTCATAAATGTACACACATCACCCCATATTGACAGAAAAACACAGAATTGTTGACATTTTTGCAGATTTATTAAAAAAGAAAAACTGAAATATCACATGGTCCTAAGTATTCAGACCCTTTGCTCAGTATTTAGTAGAAGCACCCTTGTGATCTAATACAGCCATGAGTCTTTTAGGGAAAGATGCAACAAGTTTTTCACACCTGGATTGGGGATCCTCTGCCATTCCTCCTTACAGATCCTCTCCAGTTCTGTCAGGTTAAATGGTAAACGTTGGTGGACAGCCATTATTAGGTCTCTCAAGAGATGCTCAATTGGGTTTAAGTCAGGGCTCTGGCCGGGCCATTCAAGAACAGTCACAGAGTAGTTGTGAAGCCACAATTTGAGAACTTATTTTAGCTGTGTGCTTAGGGTCAATGTCTTGTTGGAAGGTAAACCTTCGGCCAAGCTGAGGTCCTGAGCACTCTGGAGAAGGTTTTTCGTCCAGGATATCCCTGTACTTGCCGCATTCATCTTTCCCTCGATTGCACCAGTCGTCCTGTCCCTGCAGCTGAAAAAAAAAAACACAGCATGATGCTGCCACCACCATGATTAACTGTTGGGACTGTATTGGACAGGTGAAGAGCAGTGCCTGGTTTTCTCCACACATAACCGCTTAGAATTAAGGCCAAAAAGTTATATCTTGGTCTCATCAGACCAGAGAATCTATTTCTCACCATCTTGGAGTCCTTCAGGTGTTTTTAGAAAACTCCATGCGGGCTTTCATGTGTCTTGCAATGAGGAGAGGCTTCCGTCGGGCCACTCTGCATAAAGCCCCGACTGGTGGAGGGCTACAGTAATGGTTGACTTTCTACAACTTTCTCCATCTCCCGACTGCATCTCTGGAGCTCAGCACAGTGATCTTTGGGTTCTTCTTTACCTCTATCACCAAGGCTCTTCTCCCCCGATAGATCAGTTTGGCCGGACGGCCAGCTCTAGGAAGGGTTATGGTCGTCCCAAACGTCTTCCATTTAAGGATTATGGAAGCCACTGTGCTTTTAGGAACCTTAAGTGGAGCAGAAATTTTTTTTGTAACCTTGGACAGATCTGTGCCATGCCACAATTCTGTCTCTGAGCTCTTCAGGCAGTCCTTTGACCTCATGATTCTCATTTGCTCTGACATGCACTGTGAGCTGTAAGGTCCTTATATAGACAGTGTGTGGCTTCCTAATCAAGTCCAATCAGTATAAACAAACACAGCTGGACTCAAATGAAGGAGTAGAACCATCTCAAGGATTATCAGAAGAAATAGACAGCACCTGAGTAAATATATGAGTGTCACAGCAAAAGGTCTAAATACTTAGGACCATGTGATATTTCAGTTTTTCTTTTTAATAAATCTGCAAAAACTGTCAACAATTCTGTGTTTTTCTGTCAATATGGGGTTGCTGTGTGTACATTAATGAGGAAAAAAAAAAAATTTACTTAAATGATTTTAGCAAATGGCGGCAATATAACAAAGAGTGAAAAATTGAAGGGGGTCTAAATACTTTCCGTACCCACGTATAATATATTATATATATATATTATATTTATATATCTATATCTAGAATTATAGATATAGATAATATGTGTCGTTTCATCAGCGCTTCACTAAACTTTTATGATGACATGGCTCTAAGAAACCCAGATGCTAAGTCAAAAGGGTCCAGATGAGGGTTCTTGATGCACAAAATAAATGAACTAAAAAATGGCCTACAAATGTTTGTGGTTAGAAGGATACATAAAACACATATCCGAAAATCCAAAATTTGGCTGATTAAAAAAAACTTAGAATTAAGTTAATTGTTAGTTGTGTTATGTGTGCCGCTTGTGCTGAAATTAAAACTTAAATTTCACAATTAAAAGACTAGGACTATTAAGACTTTATGGTTGTGGAGCCTGATTATTTTATTAGGGTTTCTTTGGATGGTATATTGACTTTTATAGGCTATAGTATAACATACGGCAACCTTTTGTTGATTTGGCAAGGCAAGTTTATTTGTATAGCATGTTTTCATACACAATGGTAATTCAAAGTGCGTTACATAAAGGAAAAGAAAAAAATAATCACAACAATTAAAACAAGGAATTTAAAAACTTTGAAAAGGATTAAAAAATGTATTTAAGAGGTTTAAAATGAATTTAAGAAAATGATTATACATATAATATAGTGCAATCAGTTCGGACATC
This sequence comes from Sinocyclocheilus anophthalmus, assembly GCA_018155175.1. NCBI lineage: Eukaryota > Metazoa > Chordata > Actinopteri > Cypriniformes > Cyprinidae > Sinocyclocheilus > Sinocyclocheilus anophthalmus. Next base: position 40,636 of record JADLZN010005835.1, read on the forward strand.
GCACAGTGCTCATTCAATAAATGCACAGCTAAACATTATTCGAGTTTATATCACGCAATTCTGACTTTATTTCTCAGAATTGCGAGTTTATATCTCACACTTCTGAGAAATAACGTCAGAATTGCGAGAAAAAAAGATAGAATTGTGAGATAAAAAGTCGCAACCTCTTTTATTTTTTATTCAGTGGCGGAAACGGGCTTCCATAAATAAGTGCCCTACTTTAAAAGAACGAAAGACTAATATAACGCAATATGTCTAGTAGGCTACCTCGGGTCTTGTGTCCTTGATGTCTGCGAAGGTGTCTGTAACATTTGGTTTCACACCTGATAAAGCAAACGCCGCTTGCACAGACCCTGCATTTGTCCTGCGACCCTCCGTATTGAGAACATGCGCTCCGCTCATTTCATTTTATTTTTTACCTTACAAATGCAGGTATTCGGAATCTTCTTTCAGTCTCGTTTTGCTAAAAGGTTTGAGTCGCATCCCACAAATGGTTCTCGTGAAATGTCACTACCCGATCCAGAAGGGGGCAGCAGGATTGGACATCTGAGAAGGGCGGTGAGGTTGGGAAATGTGACTCAAGAAAATCCAAACGAACTTTTGCGTATAAGCTTGCAGAACAACGGTAAGATCTCCAACCCAGCCGTGAATTTAGCTCACAGGTCATCCTCTACAAACGCGAAAGGATTCTGGAATCAGTTCATGTTTCGTGGAAAATCAGACTTCAGATTCGTGCTGCCAATTAGGAACGTCGAGGTCCGTCAAGAGAAGTGCCGCGCGCTCACTTTCTCCCAGGTACGGATGTCTGTAGGCAGGGATTTCAATGTTAGTTTATGGATTTTTTTTTATACTGCACAAACAATGTTTTATTTTGTAAATGTAAAACAGCATTTTGTATTTCACAGAGGATCTTCCATGAAAAGTGTGAAACGTTGGAGCTCCAGAACAACGTGTGTTTCGGAAAATGTTACACGGCGCCCGCTAGTGGGGCTGAAGGAGGCTTATTTCCTTGCTCTGTCTGCTCAGCGGTTATCATCACTTCCAAGACTGTGAAACTAAAATGCACTGACAACACAGAAATGATAAAAGTTGTAAAAATAATAGAGGACTGTCAATGCAAAACAAAAGAAGGACAACATTCACATCAAAACGGTCCCGTGCTGGTTGACCCAAGCATTCATCAGTACCCTCAAAAGCGATAAAATAATAATTAATTATGACTTTTATTGCCTATTATTTTGCTCTAGTCAGTGTGCATGCAGTGGGTGAATACAGGAACTATCATAGCTAGAACAAAATGTAAATAAAATAAAAAGCGAACTGTTTGTGTGTGAAGTGCCTCTGCTACATTGTTGTTTCTGGTTGCTGTTGAATGGTACATTTTTGATGTAAACATATCTTTACATCGGCTGTGCATGTCATAAACCGTTGTATCTGAGCACTGGAAATTCAAAAACTATAACCTGAACAGGAGTTCATATAAAAAGGAAAAAAAAGAAAGAAGTGTAAACATTTCAGGGGAACAAATACAGCTGTTAGCTCGGACAGATATAGTGCTATAAAGGTAGCTAATAAAAATGATTTAACATAACGTAATATATTCAGTTCAATATTGAAACAATATTTAAATAGTAATGCATTACTTGTATGTGCTTTATGAGAATCATCATCAATAACTCACTAACATGCCCGTTTTAACATCTTCAATGCTTCTATTTTTTTTTAAATGAAAAATATTGATATAATCATAGTTTTGTCGTGTAGTCTGGTAAAAACACAATTTTCCTCTAAAACTACTGTGCGCATGCTATTTCAAACGACAAAACATATTCTCGCGATAACCTGGAAGTCTATGTGAGACTACGAGTCGGATATCCGGTCTCTTTTCGGTGGTGGACTCCGGGCGAGAAAGTCCTCCATAATGAAGGTAGGGTGACAGAAAAAGCTATTTTATAAGTTTTATATTTCACAATGTGCTGGAAATATCGAATGAGTTCCGCTTTACAGTCTCAAAACTATCCGATGAACTTCTGGTAATCGAGTTGGGCCCAAACTGTTTGAGGGATGGATGTTGATTTTGTTACGTTAGCAGCACAGCGGTGGAAGTGCGGCAACATGGCAGCGCCCGCAATAAACATGCAGTGAGCACATTAGAAAACTAGAAAATGCTTGCGAGCTACGGTTAATTAGTCAACTTAGTCGCCATTGTTGTAGCTGTAATTACAATGTGGGGACACGTTCTAGCAGACTGGTATTGAGTGTCGAGCTAGCATCCGCTGCTGTCGCATTAGCGCTTGTTTAGCTAGCAGAGACTAGAGACTTTCGTTTCCCCCGAGGTTGTAAATCACAGTTATAACTACAGCACACAGCTTAATTATCTTGTCTTTTTGTTTTTTTTTTACTTGTCCAATTAGCTCAATATCTCATTCCCCGCCACTGGCTGCCAAAAGCTGATAGAAGTTGATGATGAGCGCAAACTAAGGATCTTCTATGAGAAGCGCATGGCCACAGAGGTGGCAGCAGACTCTCTGGGTGATGAGTGGAAGGTAAGTAATTACAACTTGAATCATCCCTACTTTTATATGTGTGCATTTCCAGCCTTTTAATGTTTCATGTGAAGCAGAAAAATTCTGACACTTCAAGTCTTGATTACTCTGGTTCCCTTTGACCAGTGCCTTCAGTTTAAGACTGAAGATATTGAAATGCACTAAAGGATTTTTAAAATCTGAATGGATTTTAAACACTAGGCATCATAGTCTTGCTAACTTTGAAAATGGTCACAGAAGAAAAGCTGGACATCACATGCTAAACCAGTGGTTCTCAATTCCAGTTCCCGCGACCCTCTGCTCTGCACATTTTGTATGTGTCTTATCACTTCAGACATTTGTTCTATTCGACTGTAAGCGCCCTGCGAAGTGGACGTTTTCACAGGATATTCCGCTATGCTTCCAGTTCGAAGGGAGGGTATGTGTTCCATTCAAAGGGCATTAAAGTGTGAGATTTAAATTGTATTTATTTTTCAAAGGTATATTATGTCACACTTAGTAGTAAGTTTCTTCTGTGTGTGAAGACTCTGCAGGCCATGGCGGAGCGCAAATCCGTGAATGTTCTGAAGTGAAGTGAACTTAAACGGATTTCCCGTGCTCAGGGAGTAGGGAGCAATGAACACTGTGTAGGGACCATGTCAATCGGAACACAGTTCATCTATGGAGCTCTCTTCTAACGAGCTGATTATCTGAATCAGGTGTGTTAAAAAAGAGAGACATACAAAATATGCAGAACAGGGGGTCGGGAGGACTGGGATTGAGAACCACTGCACCAAATGACTGATCTCACACTTTCAAGTCATTCCAAATGCAACAAATTACTGCATTAACTTGACAAACGAAAACAATATTTTAAAATCGGCTGAAAATACCAAACATGCTTGGTAACTTCTAATTGGATGAAATCATAGTCTGAAGCTAAAAAAAAAAAATCTGTGCCGTTAATACACTATGCAGTTTACTGTGAAACGTCAACTTGGCTTGCCCCAAATCTGCAGACTTGCTTGAACTTCTTTAAACTAGCAATGATTCAATGACTGCAAATATGTTGTGAAGTGTATTCAATCCTTAAAATCGACTCAAAATATCTAACGTGTTTGAAGTCTTCCAGTAGAGTGGGATCTCAGTCAAAAGCTGCCTAATGAGTTTTATTTATTTTTGTGGCACACTAGCAGTTCCTTTTTGGCTGATCAGTAGCTTAAAAGGAGGGACAGTGTGGTGCCAAAAGCAACAGTGGAGCTGCTATCCGGATAACAACCTGTTCATGTTATTAGTGGCTAGTTGTATTGCATCGCTCTGTCAAACTTTCTGCAGTGCATTGTTTAGGTGTTTTATGCAAAGGTGTCTAAATTTCTTCAAATTGTTTTAATTGAAGCTTTTAGTCAAAGTTTACTTATTTCATGCTCTTTCTGTTAAATCTGGCTCAGACTTTCGTCCAGATTGTTCTGGAGAAATCCGGAGAAAAGTCGTGTGGTGTCCGGCCTTAAAATGGCTCAAAATATCAAGCTTGTTTGATGTCCTCCGATTAAACAGAATCATAGTCCAAAGCTCTGTTCTCATTATACACTACATGATTTTCTGTGAAATCTCTTGACTGCCCAAAATCTGCAACTGCTTTTGACTTTAGGCAACTAGCACCGACTCCTCCAGAGTACAATTCGGGGCAAAAGTCGTGTAGTGTATTCCACATTTAAGTGGACTTGACAACTGCAATATTCACCATGCTGCACTTGTAACTTAAAAACTTATTCAAACTGACATTAAAATTGGCACAACTGTGTTTATCTTGTAGGGCTATGTGGTGCGCATCAGCGGAGGCAATGACAAACAGGGCTTCCCCATGAAGCAGGGTGTGTTGACCCATGGACGTGTGCGTCTCCTCCTCAGCAAGGGTCACTCCTGTTACCGCCCTCGCCGTACTGGTGAGCGTAAACGCAAGTCTGTCCGCGGCTGCATCGTTGATGCCAACCTCAGCGTTCTCAACTTGGTCATTATCAGGAAGGGTGAGTATACTTAGAAGATTTAATTTAATTTGTGGTGTTATCCAGATTGTGTATCCACTTTGTATTAAAGGGATAGATGCCATATTAAATTTAACACAAATTAAAATTCCATCGAGCCTCTGTGACTGACTGACTTTTTGCAGAACACAAAATACGATATTTTGCAAAATGTTGGTTACCAAACAGTTTCCAGTCCCATTGGCACTTACTGTAAAAAAAATTCAGAATTCCAAAACTGGGATGAGTAATGGCAGAATTTTCATTTTAAGAGCCATTTCATTAATGGTGCAAATGAACTTATGATTCATAGACGGCACACCAGCAGACCCTTTCTGGTTGGATGGTAACCTCAAAGGGGGGACAGTGTGGTGCCTACAGCAACAGTGGAGCTGCTAACGGATAACGACCTGATCATGTTCTTAGTTGCTGGTTGTACTGCATTGCTCTGCCAAAATTATTGCTTTGCATATTGTTTGTAAATGGGAGCAAGTACTCCAGGCAAGTGTGATGCGATAGAAACGGTCAAGCTGGTATCTTGAATGTCTACACCTTGAGTGGCCTGTTCCATAGCATCTGTCTGATAGACTTCTCCTTCAGGTGAGAAGGACATTCCTGGGCTGACTGATAGCACTGTCCCTCGCCGCCTGGGACCCAAGAGGGCTAGCAGGATCCGCAAGCTCTTCAACCTGTCCAAAGAGGATGATGTCAGGCAGTATGTGGTCAGGAGACCCCTCACTAAGGAAGGTATTACTGCTTATGCTCAGTATTTCTCATAATGTGAGTAAATATTGCATCATGAGATTGAGCCTACTATCTTTGATTGAGCCACTATAGTTATGTTACTGCTTAAAGAGGCATATTTATTACTAATGTAAAAAAATGCATGATTTATTTGAATTTTTTTGCGGTACATCGCAGGCCCTTTTTGGCTGATCAGTAGCTTGGGGGGGGGGGCGGGGTACCAGCTGCAACAGTGGAGCTGCTAACCGGATAACAACCCCCATTCATATGATGAGCGGCTGGTTGTCCTGAATTGCTCTGTCAAACTTTCTGCAGTGCATAGTTTACAGAACTGGAATAGGGTCTTATATGCATTAAAAGGTGTCCAAGTTTATTTGTTAACTTTTTGTGATGCTGCACTTTCTATTTATAAATAACAGAAGCTAGAGGGAAAATGTTCTAGAGTGATGTTTGTTTGGAAATGCAGGCGTTTTAGATTTGTTGTACATAAATAGAGTCCCTAGCATGATTTCAAACCAGATCTTTAATATGGTGGTTATGTTCTGCTGTTTGTACTGTCACAAGTGGCTTCTCACCTTGTATTCAATATCACGTCAACTCGATTCGTTTGCCTGCATCTAGTTTATCTATAAACTATGGACCATAAGGGTTTTAAATGTATCCAGAGACTGACCAGGCTCTTTCTGACAGGTAAGAAACCCAGGACTAAGGCCCCTAAGATTCAGCGCCTGGTTACACCACGTGTGCTGCAGCACAAGCGCAGACGCGTTGCTCTCAAGAAGCAGCGCACACTGAAGAACAAGGAGGAGGCTGCAGAATACACCAAACTGCTGGCCAAGAGGATGAAGGTACATGGCTGCTGTTTTTGTTTAGTGAAGAGTCTAATTGATGGTGTCTTCCTACAATTTAACCTAGCTATGTGAATAAAGTTTTGGTGACTTCTGAAAAAGAAACGCCTCAATTGAATCTTAATTAATGAAAAAGCACACGTTGTGTTGTATGATGTAAAAGCTGAATATCAATGTTCTTTTTATAGGAGGCCAAGGAGAAACGTCAAGAAAAGGTTGCCAAGAGACGCCGTCTGTCCTCTCTGAGAGCCTCCACATCCAAGTCCGAGTCAAGCCAGAAGTGAGACCTCACAAATAAAACATGATTTTGTTTAACATTCTAAATGGTGTCTTTTTTTATTATTTTTTTTATTACCCTGTTGTAAGGTAGTGCGTTTGTAATAAGTTGAATTTTGTTAGTCTCTTTGTTTTGGCCATTCTACAATTATTTTGCAACTGTAAGGTGAGACGTTAAGGTTTGTCAATCAAGATGACTTTGGTCAAGTGTACACCTTTCTAACCAGTAGTTTTAAATGAATCATAAGTCTCAATGGGTTTCATGTGACGATTGTTAAGTTCAGATCTAACCTAGATTACCAAAATGTCAAAAAAAGGGTAACTGGTTTCAAGCTCAAACACTAAGGAGAAACTTTTTGAATGTTCATGCATGTAGAACACTTTTTCTGGTCAGTAACTCTCCTGGTATGTCCAAGACCCCTAAAATAGTCTTATACCTTTTCTGTTTTCGTTACAATGCCTGGCAGAGTAAACTAATTCTCTGTGTGACCAGAGGGGCGCTATGCGAGCATACTATGGAAGGCCATTTAACATTTAATCCTGTATGCTAACAACAGTATATATTTTTGTTACTTGTAGCGGTTTATTTATATATATATATACTAGCAGTCATAACCCTAGTAGTGACACGTAGTTATTCAATGCATGGTTCTGTAGTCAGTGTTGGGAAGTAACTAGTTATGTGTAACAGAATTATGTAATTTAATTACAAAATAAAAGTAACTAATCAGTTACAGTTACTGAGAAAGTGTAATTAAATTAGTTACTTGTGAAAATTAAGGATTAAAAAGGGGGGTTACAACTGATTTTTTCCCCACATACTGATTTAATTGATTTCGTTCATAAATTGGCAGTGCCGGCCTCCTGAAAGAGGAAACACCCAAATGTTCAGGGTTGTAACATGAGTGATCTTGATAACTCTTATTTCCGCATACACTCAGAAAAAAAAGGTACAAAGCTGTCACTGGGGCAGTACATTTCAAACGGCCACCCTTTTTGTACCTTTTAGTGCTAATATTTACACTTAAGGTCAGGGGTCACCAAACTTGATCCTGGAGGGCCGGTGTCCTGCAGAGTTTAGCTCCAGCTTGGCTCAACACACCTGCCTGGAATTTTCAGGCATACCTAGTAAGACCTTGATTAGCTGATTCAGGTGTGTTTGATTAGAGTTGGAACTAAACTCTGCAGGACACCAGCCCTCCAGGACTGAGCAGGCTGACCCCGCCTTAGGTCACTAATTGCAGAGGCGGACAAAGTACTCAACTCCCTTACTTGAGTGAAAGTACAGATACTGCTGGTCAAATATTACTCCAAGTGTAAGTTGTAAAGACAGATTTTTACTTAGATGTACTTGCTTTTAAAAGTACTTAAGTTTCAAAAGTAAATTTCCTTTTTTATGTCAATGCACTGTTTTATTGTAATGCTCGCAATACTTCTGAAGCAACTTAGAATACATTACACCTACTGAATATACTGGCTAGCTTGTAGTATCTTTGGAATAAAGAGCTTTTAGAATGTTAAAAACCTATGGGGACAAAACAAAAATATTTTTATTTAACACCCCTACCCACCCCCACAAAAGCAGGATGGTAGTGATCTCACACAGCTCTGGACACATCTATTTGTAGCCATTCATCCACATTTGAACAGAGTGGACAGTGAAATTGCTGTAAATACAGACTGATAAGGAAGAAAATAAAAAATCAAACCTGCTTTACAACAGTAACACTGCTTTAACAAAAATGCAAAACAGCAAGACTTATTTGACATCAAAACCAAAATTTTAAAAATGCAGTCTAATCGCTCTCGGAGTACTTTGATGTCACACAAAGAACGGTCTGTGCAGTGCTGCTTCAAGTCCAACACCTATTGTGTTTTATTAGGAGACGCACAACAGTTCTTCTGTGGCTTTATAGGTAATATTTTTACTTATACAATTTAGCAAAATCAAACAATATTGTGTCTAATATAAACCACAATATTAACTTCTTATTACTTAATTGTTGTAAATAAATATCACATTTGCAACTGGTCAGTGCTCAAAAAATGATGGGAAATCACTTCATGTAGCCCCAAGAGCGATTAATGATAAACTGTCTGAAAAAAAGACAGTTTTTAGAGAAGAAAAAAATCACCCACTGACTTTCAAAGCTGCTACATAGTAACGACTTTCTACTTCGAGGACCTTGATAGAAATGTAGTGGAGTGAAAAGTACAATATTTGTCTTTCAAATGTAGTGAAGTTAAAGTCATAAGTTTCCAGAAAAAAATTATACTCAAGTAAAGTACAGATACACAAAAAGCGTACTTAAGTACAATACTCAAGTAAAAGTAAATGTACTTAGTTACTGTCCGCCTCTGCTAATATGTACCTTTAAGGTGCTAAACTGGACTGTTTAGGTACAAAGGTGTGTCTTTTGAAAAGGTACCGCCCCTGTGACCGCTTTTGTACCTTTTTTTCTTAGATTGGGGTTATGTAAATGCTTTATTTTTTAAGATAACTTTTTTTTTTTTTTTCAAAAGGTATGCGATTCCAGTTTTTCCTGTCATAGCTATTCAAAGATCAGATAAAAAAAAAAAAGCAGTATCACGGTTATTAAACTATTTCTTGTTATGATTTTAAATCTGTATTTAACCTCAGAACGATCTTAAAGTAAGTCTGATTTTGTGGTGGCTGTGCTTCAAAGGGGACATTGGATGCTCATTTTCCACAAGTTGGTATCCTCCTGACTACCAACTATGGAGTTTAGTCCACTGTAGAGGACATTATGTTTTAGCGATTTCTCTGAGACGTTACATGTCACAATTTTAAATCTGGATGTCCTGTACAGAGCACATTCAGGGCTTTTTAGAGATCCCAAATGTTGGTGTTTCACCATGACCACTCCTTGGTCTTTAAATATGACTGATATTGATACAGAATGATCAAATTTAGCACTCTTATGGAAATATGATAATATTTTTTAATTATCATTTAAATCTGACTAATTGTCAAAATGTTTGTCATAAATCAACATCTCAGGAAAATGTTATGGGGTTTCAAATCAAAATATGACCTTCTGTTATGAAACAGGACATTAATTTCATACATGTCCACTGTAGAGGACACCAGGACTTAAAGCATGTTTATTACACATTTTGGGAGACAACAAATGAATAGAGAAAAAATTATATATAAATATTCCTAGTTGAGACATAGGAGATATGAACCTCTGGCCTAATTATTAGCTGCCATTATTAGCACTTATTTTTCATTCTATGTGCCACAAAAACTAATATGCAAATTCAGATCGTTTATAAGATACTATGTAGCTAATAAAATCGTTATGGCCATTTTCACACATTTGCAAAAAGAAAAAAATGGCTTTTAAAACTAGCGTTCAACACATAGTTGAGAATCATCTTTATATAAAGTTTGGTATAAACTTTTTAAAATAGATTTTTGATTAAAACAAACATCACTGTTTTGCCTGTTCCTGTCCTTTTTTTTTCTTTTTTTTTTTTTTAAACGGCTTTTTGAAGTCCCGATGTCCTCTACAGAGGACCAGAGCATACCATTGAATAAAATATTTTAAAAATTTTATTTAAAAAAAAAAATGTTATGCTCTAAACAATGTAATGACATGACAAAATACTAAAATCACAAATCCTTTTTTTTTCCTGGTAGTGAGGAGGGTATGATTCTTTAGGGTCTTCTTGAAATAGTCTCAGTGTCCGTGTAAAACAACACCCTTTTAACCTGGTCAAAAACAGCTCTGTTCACAGCGACTCGTTTCGGTGCATATCTCTTTACATGATAAGCTCTGCTCACCACGTCCCTCTTCTGTGGAAGAGCACATAATCATAAAAAATATAAAGTGTGAGACTTACTTCTTCTGGAGGTGCAGCTGGATCATGAACAGTGGGTTCTGATCCATCCTTGAGTTTTAACTTTTTTTAAAAACCTGCCTTGAATTGTCCCTCATCATAAAGCAGTCTGGAGTAAAATGATTTGCGCAGACATAAACGAATTTGGCGCATTTCCATCAAAATCAAAAGCTAATCCACTGCGTCCTCAGTGGCTCTGATGTCAGGAGAAAATTAACACTCTTATGTTCTTCTACATCACAAAACACCTGCATTGCTTACAAGACATTGTTGTCGCTACAGCTGTTCAAGCGCGGAGAAAATTACGGACTTTGTACAACTGGCTGAGGGTGGAAATATGCTAATATGGGACAGTACGTCAGCGGTCGTGGGAGGGGCCTGAGCAATATGACATAATTTTGGCTTGATAACTGTTTAGGTTTTTGGGGGATTAAAAAAAAAAAAGGAGTGAATGGATTTTTATCATTGTAGGGTGGTTGTTTACGCACACCAAGGACATATTGTATATGCAATTAAGATATTTTGCCATGTAATGTATCCTTAAAGGGGTCATCTGATGCGATTTAAATTTTTCCTTTCTATTTGGAGTGTTACAAGCTAGTTGGTGCATAAAGAAGATCTGTAAATTTGCAAAGACTGAAGTCTCAAATCCAACGAGATATTCTTTATTATAAAGTTAAGAGTCCGCCACGCCTACCTAAAACAGCTCTTCTAACACGCCCCCACATGTATCATCACTATGTGGAAATATTAGCGCTAATGCCGCCCCAAATGTGCCACGCAAAGAAAGAACTGTTGTGGTTGCAGGAACACAGTGTGTCTGATTGTTGCATGCCGCCATGTCAGCGAGAAGCTGTGTGTGTCAGTGCGAAAGAAAAATCACTTGTATTGGCCTTCCGAAAGTGATGCACTTAAGAATAATTTATTTAAACAGAACAAGCACAACCAGATGTTTCCAATTTGTGCAACGCATTTATGAACGACGGTTTTTGACCTCAGTACAGGCTGGCTGTGCCCGAAGGCTATTCTAAAAAAAAAAAAAAAAGGGTAAATTCCGACTTTTGCTATGACAATCTGGCGCTTCTGAAACAACTACTGTTTTGTTATTAGTTTAAGTATTTGCTATTGATGTTCAAATGCGCGTTTGCGGAGCACAGAGTAACGCGTCGTGTGTGTGGGTGTGTGAGGGGAAACAGGGTCACATCACAGGAGAGGGAACTGCCTGTCAGAAATCATAGCACGTCAACTGTCTTAACCACGGCTTGTGCACTGCATCATCACTGTGTCTGTCACGAGACTCCGTTCCCCTTTCGGGCTTGAACTGATGGAAAAACTAACGACATTATTAACTGTCTTGATATTTACATTGAAAACTGGAGCGATTATGGTAAGGGGCGTTACATATCCAACGAGTGCTTGCGGTGTTCGGCCAAACACAATGCACTGGGTCAGCCGGCCAATCAGAGCAGACTGTGCTTTCAAAGTTGAGAGAGGCGGGGCTTAGAGGACCTACAATAATGTATTTGAAAAATAATTGGTTTTTTGAACATTAAAGCATGTCAACAATATTCTATTACACCAAATAATGATCTTTAAAATAGCATCATATGACCCCTTTAAAATTTAGATATTATAATCTTAATTCAAGTGATGAAAATTTTTGAAAGTCTGACAGTAATCAGTTTTCAGTACTACTGTAAGGTTAACCTTGCCTGGTTTACATGCTTGAAAATGATTACCAGTGGAAAACATTAGAAATTTAGAAAAGTACTAACACTGTCAGTAGTTGAGATATAAACATTTCTGACTCGACTAGAGTGTGAATTCCAGTTGTTTCTACAGTTTTACTAGTAACTTTATATAGATTAATAGTGTTCGAGGTATATTGGGGGTTTTTTTGATATGTGGAATTTAGCTAAAATTTAGTAATCTAAACCGCATATTCTTAAATTCTTTGGAAAGCAACAAGTAAGAGTATAAGTACTAACATATACTTGAGTAGATAATAGTCAAGTGCATTAACTAGTATGTAATGAATAGTTAAATAAATAGAAAAAGACAGTAGTCACTGCTGAAAGACGTAGTAGTAACTGAAAAATAAGTAGGCTGTTAGTAGCAGATATACTTTCTCCCCTCTCTACCCACATGATAAATTGTTCCCTATCGACTGGTTAAGCACCGCTTGGATTGAAAATAGCTATGATCACCCCTGTACTTAAAAGACCTGGCCTTGACAACACAGTTCAAAGTAATTTCAGACCAATTTCTAACCTTCCTTTTTTATCTAAGGTCCTAGAAAAGGTGGTCGCCAAACAATTACAGACTCACTTGGATAAAAATAATCTGTATGAATAATTTCAGTCCGGATTTCGCCCTCTCCATAGTACAGAAACTGCCCTTCTAGGTGTAGTGAACGACCTCCTGCTTGCTTCTGATTCAGGTGCCCTTAGCCTTCTGGGGACCTGAGTGCAGCTTTTGATACTGTTTGCCATTCTGTACTCCTATCTCGTTTGTCGGAGATTGGTATTACTGATACTGTCTTACAGTTGCTGGGTTCATATCTCTCAGACAGGCAACAGTTCATTAGCATTGATAAATCCAAATCTCATTCTGTCACTTTCTCGTGGAGTGCCTCAAGGATCTGTCCTTGGTCCACTTTTATTCTTAATCTATATGCTTCCTCTGGGTCAGATCATCCGGCGCCATGGTCTAAATTTCCACAGTTACGCTGATGATACGCAAATCTATTTCACCGTACAGCCCAATTATGTTTTCCCCCCTTCTTCTTTTACATCTTGCTTACATGATCTCAAAGTATGGATGGCACAAAATTTATTAAAGTTAAATACTGAAAAAAATGAATCTCTGTTAGTTGGCCCTAGATCCCTTGTCTCCTCCCAACCTGACTACTCCATTAACATTGACGGAGTTATAGTCCATCCCTCCTCCACTATACACAGTCTTGGTATAATGTTTGATTCTAGTCTACGTTTTGAATCCCACATCAATCAGCTTGTCAAATGCTGTTTTTTTCACCTTTGTAATATTGTCCGCTTACGACCATCTTTAAAATTCAAAGATGCTGAAACTGTTGTTCATGCGTTTATTACGTCACGTCTGGATTACTGTAACTCCTTGTTTTATGGCCTACCCAACAAAGTCTTTAGTCACTGGCAGTTTATCCAAAATTCAGCTGCTCGTGTTCTTACATTTACCAAAAAATATGCCCACATCACTCCGGTTTTACAGCAATTACATTAGCTCCCTGTCACCTATCGTATTCAGTTTTAAGGCCCGTCATGGGTTAGCACCTTCTTACCTTTCTGAATTAATTCTCCCCTATGTCCCTGCCCATACTTTGAGATCGAGCTCTGAAAATTTGCTTGCAGTACCAAAATTCCAGCTATCTAGTGTGGGTGGTAGGGCTTTCTGCATTTCCGCTGCCAAGCTCTGGAATAAACTACTACAAGATCTCCGTGTTATCTCTTCACTCCAGACCTTTAAAACTGCTCTCAAAACTCACCTATTCACAATGTTTCTTAATTAATTGCTTGCCTTAATTTTCTGTTCTATGCTTTTGTAACTTATCTTGTATATTGCATATTTTTTTCACCTCTGTCTGCTGCTTGGCTGTTTATATGTTGTATACTATGTTATTTACCTTATGTAAAGTGTCCTTGGGTGTTTGAAAGGCGCTGTATAAATAAAACGTATTATTATTATGTTAATACGGCTTGCCATGCTGGGATGCGACACCTGTGTGCTCTGTATTCTAAATCGATTCTTCTGTATTCTATTGGAAAAATGGACAATTACTGTCGATTGCTAATAACCCGACGCTTTATTAAAGATGATGAGCGTCTGTACAGTTGCGTTCCTTTTAAATAATGATTGATTGAACCATATTAATTGTGGTGCTTATAATACATCAGCTTTGTGGCTTTGATGCACCATCTGCACGGTCTCTCGGCACCTGATGGTAACGTTGCGGGGGTTTTTCCCCATTAATTTCTCCAGACGCGTCATTAATCCGCCCTCCCAAAAATCCGCAACAATTTGTGAGAGGTTTCCGTGATTTCAGACGTGTGAGCAATAAATACAACAGCACGTGTACTGGGCGGTCACGGCCACACGGTGTTCACGTGGCTGAGGACCAACACTAAGCATTGCTGGTGAATGTTGGCACATAATATCTAGACGCCGATTTCATCAACAACCTCGCAGCCATGGACCTTGAAGTGGAATCAGCAGAGTAAGTAAACCGTTATTCACTTCGAATCGAATGAATGGGATTCTGACACTGTATTTAATCGTCTTATGATTCCAGAAAAAAATCAAAATGCTTTATTATGGACGGATAAACTTAATGAAGCTTGTGACTTTGAGTAATTTTTGTAATAGCACTAACTGGATGGTATCGGGAATTAAACCCTGCAGTTAAATACTGATACAGAGCGTTTAGTTGATGTTTGTGTAAAGCTCCGGTGACAGCTCGTATTAACGGCGTCCGGCACTTTCTGCAGCGTGATTCGTCTGATCATGCAATATCTGAAGGAAAATAATTTGCACCGCACTCTGGCGATGCTTCAAGAGGAGACGGCAGTCTCGCTCCACACGGTCGACAGCATCGACAGCTTCATCTCCGATATCAACAACGGGCAGTGGGATATAGTGCTGCTAGCAATCCAGTATCTGAAGCTTCCTGACAAGCTGCTCATTGAGCTGTACGAACAGGTACATAAGTGAATAGCATGTCAATAGCACATGGAATCTTCACGCAGACTCTTACTGATCAGTGTGTGTTCAAACTGATGTCTGGTTGTATGTGTAGATTGTGCTGGAGTTGATTGAGTTGGGTGAGCTGGGAGCAGCCCGGTGTTTACTAAAGCAGACTGATCCCATGATCATGCTGAAGCACACTCAACCTGAGCGCTACTCGCACCTGGAGACCCTTCTCAGCAAGCCATACTTTGAATCACAAGAGGTAAATGTTTACAGTGTATCATTTAGTAATTGGATTAATGGGTTAGGTGAGATGTTTAGATATATATATATAAATGGCTGAGAAATTCATATAGGTGATTTACACTCTAGTGCAGGGGTTGCCAGACCCTTTGGTCAAGTGAAACCCTCAAATGTAAAATATTTACTTGAATTATCCCCTTAGATTTTATGTCATTATTTGAATAATTTGTCAGATGTAATCACATTCACATCTTAAAATAGATTTTTGTGTGTGTGTGTGTGTTTTGTACAAAAGAAGCAAGTCAAAATTATTCAGGAAAATGTGATTTTCTTATCAAAGTGCTAAAAAGTTTTGTTGCAAAAATGAGTACACCCTCCTGAAAGTTACTAAATAAAATGAAACTAATTCCAAAAAAATTAAGATATAATTATTTACAGTCGCAAAATACAATGACCTTGATAAATTTTTTTTTTTTTTACAAAAAAAAGAAAAGAAAAAGATAAAGCCCATCTATATACTATTTTGATATATATTACACGTTAGTCGCAATACTGATATTTATGGCTTAAATTCTTCATTTTCAAACATTTTAAACCTTCACACTTTTATTTGAACGGAATACCCGAATACTGTAAACTTTTCTATCAACAGAAATGTTTGAATGTGTAACTAAAACAACTGGAAATGTATCACACCAGAAGCCTCGCACATTCAGGTTACAAAAGGCATCACCCACTCTTAAAAATAAGGTGGAAATAAATAAGATATGTATTTTTGTGTAACAATGATTTATGCTTTTTTTTGGTCTCGCCACTGGCCTACAGGCATATCCAGAGGACAGCAGTAAAGAGAAGCGCAGACTGGCTATTGCTCAAGCTTTTGCAGGAGAGGTCTGCTTGGTGCCACCTTCTCGTCTCATGGCTCTTCTGGGCCAGGTTTGCTACCTTTTATGTCTTTTTTGACCTAGCCTGTTGCATTCTGTATATCAGTTGTAGCTGTTGTATTGCATGCATCAAATATCCTTTGTTTTTATAGGGCCGTATATGTGAGGGCGCTTTATACAGGTTACAGGAAACCAAAGCACTACGGCAGTTTGGCTCATTAGCAATGCTGGTGAGTAAAAAAAAAACTACTACTTAAGCAGTGTTACCTGGCTTTTTCTTATTTGACTTTACATCCTCTACTTTTCCCACACTTTGTCTTTGAAGTCGTTGAAGTGGCAGCAGCACCAGGGTCTCTTACCTCCAGGTATGTCTTTGGAACTGTTCCGGGGAAAAGGTACATTGAAGGACATGGAGGAAGAGCGCTTCCCTACACAGCTCAGTCGCCTCATAAAGGTACTGTAAACACAACAATGTGATCTCAGTCAGTTTAACTGTTCGAGAAATTATAAATGATTATTCTTACTGTTTGAAAAAGGTGGTGCAAATGTTTTAATATAATATAGAATATAAGAAATAAATAATGGATGCTATTCCCATCTGCATTATAAGGCATCTTATCTGAATATCCTACATGCCACAGGGCTCAGCATATGCACATTTAATTGCTTTTGTGACCTGAGGCTTTCATCTGTACCTTGCACTCTCTGTGTTCTACCATGCTTGCTTTAACACCACACTTTTGGATTAATATCAGCATACAATTTTTGGGAGGCTTATAGTGTCCCAAGGCAGGTGGGTATTGTCTAGGTAAGGGTTTTCAATTTGGGATCCAGGGAACCCCAAGGGATCTCAAAGGGGTGCTGGGACATCTGCAAAAAATGTATAGAAAATGATTCAAATCAATTGATTAAAAACATTTATCCATTTTTTACGTGGTCAAGTTAATGCATCCACACTAAAAATGGCTTTGTAGACAATTGTTATAAGTTTAAAGACGCGTCATTATTAAACTATAATATATTTTTAATGTTGGGTTTTTTTTTTTGTGTTGGTGATTTTTGTTTGTGCATGTGTGTACATGTATGATACAGTTTGGGCCAAAGTCCCATGTAGAGTGTGCGCGATTCTCTCCTGATGGACAGTACTTGATTACTGGATCTGTTGATGGTTTCATTGAAGTCTGGAACTTCACCACTGGTAAAATTCGGAAGGTGAGTATATACTGCCCATCAAATAAACTGTATTTCTAAAATGAGAAAATACTTGTTTTTATTCTTTTTTCTGAAAACAATTAGGTTATTAAATTTGTATTATATTTGATATAATACTTATATAATATTTTTAGTTCTATCTGCAGAACCTGGTACACACAGTTTAGAATAATTTAAGATTTTTAATAGTCTCTTCTGCTCATCAAGGCTGCTGCATTTATTCGATCAAAAATACAAGAAAAGCATTAATATTTTGAAATATTATTACAGTTTAAAATAACAGTTTTTTTATATACTTTAAAATATAATTTATTCCTGTAATGGCAAAGCTGAATTTCAGCCAGAAAACCGTTTACTTAAGTCTTCAGTGTCAAATGATCCTTCAGAAATCACTCTAATATGATGATTCGGCATATTTTAATGCAGGCCACACTTATTTGAAATAGAAACTTTTGTAACATTACAAATGTCCTTCTTCACTTTGATCAATTTAATGCATCTTTTTTTTTAATCTTACTCCAAGCTTTTAAATGTTAGTGTATCACAGCTTCCTCAAAAATATTAATATCAACAAAGCTGTTTTCAACATTGCTGATGATAATAAATGTTTCTTGAGCATCAACTCGGCATTTTATAAAAATGATTTTTGAAGGATCACGTGACACGGAAGACTCCTTTGCGTAATGATGACGGACAAATTCGCCCTTGACATCACAGGAAATACCAACTCACATTTTAAATTTTACGATCCTTCTCCTGTATTTTGATCAAATAAATGCAGTTTTGTTGAGTATAAGAGACTTCTTTCAAAAACCTTAATTATTCCATACTTTTGACCAGTAGTGTATATTCTACCATTACAGTGGGGCAAAAAAGTATTTAATCAGCCACCAATTGTGCAAGTTCTCCCACTAAAAAGATGAGAGAGGCCTGTAATTTTCCATCATAGGTATACCTCAACTATGAGAGACACAATGATCAAGTAGGATTTTTAAAGAATTCTGCGTAACTCCCGGCGTTTAAATAAGTAGTAGGTCACGCTACAGCAAAAGAAGAGCAGCAAGATTTAAGCTTGGGCCTGACTCCGACATAGGAAGACCTCTGCTTTGAGTTAAGGAGGCCTCTTATCAGGTATCACAGTGATTTTTGGTCCCAAGCAAAGGATAAATTTGAAAGCTAAATCTATTACAAAAAACAATGTGATTTTTGGATTTATATTTTGTTTGCGCATTTGGTTCCTTCCATAGTTGAGGTTATAAACCTTTTGATGAAAATTACTCTTGAAGGGCCTCTCGATATATTCGAATCTTTTTAAGTGGGAGAACTTGCACAATTGGTGGCTGACTAAATACTTTTTTTTCCCCCACTGTATGTCCTATCATGGATAGTGGCCAGTGGAGAGTGCATAGCAGAGGTGAAATGTGAGAGTATTCTGGATGTGGACATTCTGGATGAGCTGTAGATGTTTGATTAAATGTGCTGTGAGTGAGTCTCCACAGTCAAGACAAGAGCATACTAGGGCCTCTACCAGAATCTCAATAGATTCTCTGGTGAGAAATGTGTGACTCTGCAAATGTTCTGCAGGAGGTATCGTGTCTTGACTTTTGCTAGCGTGTGGGCTGTAAATGACAAGTCTTTGTCCAGTGTGACCCCAAGGTTTTTGGCATTCTGTGTGGATGAAATCAGTGAGTTGTATATTGAAATGACAAGGCACTGGCAAGGGTGGTTCTTGGCCAGGATGAACAGCAGCACACCAGTATTCAATATATTCAGCTTTAGATGATGGGCATTCATCCAGAGAGAAATGCTTGCCAGATAAATAATTTGTGAGGGTACTGTAACTGGTTGTCAGAGGATGGGGAAAGAGAATTAAATTGGTTATCATCACCATAAGAATAACAGAAAGTATGAAAGTTGTTAACTTTAATAAATGATTTGTTGTAAATATCTGTACAATAAAACATAAAACTTGATGACTTTCATTTGCCTTTTGATAAACGACTTCATATAATCACTGTACCATACCTGATTTATGGAGTGTAGCAAAGATGGTTGTCTTTCCAGCAGGTTCTTCTGACAAATATGGAGTATTTTCACTAGAATGCTCTGAAATGTAATTATATATTAACTGAATTTATGTATAAAAGTAATTATTTATTAACAGATTCAGTCTATATTCATCTCTATATGCTCAAAGCCTGATCTTCTCAAAGACACAGCTCAAGAACATCATCTCCTTGATGAATGAATGAGGCAACGCACGCATGCTGTCCTAGGCCTGTTTTGTGGGGGCAAAAAATAAATTCTTACATTAAGTGTAGCTTAATTTTTCTGTCGGGAGAGCCTTGGTTTTAAGTAAAACCTCAGAGGTATACAATATGGGTCACCCCCCAAAAACCAGATCCTCGAAGCTCGTGAACACGGCTGCTTGGTCCTGTAGGTGAACAGGGGCTTGATTTGAGGGCCAGTGTGGGGAAGCACGCACCAACATAAATCCTGGACTCGTTCGTGCAATCAGCCACACAGTGGACGATAAACTGTCCACACGCACTACGCTATGCAGGGGAAATTAGCCACTGGGTAGCCTCACCAGTCGAGTGAGAGCTGCACGAGACAGTATATGGTTTTCGTGGGGGCCGTGTTTAAAGCGTATGTTGTGGTTGTAGTTCTTCTTTCTGGTAGACATAAGAAAGAGCCTTACTATCTCCACCACTTAAGAAGCACTCCAGAGTGGGGCGGTTGCATTCTGTTCTAAGGCTATTTCAATTCCCCCTATTATTAGACAAGCGTGTCCAGGCAATAACTACCTAATTCTCGTTTGCAGATGTACTAATGGTAAATGGGGAAGGGTCTGGTAAGTGGCCTGTCGTTTGTTTCTTAGTGTGCGTAGGCCTTGACGTACAAGCTCAGGATAAATTTCATGTGACTGGATGAGGCTGTTCTGTGTCTGCAGTACGGTCACGAGACGACTCAGTGACCAATGCATTCGAGTTCGGGGAGCTCAGGATGTGGTAAAGGAGGACAACGAGTAGACCGAACGGCCCTTCAACAGTCACACACTGATCAACCTTTCCACATTGTAGTCCATACTTAGTAGAATAGGACACATTGGATGTATCCCCCTAATTGGACAGAATCTCTAGTATTTGTCCATTTTAAACTGTATCATTAATATTTTTCAAAATGTCAAATCAGAAATGAACACTGATATAAAGAAAATCATCTTTGTTGAGGCTACTGCGGGCAAGTGGTAGGGATTGAAAGCGTAGTAGAACTGCAAACCATACGTCTTGATTTCGTAGAACGTCAGACGAAGTTCTTACTTCTTATCACATAGGAAAAACAAGCCACTTGAACCTCGAGTTGAAGTCAGGTGTATGATTGAGTATATTGGCAGAGTGAGTTGAAGAAAGATTTTATTGTATGACTACAACATGCAGTTTGGGTTCAGTAAGATGTACAGTATATTTTAAAAGAAAATTAATACTTTTATTTGGCAAGGAGGCATTAAATTGATCAAAAGTGACACTAAAGTCATTTAGAATGTTACAAAAATGTATTTCAAATAAATTTCACAGCACAACTGGATTCAACTATTATAAATGTTACTGAACACTGGAGTAATGATGCTGAATATTCAGCTTTGCATCAAAGGAATAAAATACTTTTTAAAATATTCGCATGTAGGAAAACGGCCTTTTTAAAGTATGATTTCACACAATAATTTTTTGGATCAAATAAATCAGCCTTGGTGAGCACTTCTTTCAAAAACATAAAAAAAATCTCACCAACCCCTTGATGCTTTTCAGAGGTGTTGTAAGAGTCCTCAATCTCAGGGGGCAGTAGCTCTGAAGGCAAATGTTAATTAAACCCTGTAAGCACTTATATATTTAGGCTTTTAATCACACAGCATCTGATTACAGTTGTGACTACACTCCTGCAATTATAACATGAAGAACAGTAGAGTAACGGATCTCTTGGATTTCTTTGATCTACTGATCTATTGATCGATTATTATTAATTAAAAATTCTTATTTAAAAATCCCTGTTTCGATGTGATCGCAATTCAGTATTTCATGGCACAGAGAGCTAAAAATTATGATTTATCATCTTCACTGAATAATGATGTTCCCAATTAGACCTCATTGCACACCATCAGTTCAGTTGAATGGATTTGACTTATCTCTGTTCACACCTGCATCTGTTGACACGTGATGGTTGCGCGGACGACGGGTCTCCATCGAGTGTTTGGTTATCCTACGCGGTTGGCCAGGATCTGACGCTAACCAGGCGCTAGCCGACACACGTAGTCGGGTAGTCTGAAGACCTTAGAATAGAACGAGCCCACAGCAAAGCAGTCACCTGTGTCTGCTTCAACAAGGACAGCAGTCAACTATTAAGTGGCTCCTTTGACCAGACCATCAGGTGCAACATATATTACAAATCTGACTCTGCACTGTTTCGCTCCTTATTATTTCATAATTGGTGTTCACCTTTAGATTGTGTTCTGAAGATGGATCTGTTATCTAACTCCTGTCATGATTTGAGTGGCTCTCATTTGACAGGCATTCCAAGTGGCGGATTCACAAAAAAAATCAGCAAAAGAATCACACCATGCATGACCATGACTAATCATGGTTTACATTATTGATTTCTGGTGTAACTTATCTTTCAAATAATCTTGCAAATAATCTTTCACACTCCTAGTATTAATATTTATCATATGAAGCTGGTGTTAAGTTGTAATTACAACAATTAATTAAAAACAACCCAAAAAATTCATTAAACAATGGGGATTTCAAACAAGTTGGATGTTATCCTACCATTAAAGGGGTCATATGATGTTGCTAAAAAGAACATTATTTTGTGCATTTGGTATAATGAAATGTGTTTATGTGGTTTAAGGTTCAAAAAACACATTATTTTCCACATACTGTACATTATTGTTTCTCCTCTATGCCCCGCCTTTTCTGAAACGCATCGATTTTTACAAAGCTCATCGATCTGAAAAGCAAGGTGTGCTGTGATTGACCAGCTATCCAGTGCGTTGTGTTGTGATGGCCGCATAACCTTTCAAGGGCGTTGTGACAGAAATGTTACTGACCCTTACCATATTGTGATGATTGCCCTGTCAGGTCCGGAGCGCAGATTCAAAAAACATGAAACCCCATTATAAACGAGGCATTCGTTGCATCCAGTGGGGACATAATTATGGATTATAATGACTTATACAGTCTTTTTACGCGTTGTGTTGCATCGCGCCACGTAAACATAAAACCACGTCTGCATTTGTGATCGGAGGAAGAAACATGACGTCAACAACAAGCCCTACTCTACACTGCCCAGTGATTAGCCCAGCATGATGATGACACCCTGGGCTGCGACTCGCTTCGTCCATGGTGAAAGCCGATCCGGTCATCCACAGCGCAAGGTTGTTGTATTTCCTCAGCAACCAGCATGGATAAACTCCAGGCATGACGAAGCAGATATCGTCCTCTTTTGAAAGACCAAACAAAGTAGTTCGCTTTCACAACGAAACACACAGCCCCTTCACAACATGGCGGCGGCAACAACAACAATACTACAGCGAGAATAAAAGTTACGCCTTCTTTCTTTGCAAAAACATTTGTGCAGCGCTTTGCAAATCTTCCCACATCGTGACGTAAACATATGGGGGTGTGTTAGAGCGAGCCGTTTTAGATAGGCGTGGCAGAGTCTTAACTTTGATAAAGAATAACTCTTTGGATTTGAGACTTTAGTCTTTGGAACTTTACCGATCTTCTTTATGCACCAAGAACTTGCAACACTCCAAAGAGAAAGGAAAAAAAAAAATAGCATCATATGACCCCTTTAAGTGGTTAATTACAATGATCTTTAATAAGATGTGTTCAAGTTTTCTCTTAAACCTCATGTTGTGTTCTGGGCATATTCTGTTTCCTGATAATCCTAGCAAAGTCAGTAAGTTTTAGTCTAATGCGATAACATTGCATTGGACTAAAACTTACTGACTTTAATCACACAACTACTCAAAAAATTAGGAACATTTTGGGGATTTTTTCCCCTCACCTTGTTACACTTGTGTTGTTCCTGGTCAAAAATGACCGGCATACAAAAAAATTGCTTATAAATTTCTTGCTATGCTATGTTATTACCAAATATTGTATTTAATTCTTTTATCAACTTGTTTTATTTTAATTAGCACAAATTTTGTATTTCTTTTTAGAAATGTGCGTTGATCAGAGCCTCATGATCGGAGATTTGTACCTTAGTTTGACCTAGTGAGTATTGCCAAAAATTATTCCATAATAGTGCTCTCTTTAATCAAAAACTGAGGTGCAAAAGTGTATTTCAAAAAGAGGAATTCAAGAATTAGGTGAGGAAAATAGCCGGAGACCACGCTACCACTTTTTTTCAGTACTCGCCCGATACCGATACCCATACTTTTAATTTTTTTTTTGTACCTGCCGATACCGAGTACCGATATCGATTTTTTATTGCATTTGTACATTTTTCAAATATTGGGTACAGAAACCAAAAATATTATGTATAATGTTAGTTGGTTAACTTAATTCATCAAATAGATACAGTCAAACCAAAAATTATTCAGGCACCTTCAACTTTTCGCGTAGTTCACGTTTTATCGCGATCCGTTAGGAAAATGGTAAAACATATGATGATAACTAGATAGATAACTTTGATAGAAAGGTATGTGATGGATTACAATCAACCAAAAATTATACAGCTGTTAATATGACAGTATTTACACAAATATCAATACTTAGTTGGGCAACCCTTAACCTTAATGACAGCATATAGTCTCCTGGTCATGCTGTCATCCAGCTTCATGAAAACCTCAACTTAATTTTTTTCCCAGACTCGGTCTGAATAATTTTTGGTCCCAAATTTGTATCAGTTTTACTGGTAGTCCACTGTATGAAGAATATTTGGGTATAATTTGTCACAGTTTACTTTATTTTGCTATCCTCACTTACATAAATTATTATGAATTAAAATATTTTTGTTACTTTTCCCTGTTCTTTTTTTTTTTTTTTTGCTCTGTGGTACACATCTTTCATTTAATAGCATTAGAGCTGCTCCATTTTGCAAAATAAAAAAAAAAATACACCGGCTTAGTCAATTTTGTTACCCCCCCCAATACTGTAATCACACGCTTTGCTGTAATAATGCTGAGAACCACTCGTTATAAATCTCCTAACTGTGATATTTCAGAAATAGAAGTCGCGTTTTTTTTCATCTGAAATGTGCTGCGATTCATTTTCCAAAGCCACTCATATAATGCAAAAACACTCAAGCAAGCAAAACACGCGCAACGCCTGCACGTAGTGGAGGTAGTGGTCGAAAGCCACGAACGAGTGGGGCGCCAGGAGGGAAAACCCATAAGTAGTGCAGACCTAGCATTTCACACAGGCTGCTAGATTCCCTTTCGCCTGAAAGTCGTGTATACCTAAGGTTGAAAATAAATTATGTTTATAGTGAATGCCCCTATAAATGGTCTTATTTTTACGGTTTAGTTTTAATCTAAATGATGCGTGTGCTAAGTGAGTGATGCTAAGTGAGTGAACGCTAGTCCACACAAAAATCAATCATCAAATTAAAGTGTGCCGCCGGCCCTCTCTCTCTCTCTCTCCCTCCTCTACCAGTTAAGTAACTGCTGCATGTCTTTACTACTTGTTTTTGACGTATCCTCGATCCCCCTAGCCGAACTACAAACTTTCCAGTGATGTCTGTGAGAAAGGCATCTTTACTCGCCGCTCGCGCAACCCACTCTGCGTGCTTTGCTTATCAGCTCGCGCACATCAGTTATACAGGTGTTAATACTGAATGTTTAATGTTATATTCGTTGCATACATATACTTTGTAGACATCTTTAATCTCTAATAACCATTCTGCTGTCTGTTGTATGTTGTCTGTGTTTCTTTGTCTGAATACGGCACTTATCACATGCTGTGTGGTATCGGCGTTTGGTAACGAGTACGAGTACGAGTACGGGTACAAGAGCTCAGTATCGGGCCCGATACCAGTATCGGTGCATCCCTAGTGATAAATTATCATAATGAGAAATTTACAAGAAATGTTTAAAAGGTTTTTGACAGGAACACTAAATTAGTTAAAGGATTTTCAGCACAGCTCAAGGGTTAAATAAATAGTTCACCCAAAAATTAACATTCTGTCACCATTTACTCACCCTCAAGTTTTTTTCCAAGCTATTTTTTTTTCATACTATGGAAGTCAGTGGCTACCGTCAACTGTTTGGTTACCAACATTCTTCAAAATATATCTAGTTGTGTTCAACAGAAGAACGAAACTCATACAGGTTTAGAACAACTTGAGAGTGAGTAAACGATGACAGAATTTTCATTTCGGTTCAACTATACCTGCAAGAACAATCTTAAGAAGAAAGATAAGCACATTCCTAAAAAGTTCTCAAGTTTTTCTTTTAAGTAAGAAAATAGCAGTTAAGAAGAATTTTATTCTTAAGAATATTTTGTGAATCTGGCCACAAATTTTGCAGGTGCATTACCCAGATTTGTTGTTAATATTTAAGCTAATTGCTTTGATTTTCTTGGATGGAAAAGAGACAGAAGGTAGAAAGCCATGTAATGGATCTCACAATAGGAGCATATTTTATGCACAAGAAACAAGATGATCAGTTGCTATGCAATAACGAGTCCAGTAGGAACTGTAGGCTACCTTAGTGGAATGTTTTGCCATGGATACTTTGTAGACAGAAAAGACGAGGGAGGAGGAGGAAATCTAAAGTCGTGGTCTGGGTGTTAAATATCATTAGGAATATTCCGTCACATGCCCAGACTCAGCATCTCTCCCTCTCTCGCAGACCAGACTGCAGTACTTCTACTTCTAAGCTCTCATGGTGCATGTGGGTGGAAAGAAGCAGGATTGGCCACGTGCTTGAGAGAGGCAGCACGCACAGATAATGGGTTTCTGTTCCTTGCTCAGCTACCCAAACAGCAGCGGACTGAGGCAGATGTTTTGTCATTCCAGCTCCTTAGCTGGATAGGGACCGGGAGGGGCGGTGAAGTGGCAAGCTGCTCTGCTATTGGCCACTTATTGATAAATACTAGCCCCTCCCCTTTTGCAATGGATTGGATTTATGCTCTCAGTAGTGTGTGAGACACGTGATTGCCAGCTTGGCTTTAAAGATGATATATAAAAGGTTACCTTTCTTGTTTGTTTATGTCATTGGTCGTCTTTGGATCATGTATGTGTTTGGAAATCTTTGTATGAAATGAGTACATTTGAGGGGTTTGGCAAGTGCACATTACAAATGGCAGTATAGATGTATTTCAGTTAACATGCTGTATTTTTGTTTTGTTCTCTGTTGTAGACAGAGAGATGAGTTAGACAAAATTGAAACGAATCAAGGTCTAGGTGTTAAGAGTCGTCAGGAATATTCCATCACATGCCCAGAGCGAAAGTCTCTCTCTCTCTCTCTCTCTCTCTCTCAGTCCTGACTGCAGTAGTTCTGCGGCTGGGCGGTAGTGCTAGACTCTCATGGTGCATGTGGGTGGAATTTCATGTGCATGAGAGGACAATATTCTTTCAGTAAAGATGGTAGAATCACGTTGAAATTTGCAGAGAAAGGTTTTGTTTTTTTTGCTGTCTTCTCCTAGTATGACATTGATGCATGATTTTTGTATTCTTAGATCTTTGACGATAATGATTGATTGATTGACATAATATTGCTTTTTGTTTTATAGTATTGTGCTTTTTTTATTGTGCCTTGCTTGGTTTTTGTTTAGGTTCGTTTTGTTTGGTTTATAGCTCCTTTGGTCAAGCTTTACTTTTTAAAGACATGTTGGATTTGTGAATTGTGAATTTGATACAGTCACATTGTAAAATGCAGACAAAAGTTGTGTTGTTTTACTCGCTCCTTGCCATATTTTATTTTGTTTTTTTTGTGTGCGAGTGTGTGTGTATTTTGCTTTTTTGTTTTGGGGGTCACTCTTTTGCTCAGGCTTCCCTTATAAAGAAATAAGTTGAATCTGTGAAAATGATCAAATCACCTTGTACATGTTGCAGACAAAAGCTGTTGTTCTGCATTATGACCTTCATGTATGATTTTTAGAATGAAAATTCTCTTTGTCGAAGTCTCTTTGATGATTCATGACATCATCAAAAAGGGTCACTTTTTTTAAAGAATGTATTTGAATTTGTCAATTGTGGTTCATTTCTAACTCTTGGATTTCTTTGATCAGGCTTCATGGTTTGAAATCAGGAAAGATGCTGAAGGAGTTTAGAGGCCATACGGCTCATATAAATGACGTCATCTTCTCACACGAGGGCCAGCATGTCATTAGCGCGTCAGCAGATGGCACAGTAAAGGTAAGTGTTCATACTGTGGCGAACAACACGCAATAGCCTATGCATATTTCCATTTATTTGTGTGGATTTTCCTTGCTTAATTGTCTTTTTTCAGGTCTGGAGCATGAAGACAATGGATTGCACTCACACAATAAAAACCCCTGACATTCCTGATGGTACAGACATCACTGTTAACAGCGTTGTGCTTGTCCCAAAGACTCCTGAGCACTTTGTGGTGTGCAATAGGACCAACACGGTGGTTGTTACGAACATTCATGGCCAGGTGAGAACAAAAATGAACCAGCATATACTGAGCAAGATACTTCTGCATCCTCCTCATTATTATTTTAAAAAGACTCTTACACTAGAGTGAAACCTACAGTAACTGGTTTTCATATTCGGCATAAATGGCACAAAATAACACCATTAATGAATCAGAAACCTTGACTAAAGGCTGGATGTTGAGCAGACGTTTAAAAAGCAACAAACTTCCAATGCAGTTTGTGAGGTTTGCTAAAAATAGCTACGTACTTATTATCTCCCCTTCCCATGACGTCGGAGTGGACATTATAACGCGCGCTACCCTATTCAGCAAAGCAGAGGCTTGACTTGCTGTCACCGACCACCTATACTTCTGATTTCGGCGTGTGTACCCGCATATTTGATGACTCGCTCTTGCATGCTTTTTGGTACTCTCTGAAGCGTGCCTTTACCCATTTGCATTGCACATTCACTCTCACTCTCACTCTCACTCTCTTGCCCCCCTCTCTTTTCCCTCCCAGGTGATGAGGAGTTTCTGTTCAGGCGTACGAGAGGGGGCAGACTTTGTTTGCTGCACGTTGTCTCCACGTGGAGAGTGGATTTATTGTGTGGGAGAAGACTATGTGCTGTACTGCCCCGTCACAGCCACCATCCCATGCGCGCAAACAGGTAGCGAGAAGAGGACCCTCACGCGTACCACCGCCTGGACGACTCACAGGCACATGCTCTTAGAATCCACGAGATCTGTATTCGTCTGGTGAATGTGTGTAGGTTGCACCGCTGAAGTTGTTATCTTCTGCTGCGTTATCCATATCTGATTCCAGAATCAATTGGCTATATATAATCAAGATATTTAACTGGCCTGCTACCCACTCGATATATTTCGGACTAGTTGGAGATATATCTATCTAAACGACCGAACGTGGCATATTATACAACTGAGCTCTCGCCTGAACTAAGACAATGTTGTGTGTGCATCCTACCACAGGATGTACATGAAAAGACAGTGGTTGGCCGTCAGATAACCTTCACACCCCCATCAGTAATCTCATCGCCACATATCAGCCTCGAGATGGCCACCCTTAGCTTCTGTCCTACACAAGCTCGCGAACGACAGCCTTGAGTCTGTCTTTCAAATAATTATGCGGCACTCTGCTCCACATTTTTTGCAGGTTTTATGTCGCCGACGCCGATTTGATTGCAGGTCATTCTCTGCACACACACGTCTCTGCTTTTACGCATGCCCTATGCACATGGTCTTCCATTCCCAACAGCGCTCAAAAAGATCATCGTTCTGATTGAACACGATTAGCATCATACCGGATGCAGATGCAGGACCTCTTCGAATCTGAAATTACATCCATGCCAGTAGTCATAAGTAATCCAACGTGACCAGTCTGAGGAGTATGTCTAACGTGCGCGTCTGCCTACCAAAGCCTGCATAAACTGACCCATCGAACCTTTTACAGCGTATCAAATGTCTTACCGGTTGACCTGAGGGGATCATTTTGCAACAGGCTTGGCTTGCCTGCCAGCCCTTGTATGACGTCTGTGCCCCTTGCATATCTGCATGCACAGATTAGCCCGATCGACATTAGTGATCCTGGTAAACTTGTACTGGTTTACTTTTCCATTAAGACCGTCCATTCTATCGTTGACGTCTTATGACTGTGGACACACTGTATGTAATTTCTTTGAGCAGTGTTGAGGCATCAAAACAGACAAATAGTGTGATACTTCCGTTAGACGGATCTGTTTTACTAATAACTTGGGAGTACAAGATAAAACTACAACCGCACAAGTCGTGGACACTCACCAAATTGCAGCGACCCGTATTTAGAACCATATTGTGCTAGCTTCCCCCGCCTTGATGTACACGTTGAGAATTCATATGGTTACCTAGTCGAGCAGTGTTTTTTTGTGCGCTTTTTTCTTTTTTTTGGGCGATACAATATTGTGTTGATTATAATGGTTTGGTGTGTTTTAACACTCAACCAAGCACATCTACTTGTACTGCATGCAGGTGAACATATTATGCAGTTACTGCAATACTGTATGAAGTAATCAGTATGGTTTGTATTCTGATTATTACAGATTATTTTTTAATCAAGGGTATTCACAATTTTTGTTGAATATTGGTATAACACTGCTTTACAGTGCAAGTCTCTGAGTATCTTACAGTGTTAGTAAATTGCTGCGGTTTAATTAAAATTCAAGCATGAATAATTAATGACAAACTTTTCAAGAAGATTTGTCATTAAGATGCATCATTAACTGGTTAGATGTGTGCTTGATATTTGCAGTAGATCTCTAATAAAGCTGTAGAGACATCTTCATATACAAGATGTACATCATGAATTTTTTTAATCAAACAGGAGGAAGGTTTATTTCCACAAGTACCCATAGTTTGGCATAATTAGCCAAACATTCAATTCCCCCAGACCCCAAAAATACAAAAGTGGCTAAATGAATAACATTGTGACATTTATTTTATAAATAGAACTACAAATGGCAGAATGGCAGTTATTGGTCATAATTAAAATTCCAAATTTTTCAATAAATCTTCAGTCAACACAGATAATCAAATATAAGACTTATCTGCTTGCAAAACCGAAAATAATAATACCAACCAATTAAGAAACCAACTAATATCACTCTACAAAATAAGGCTTTTAAGAAATGCATCACAGTCTGCCATCATTTTGAACAAGATGTTCCTCTTCTTTAGAAATACTACAATTTCAAATGTATTATAAACTTAATTAACCCTCTTATTAGTTTAAAATGTTCTAGAAAAACATTTAGGAATAAACTGGCACAAAGCAAATTTCCAACAACATCAAGATCAAACATGTCTTGCATGTAAACCACAATTAACTGGCAATAAACAAAACACCACAAAGATTGTAATGTTTTCTCAAACTGATGATGTAAATTTGATTTTCAAAGTAAATACATTTTAGAGATGAAATTTTCTGGGATTATGGCACAACCAACTTGACCTGAATGTCCCATTTCCACTGTAACTGCTACACACATTTCCATAGACTCTCCCTTCTATTGAAGGTCTATGGCACCAGTCTCACAACTCATTTTAAACATCCCCTAAGTTTATTTCACAAATTATTTGCTCAAAATTTTGGATGAGGAGTTTCTTCCAAACAATGACACAAGAGGTCGACACTAAGAAGTCTTATTCTAGGCACAGAACTAGTTGAGAGGTAAATAACTTTTTCCCTCTTGGTCCTTTTCCTTGTGTTCCAGCAGAGGTGGCATTTGTTGTGGAAGGGAGTGTACAGGAATCTCTACGAGGTTTGGCACTGGACACCTCCAGATGGGTTAAAGTCTTCCTCCTCTATATAATGGTAATGGTGGCGTTCATGGGTCAGATCACAGTCTTCAAGGTCAGCGTATATATAGAGGTCATCATCCATGCCGTCAGGCTCAATATTTGCCTGTTTTTCAGGTAAGTACCTTTCTAATTCCTTCAGTTTATTTAATGGGAGGAAGTTCTCTTCAGGGAAGACAACCTTAAGAAGAAAATTAGCACAATCAGTTTATGTAAATTAATATTGTTAGTGAGAAGGAGCAAAAAAAAAAAAAAAAAAAAAGGCAAAAAAATGTAGCTAATAATAAAAATTTCTCAGCCTTTAAAGTACAGTGGGTAGAGAAATGAATCCTCCCCTATAAAAGAATCACATGTTGTTGCTTTGCAGCCTGAAATGAAGGTGGACACAGTTTGTGTTTTATCCAGCTGTATTTACTCACTGCAACTTATAACATCCAAGTAAAAGATATAACACCAACATGTCAGAAAAAAAGAAAAAAACAGAAACACTGAGTTGGAAAAAGGATCACCCCCTTGTGTCAGTATTTTGTTGAACCACCTTTTGCTTTAATTACAGCCTTAAGTCTGTTGGGGTTTTGATCTGTCTCGGTTCTATAACAGCAATATTTGCCCACTCTTCTTTGCAGAACTGCATAAGTTCAGTTAAATTTGATGGTGATGGTTTGTGGACTGCAGTCTTCAAGTCATTCCAAAGATATTCAACGGGGGTTAAAGTCTGGGCTCTGACATGGTCATGCCATTCAACACTGGTGCCGTTTTCGCTGTGTGCTTTGGGTCATGTCATGTGGAAGGTAGGGTGATCACCACTGTCTTGTTTGGTTCGATGGCATCGAAACTCAAGTTTTTTCACACCTTGGTGGCAGATTTTGGGGACAGGTGTGAATACGCAATCGCATTGGCGTGAAGCCCAAAACAACCCGCATCCGGCACAGCTGAAGAGTGTTCTCGGTCGGTTCTAAAACGAACTCTTCTGGTAAATGAGATTGTTCAATGAATGGATGACCTTAATCACACATGTGGTTTTGTTTACAGTTTCTGGTTCACTTGCAAAAAGTGCAGTGTGAAAGTGAACCGCACCAAACCAAAAAAATCAACATTGGATTTGGTCCGGACCAAAGCAAGTGAACTACCGGACTTTCCTGGTGTGAATACACGCTAAATATGCTTCCCATTGACAACTTTCTGCCAGAGGGCAGCCGATTTTCCTCAAGAATTTGGAGTGGAAGGGGGTGATCCTTTTTGACTTTGTTATTAAAAATTTTTCTGGACATGATGGTGTTTATCATTCACTTGGATGTATAAGTTGCACTGCGTAATAGCTGGAGAAAAACAAAACTGTGTCCGTTTCCATTTCAGACTGAAAGAAACAAAATGTGCCGATTGTAGGGGGGGTGATTCTTTTCTTACCCACTGTATTATGTATTGCTAGAAATGTATATATTAAGTGGCCCTAATACTTGTGTACTTACATAGTGACTAGATGTGTACATAGTATGTAACCGCAGTGTACGTACACATTGGTACATAGTATCTACAGCTGTAATATTTCTGTAACTACACACATGTAACAACACTCCGAATGGTTTGTGTAAGTACAAATGTGTAACAGGACATTGGCAACAACACTTTTTTTCACTTCACTAAGTACTCGTGTAAAAGGAATTATGTAACTACATTTTGTAACAACAATATGAATAAGAGTAATTGGAACAATTTGATCCAAGGGGTGGAGATGGGTAGGTTTAGGGGTGGAAATGGGATCCAGGGGTGGAGATGGGTAGGTTTAGTGGTGGAAACAGGATCCAGGGGGTGGAGATGGGTAGGTTTAGGGATATGTAAAGTGGGAGGAATTGGATCTCGAGTTGGAGTTGGTGCACCACTGTAATACCAGTGTACTTACATGGTAACTTCTCAGGAACTGTCCACTTAAAATAAAATGTAACATTCTGGACACCAACCACAATTTATATGTAAAGCCTAACTTACTGGCCGCTGCTGTGTAACATCAGAGTAATTACATGATAGATCTAATATAAAGTGTAACACTTTCTTTACCAAAAAGTGCTGTTAGTCCTGTTACACATTTGTACTTTCACAAACAATTCGGAGGGTTGTTACATGTGTGTAGTTACACAAACATTAGAGCTATAGATACTATGTACCAATGTGTACTTACACTGTGGTTAAATACTATGTACACATCTAGTTACTATAAGTACACAGTTATTAGGGCCACTTAATATAAAGTGGGACCAATTTTTGTACAAATGTAAGGAAATCAAGTGTACAAAGTTAAAATTTTGGTTATGTAGTTTTCGTTATTTCAGTACTTCAACTTAACTGAAAGAAAATAAGGAATGTTGAAAGTGTAGCGGAAATAATTTTGTTCCCAGTACTTTTTTTTTTTTTAATGGTTTTAGTTTTCGTTAAAGTCCCCATGCAGTCACTAATGTTATCCCTTAAAACTTATCTTTGATAAACAAAATGACATATTTAAATGTTTTTTCTTCTGAAAATAATTAATGGCTTGAATGTCACACTTGACCTCACACTCAACAACACACCACACACAACCACCACACCAGCTGAGAGAGATTCGATTACAAAATTACTGAGGAAAATTGTAGTTAGTCATGTAATCTAAGTTACTCATTTTAGGTAATGTATTCGGACTACTTTTTAGATTACTTTTTTTTATCTAACTTGGTTTAAACTTGCCACTGAACGTACCATGTTGATATAAAAAAAGCAAAGAATAAGAAAATATATTCCATTCATTTTTTCCCCACACATCATTAAAATGCCATTTAAACCTTACTTAAACAGAGTTCCCAAACGGGTCAATGTAATTTACTTATTAATCTAAACACTAAAAATATAATATTCATTGTTACCCTGAGTCAATGTGACAATTAAGCGACAACGAACTGTAATGTGTTGTTAAATTATTGAAATATTAATTTCCTCAGAGATTTCTCAAGAAAATATTTCAGGTCAAAGTGGTTTTGGCTGACAACAATGTTTGGGAATCTATTTAAAAGAAGAATTAATGAGAATCAATAAATTATGAATGATTCACTGCCATTGTGTGTATAATATGTAATCATGTAATCCATAAAAGATAACTGTAATCTGATTATGAGCATTATAAAATGTAACATACTCTTGACTACTTGATTACAACAACTTGATTTTTGGAATCTGATTATGTAATCCAGATTACATGTGATCAGTTCCTACCCAGCTCTGTATATATATATTAAATATGCACTTTAGCCCCCGCCTCCACTCAATCAAATTATCAAAGAGTATTTGATGATATGGAAAATAAAAACTACTGGACTTAAAGAACAGAAAAATGTACATATAAACCATTTTGAGGGATGTAAACAATAAAAATCTAAAGCAACGGTCCTAACGCATTTCCCGTATTACACTTTTAATTTCCATAATTTCTCCATTCAGAAAGGTCCACATTTTAATAAAAACATTATGACAGCCGTGCTAACGTTAGTTATGACTGAAATGCATCCTATTACTGTTTTGAAAGTTTGACAAGCAGGAAATGTTCATGGGTCAGTGACATGACCGCACTGAAAAGGTCTATTCAAAAATTAGTACTCACGCTGAAAAGGATGATGAGTTTCCCTTTCTCAAATGGCCGACGGTGCATTGGCATCCCCTCATTCAGAACACATTTCTTATCCCCAGGTCTGATCAACTCCCCTATTAATGCAACAAAGAAAGACAATACATTTGCTTTACCCATCTACAGTTTATATTACAGTTATATTAGCTCTATTTTTAAGATTCATTTAACAACTAGCCAAGCTTCTAATTGGTAGTTTTTACTCTCTAAAGGAGTCTTCAGGAGTAAATTGAGAAAGATATTAGAACCAGTTACACCAAATCCAGGTAGACCAACTTAATCACAGCATACAAGAAGAGATATTACATACATGCCTGGTTGTCTGGTGATATACAAGGTCAATAAAGCACTAAGGATTAGGAACTCTGGAAAAGCCAATAGCAACAATGACCAGAAGGTGTGCCATCTGCCAAGGTTACGTAATATCACTCCTGCCATTCTCCCCGAGCCAGATCATCACTAAGAGTGGATCTGCTTACAGGTTCAAGACAGAAACTTCCATCAGGCTGTACGCAATGATCAGCACAGACCCACCATGTTGCTGATGTTATAGAAACCTGCATGTAATGCTTGAATATTTATGTAGGATGGTTCACCTGGATGGGATGTGATGAGTAGAGTTCTGTTGTCCAGTGTTTTAACAGGTTTTTGAAAACCACATAATGATTCTACCAACTGTAGCTCCATGTTCATGATGAGGTCCTCTGCTTGTCTGACAGGAGAAACGGTAAGTACATTAATCATTATGTTTCTTACATAATATCTCTATATTCTGTTCCCGAATTGCCTTGTCTAAATGACCAAGTACTGTAACAGGCTGTCCCATATACAGAAAACACAGAAAGCATGACACAAATCCTGAAATAAATGAGCCAGTGCTGCCATCTCCAGGACAATATCATCAATGACATACCTCTGAAAATAACACAGCCCCTGCATCTTGAAAAACAAAGCCTAAATTTGATGATGGCAAGTAAAAAAAAAACCAACCAAACAAAAAAACAACAATCAAAAGTTTCCATCACATGCAGAACACCCACCCCCGCATTTTTTTCCATATCATGCACTTATAATAACGAAATGACAGCAGTCAAATGTCAAAAGTTTAAAAATAAGTATAATTATAATTTAACTTACAATCTGTGTAGTTGAAAAATTGTGTTTAAAATATTCAATTTATTGTTGCTACATAACACGAGTTATGTACATAATAAAGAACTTTACAGAAACACAGGTTTTTAATTTCATTTAAAAAAATTATTTTCTGTCGCTTTTTAGATGTAGTAAAACACCCACAGACGTGAACTTTCAGTCACTGGCTATAATTCTAAACTTGAAATAAGGATTATGCATAAAATAAGGTCTTCAGAATCATTCATACATGTCAAAATCGGCTGAGAATTAAACAATTGTCTTTGTGGCAGTTTTCCTGGTGGTTGGAGGATAATACAAGACTTCTTCACCTTACAAATGGTTTTTGAAAGCAAAAATGCTACGAAATGCACATATTTTTTGAGAAAATATGATGTGCTAGACATTATTTTTAGAATCAGCACCCCAAAATTAGCAACAAAAAAAAAACAAGTATTGAATTTCATTCAGCAAATGCAGGACAGTGTAATCAGCGCCAACTTCAAACTTCAGTATTATCAGCATTATTTAACAAACCAAACCAATTACATAAAATAAAAAAATAAAAAAATCAACCAGGAATTCAGAGACTGACTTCTACCGTGTGGTTTTACCTGGTGAAAACCGGGTGTGCTCTCTGATCCAAGACAATAATAATGTCTCCAGGTTCAAGGCCAGGCTCCTGGTCGCCCTCCCCATGGAACACTATTTTCTGTCCATCTTTCATACCTGCAATAACACATAATCAAGCATAAATAAAAGTAACAGACTGCAGAGAACAGATGTTTTGGACTGAACCTATCACTTTCAAACCTTTATTAATGTGCACATCAAGAATCTTCTTCTGTCGTAGTATCTTGCGACCAGCGCATGTTTTGCAGCGGTCGCGGTGACCAAGTCGCTGACCTTGCCCCTGACAGCCGGAACAGACTGTTGATATCTGCTGCACCATGCCAGGAGCTAAGTGATGTAGTCTGACCTGGACACCCACCCCACGACACAAAGGACACATTTCTATCACTCCTTTACGCCCTCCACGACCTGTAGTACAAAATTCAGTTAAAAAAAACAAAAAACCCGGTTATAAAAAAAAAACAAATATTTGCATTTGAATTATTACAGCAGCACTGTTTCAACTTAGGGATGCAGCGATTAACCAGTTTCACAATTAACCATGCATTAAAATGTCACGGTTAATTAATCGTAAAGGCTCCGCTACACCGAGTGTTTCTGTTGCACAGAACGGAACAGTTGCAACGTGCGCAAAACGAAGACAAAGTTACACTAGTGGTGCACCAGCTTTAAATGCTGTGCTTATCAGAGACACGGAGGCTACTACACACACTAGATTAACTATGACAGACGAACCAAACAGCGATCCTTTATTTCCACCACGACGTGAAGGCAAGACTGATGCAAAGCTATGGCTCGTTAGCTCAGTATTCTGTCCACTTCAGATCAGACAGATGAACTAGTGTGGTAAGATCACATTTATTTGAATAATTAATTATAACATTTAGCTACTTGCTTTAATTATTCGATCGGAGAGAGGGAGAGATAGAGACGTGTTTGTGTTTATGTGTGTGAACATGCTCAGCGCGTCTCTCTCTACAAACATGATGAGTTTAGTTACTGAACAGTGTGATTTACCCTCTCCTGTGATGAATATGTAGCAATTCAGTATTTAATCTATTTTATTAATAAAAGTCATGGGGCAGCATTCTCAAGGAGTTTGTGTCCTCCTGAATGTTTGCATGTGTGCGCAGCGATCCGATCTCACAAACCAAAATATAGACATGCTTTTCTCAAGCCACATGTAAAATCAGATGAATTATTAAAAATATTATTAAAATGAATATGTATGGATGACAGTTGATTACAATATTTCAGTATAAGTCTGTGGGTAACTAAAGTTAATTGTCCTATATTAATAAGAATTAGTAACAGGGTTATCTCTAATCCTTTTTAGTATTAGCATAAGTCAAAAACCCAACAGATTTTTTTTTTCACCATGTTTCCAGTTTTCTTCCCCGGGTCCAAAAGAAATGTAAAGAATGTACAAACTGAAAACACTAAATACTTTTGTGATCATTTTCTTAGTTATTATTCAAAATGAAATACTTGACATGGATGTTTACAGAGAGAGGTCACCATGTAATTCAATTGGGCGTGGGACTTTTGTTTGTCTTTATTATTATTATTTTGTGCTGTATTATTTGGTTACTGTGTTATTTCTCTTTCTATAGCCAGCAATAAATAACACTTTAATATTTAAAGAGTGTTCATGTGATTTTATACACTAGTAATGTTGTTAAATTAATAAATGCATAATAATCGTAATAATCATGAAACCGTGATTATTCCTCAGACAATAATCGTACTAACAAAATCTATAATCGTTGCATCCCTATTTCAACTGTGAAAGTAATAAAAAGAAATCTTACCAATTCCAAATTTTTTTGTATGGTAGTGTAAAATATATAGTAATATAATAAAGTTCATAAAATGGCCCCTTGTCAGTCAATTATTACCTTCACACTTGTCACAGATTACATTCTTCTGGACAGCAAGTTTCCTGGTGGCTCCATTATAAAGGTCCTCCAAAGACACGGTCAACTGATGCACCACGTTCTTTCCTGTGTACAGCAACCACAAACTTTTACTATTGACTTTTTTCACATTTCCGGGTTTCTCAGCAGCAGAAGTCATCATAGTTGGGTAAACTTTGACAGCAGTGAATGGGAGACTACCACAAATATGTAGTTTAAATCCCATTTTCTCAAATAGCAAAAGAAAAACTCCAGGATAGTGTTTTCATGACTTTCAAAAAAGAACAAAAATCGAGAGAGACTGATAATGGCAGTCAGTAGAGAGAACGATGTCAAATTTACCGTCACTCCCATAGACGCTGTGTTAGAAACACCCTCGCAATTAGTGTTAACTAGGTTTTTTTGTAATTTGATGCAAAGATAATATAATACAAAGTATAGTGTTATAAATGTACATACATTTATATAAAAAAATTTTAAATACAAAAAAGCTTTGGAGGATTTACGATGCTGGTGACCGTTGAAACGCATGATCACAGTCTTGTGAAAAGGGTTCTTAAGACTAGTAATAATTTATGAATTATTCAAAGTGCAACGCATGTATGTCAGCCTATTAGAACATTCGATCTCCTTGAGAAGTGTAAACAAACGTTGCAAATGGGAAAATCTGGGAAAAATTTTATTAAAATGTACACGTTTTACAAAAAAAAACCTTCATATATACATATTTTGTACTGTTTTAGGTTACTAAACGTGTCAACTGAAAAAGGTGATTCCTTTGAAAAACAAGCTGTTCCATTCACAAATCAGGTTCTGCACAAACTGTGGAGTCTGTAGCTAAGAAAGATATGTACTTACCTCTCCTCTCCCTGTGCATGCGTCCCCCTCCTCCAAAGAACAAGTCAAAAATGTCCATGGGGGAGCCGAAACTTGGCCCTCCATTTCCTCCCTCCTTAATTGCCTTCTCACCCCCTCTGTCATACACTTCTCTCTTCTTGGCATCTGACAAAACCTCGTATGCTTGGGAGATCTGTTTGAACTGGAAATACAAAAAAAGTGAGGAGGACATAACATTTTAACTCAATCTTCAACCTTTGAAACCACCCAGATGATCCATAAACTGAAATATAAATCCAAATTATAGAATCACTCAAATATAAGGGAAATATTAGGGAATGTATACTTAATACTAGACATTGATAATGTATTCTAATGAATGACATTTTGACGGTCTTACCCTTTCCCCCTCTGTTGGATTTTTATCTGGGTGATATTTCAGTGCCAGTTTACGATAAGCCTTCTTCAGCTCTTCAGGGCTGGCATCAGGCTCCACACCCAGCATATCATAAAATCCAGTCTCTTTCACCATAGTTGCCCCGAACAGGTTAATATAGTCTGAAGAAACATTTCAAAAATACTTGATACTTGACCGCTGGATAATTATGTCATTAGTATTAACCGTGTGAGAATTACTCTAAAACTTGCCCATATTCTCAGTTAGTAAAACTAAATTAAAATGACATTAAAACCCCCATAACATTCACACAGATTTAACTTGAACAACCAGATTAAAATAATAAGTCCTTGGCTGTGTTAAAAGGTTTTTGGTGATTTCAAAATCACGCGACATTAAATGTCAAGCTATACTGTGTCTGTTACTAAAAGCCAGCATTTTAGAGAAAAACAAACAGGTAAAAATAAAGAAAACAAAGACCACAGTCACTTTATTCATGCCATAGCATTTTATTTTTAACAAATCGTCCAATACCGTGAAATATGTCGAAATCCCTTCTCGTCTTATGACTCCGCGGGTCAAACAAACAAGAGACTTCCAGAATCTTCCAGCAGCGCTCTACATCTTCTTCTTGTGGCGCATTATTGAACTTTGATTGCAGTGCGACCTATTTCTGCCACCTACTGTACGTAGTGACGTATGACAGGCAGCTGTTTCATTAAAGGGGTCATATGATGCGATTTCATTTTTTCCTTTCTCAAGGAGTGTTACAAGCTCTTGGTGCATAAAGAAGATCTGTAAAGTTGCAAACACTAAAGTCTCA
Source organism: Sinocyclocheilus anophthalmus (assembly GCA_018155175.1). Classification (NCBI taxonomy): domain Eukaryota; kingdom Metazoa; phylum Chordata; class Actinopteri; order Cypriniformes; family Cyprinidae; genus Sinocyclocheilus; species Sinocyclocheilus anophthalmus. The sequence goes on from JADLZN010005835.1 coordinate 81,318, forward strand.
AAAAAAAAGATATTCTTTATCAAAGTTAAGACTCAACCACGCCTACCTAAACGGCTCGTTCTAACACGCCCCCACATATCTACATCACTATGTGGGAAGATTTGCATAACGCCACCCAAATGTTCACGCAAAGAAAGAAGGCGTAACTTTTATTCTCGCTGTAGTATTGTTGCCGCTGCCGCCATGTCGTGAAGACACTGTGTGCTTCGTTGTGAAAGCGAAACTACTTTGTTTGGCCTTTCAAAATAGGACTATATCTGCTTCGTCATGCCTGGAGTGATCCATGCTGGTTGCTGAGGGAATACAACAACTTAGTGCTGTGGATCGCCGGATCGGCTTTCACCGTGCGATGCAACGCAACGCGTAAAAAGACAGTATAAGTCATTATAATCAGTAATTATGTCCCCACTGGATGCAACAAATGCCTCGTTTGTAATGGGTTTTAATGTTTTTGTCTCGTCGCTCCGGCCAGACACGGAATCACAGTATGGTAAGGGGCGTAACAATTCCGTCAAACGATTGAGGTATTCAGCAATCACAACGCACTGGATAGCTGGACTATCTGCGTACACCTCGCTTTTCAGACCGATGAACTTTGTAAAAATGTACACGTTTCAGAAAGGCGGGCCGGGGGGGGCCCAAAAAATAGAGGAGAAATAATAATGTACAGTATGTGGAAATAATGTGTTTTTTAACCTTAAAACACAGAAACACATTTCATTACACCAAATACACAAAAGAATATTATTTTTAGCAACATCATATGAACCCTTAAATGTTGCGTCTACAGCATGCTAATTCGTCAGTAGTTCAATAAGACCGGGGCGCCGATTTTCTTTCGTCTTTCATATATTGATATAGTACTAGCGCTTAGTTCACAACTTCCGGTTTATAAGTCCTAACGTACAAAATGACTTATTATAATGCTTGCGCGTCTCTTAATGCATTAAATAGCTTTTACTTTAAGCATCAAACCCAGCTACAGACTCCATCTGCAAAGGATCACTCGCCGAACAGGGAATGAAACCGGACCTCAGGAAAAGTTGATGCTCTACCGACTCCGTAAAGGGGGAACAATAGTCTGTTTAGGGGGGGGAAGAAGGAGAAGAAGGGGGAAGGAGGGGGAAGGAGGAAAAAGAGAAAAATTGAGAAAAAATGAAGTGAAATGGGAGTTAATATTAACTCTGCTGCCCGTCAGAAGCTACAGGACACATATATTACATTATTAGTTTGAGAAATATGTCCATAGATAGCACTTTGCTGTAATATTGCATGGGGCACTTTGGATCCAAAGTTTGCCGATACAATCCCCGACTGGAGCAGGCATCTATAACCAAAAACTCTAACTGAAATATTACGAATCATTTAATTAATCACTTATTAATTGATACAAATAGGACAATGGCTTATTACGAATGTCATACAGTCAAATATATGTACTTAGTGTATATAAGTGAACATACTTATGTAACAATGATATAGATAATAATTAACTTAATTTAAATAGCAATGCAAGAAACATTTCTATCAATTAGTTGCACTAGTGGACACCTACACATGTATGTTTTGTTTTGACAAAAATGTATAAAAAGTATTCATATGTATTGTTTGTATGTATGTATGTGTTTTATATTGCTTGAGAAAAAATAACCAATTCATTAATACTTTATATACTTCCATTAATCATTTAAAAATGAAAGGAATTAGATTTGAAAGTTTGTAATTGTTTTCTCTGAGTGACTGTTAAATAAATAAAGATAAATGCCTTGCTGTTTAAATATATTACAAATTTATTACAAAACATACATCTTAATTATCTCTTTCTCTCGCTCTCTCTCACACAGTAAGCATATCACAGATACAAAGAAATTGAAGAATTATATATAAAATACAAATATAAAATAAATAAATAAAATACAAAAAGTAATAAAAGTAGAAGATTCTGGTCAGCTGGTAAAAAGTATACAAATAACAAAATCAACACACCTTGCAAGGCTCACACAAAAAACAGTAATATACAGTGTGTTATTTCTGTTATGTTGATTTTTTTAAATGCCTGTTATATGGGATGAATATTGAACAGTTACATCAACGAACCAATAGAACATGACTGAAGTATTTCCACTACACATCTACACAGTATTAGACAAAGACAAACCAATCTATTTCTTATCTGCCCTCTTCTTCCGCATCTCCTCCATCCACTGGTCAAGTGGAATACCAGCATTTTGGGGACAGTATATGTACACATAGTATTACAAAAATGCACTCTACCAGACAACAGCAACCTGTAGATCCTAGGACGCAACGTGCCATGCTCTCCACACCTGGCGTAAATTCAGGTTTCTTTTTAGAGCACCTGAACCGTCCTGTTGTCAGACGCGACTGGTGCCGTGCAGAGTACGCCACACGCTGCTGGTCATATGGTAGAAGGTTCTGCCACAGAGCTATGACGGTACTGGCCTGCTGGGAGTTGAGTGTTTGTCCAGTTTCATTCCTCAGTCCCACCAAGTACTGTGCCAGGCTGTCCACTCTGCCCATCCCTGGGATATTGCGCTCATCCACAGCCTGGCAAATATATGAATATATAAAAATAAAAACCGTATCACAGGCAGAAAAATAGCACATCTTTCACACTGTTTACATGTCACAAAAGACCTACCAGCTGTTGCTGTGGTGCTGCAGGAGTCATGGCAGGTGGCCCAGAGGGACCTGTAGTTGGAGTAGTGGCAAGAGAGGCTGAGACTATGGAAATGTAAGGAGGAGCAGAGGCTAGGCTGGTGGGGACAGCTGTTGGGCCAGAGGGTGCAGTGGTCTGCTCATTTGCAACCTGTTAAATGTAATAAAAATAATACTAATGAAATAAACATCAAAAAATTACAAGCAAGACAATAACACCACTAATTCAACATGTCACAAAAGACTTGCCAGTTGGTGCTGCTGCAGGGGTGACGGGTGATGGCAGTGAAGAGGGACTAGCAGCAGCAGAGCAGGGACAAGCATGCCGAATCTGGAAAATATAATACTCTTTTAAAAACAGTTTTATAAAATGGATCTAAATTAGAGCTTATCTTTTAAATTATGCTTTTATTCATTTATGTATTCTTTAGATTTTTGTCATTGTATTTCATCGTCTATTTCATGATTGCATTGTGTATTTTTTTGTGATTTGAAAATGTGTTTTTGAAAAGTGATATACAAATACATTTTCTAATTATTATTATACAGTAATGATGATGATTAATATTATTACACAATAATAATAATTATTATAGTACAATAGAAGTCTAAATTATCCAGAGCAACTGGGAAGTCCACTGACACAGTATGATAAAAAAAAAAAAAAATGTGACAGGCATAATTACCAGTTGTTGCTCAAGTGCAGCTGCAGTGATATCAGATGCAGGCCCTGAAGGTCGTGCAGTAGTCTGAAGAGAGGTGGGAGTTGGAATGACGCCTGAGCTGGTGGTGGCAGGTGATGGACCAGAGGATGGTTCCAGTAGCCCAACGGTTGGGTCCAAACCAGAATCTTCAAAGCCCTCATCTTCCAACTCTTCCTCTGTGCCTACATCTTCCAGCATCTGCTCAGTCTCCTCAGTCAGGTTGGACATCCTGCAAGGCCCTCCCTGTCTGGCGGTATAGGTAATCTATACATTTTAGCTCCCCTGGGACAGACAAGAAAATAGAATAGAGGAAAATGTACTTTTCAGAAAATTCATAAGATCATTCTATTTTATTGATATAGAAAATAGCCTCCTGATGGAAAGCTTAAACTAACCAGTGTAAACAGCAGGTGGCTAAAAAGAGGGGACAAGCTTACTTCCAAGCACCTTGACACTGTAGTTGTTGACACAATGAACAAGCTACAACCTGAGTAGCTAAGCAGTGATGGATCCCCAACTACCAGAGATGCAGCTTCACGGTCCTGGTTCCATCTATAAAGGCCCTCAAGGAGGTACAGCTGGAAATTCAGGCTGTTGGCACTGGTTCCTTAAGATAGTACAATTATGAACAATATTGTTAGATTAACTTATTGTGTTTGGTTCTTTGACAGACTGTGTCAGTGTTTCCAGGATAATAATAATAACAATAATTATAACAATAACAATAACAATACTACTACTACTACTACTAATAATAAAATGTTTAACTGCAAATATGTAATCTTGCTCATAGATAAAAAGTGATTCATACTGACCTGGAATTAACCTGTACAGATGCAAGTGGAATGATTCAAGTGATGTGGAACCTCTTGCACATCTGTAGTTTGGCAAGACAATGCCCTCCTTGGTAGTGGTGCCAGTTACAATGTACAGGAGGACACCTGGTTCATCCTGAATGCACTTCACATGCTTCTTCTGGATTTGCCAGATGTGCTGAATCCTCTCGTGGTCCAAGAGAGGGACACCAAGATAGTCTCTGCCCTTTACCCCCATGAGCTCATTAAGAAGCAGTTCAATCATTATGATCGTCTGCCGCTCCCCTCTTGTCTGCCTCCTGCAGTGCAATGCTAGTTCCTTCTTGGTGATCTGCTGGTCCACTAGTTGTTCAGTGATCCCCTTGGCAAGGCCTGATAGCTTCTTGGTGATCTGTGATCACACAGAAAAGACAGTGAATGCCTAAAGCCCAAATAAACGTTCTTTTATATGTAAAATACTGAAATAATACTGTTTTTTTTAAATACAAAGAATTAATTTAATTTTTCATGTCTTTACTGCTAATGTTGTATTTTAGACTTTTGTTTGTGAGGTAGGATTTTAAAGTGGCAAGAGATAAATTTTTTTTTACCTTTTTTGTGGAATCCATTTTTAATATATTGTCAAAGGTGGATGTTATGCTGGCTTTTATGTGATCCATTCTGCTTAAGATGTCTCGGCCATAAACAGTCAGCATCCATCGGTGGGAAGGAATAGCCACTGGCTTAGGAGGTTCGTGGAACTTGATAGGGTGCAGGCTTGGCTGGACAACAAAGTCTGAGCATGCACCAAGGTAGCGACAAACACGCTTAAGCCACTCCTCGCTGTGATTTTCCCTCACCTGCCTGACCAAGCGGCTGGGGCTATTACCCAAGGTCCTCTCCCTCAGAAAACGGATCACCCGTATGTCACAGGCATATCTGTATTAAGAAACAAAGTGAAAAAGAGACCAAAAAATGGCAAACATTAAAACAAGCTAATTTATAGTGTGTTTGAATGACAAACATTTGGAAAGGCTAATAATTTCAGTATCTCCCCTTCGTGTCGGGATCCAGTTTTCTTTATTCCCCCCCCCCCTCTTTTTTTTCCCCCCCCCCCCCCCCCCCCCCCCCCCCCCCCCCCCCCCCCCCCCCCCCCCCCCCCCCCCCCCCCCCCCCCCCCCCCCCCCCCCCCCCCCCCCCCCCCCCCCCCCCCCCCCCCCCCCCCCCCCCCCCCCCCCCCCCCCCCCCCCTTTCCACTCCTTCACCCCCCCCCTTTTTTTTGTTTTTCACCCCCCCCCCCTCCGTCGGAACTCCATTCTGTGTGCCAAATCCAGCTGGTCCAAGATGGTCTTGCTGGTGGAAATGTAACTCGTTTTACAACCAGCTGAACTGCACCAGAGAGTCTCCGTGATCATAAGGTAGTACCTATCCACATCCAAAATTTGGCGGGCTCTCTTGTGGGCTCCATAAACTGTGAGCTGTTTTCCACAAACCAGACATGACAGCCTGACCCTGCAAAGGTGGTATGGCATCCACAAGAGAAGCCGCTGTGTGAAAAAACGCTCTGGAGCGGGGGCCTGATGATAAATGAGCGCTGGCTCCGGTGGATCATACCACAGCTTCAGGTCAGTGCGCAGCCGCTTGTTCTTCCACAGAGTAGACGAAATTCACTTCTGATCCTGAGGTGGTATGTTCCCCATCAGCTTTGCAGGCAGCCAGCCAGGCTCTGAACCAGGAGCAGTCTCCATGTCAGCAGTAGGGTGAGCTGAGCAACCAACCACAGATAGAGCAGCAGAGGTGACAAAAAAAGAGGTGGCAGTGGCAGATGCAGAGGTCACAGGGAAAGAGGAGCAGAGGAGAGGTACCAGACAAGGAGGCGGGAGATGACACTTCCTTTATAAATAAAAAAAGGCAAATATACAGTATATATATACATGACTGCAAGTCACTCATAAAGGATGCTCATTTGAAGTTAAGTATCATTGTGAAGAAAACCATTTAATTTAAGAGTTTCTCACAGCTCTAGCAGCTACCGATGGTATCGAGGAGGTGGTTGTGGACACAGGAGAGGGAGGAAGAGACAGAGTCGAGACAGTCTGAATGTACAATCTGGGACTGCGGGCAGGCGATGGTGTCCTCCTTGTCATGGCACTTGTGACAGTGCTGGACATCGCAGAAGAATCAGAAGTGCAACTGATGGGCTGAGAGAATATGACCACAGTTTACAACATTATATATAATATTAATCTGTCCTTATTAGGAATTACAGTAATGACAACATAATTTAAACATATCTTTATGGAATGAAAATAACAGTAGCCTAACAAGAGTACCCAGGCATAACAAGAATAAGAGTGCATAATATACGATTGTATTATACGATTGATTATATGATTGTAAAATCAAATTCAAACTGTCATTCTCTTTACATTACCTTGGTTGCATGCTTCCTGCCCAAATTTAAATTTGGCTTTAAAGCGGCACCCTGAGACCCACCAAACCGCGGCTTTATAAACTGAAAAAAAGAAGAAGAAGAAGAAAAAAAGTAATCTTAAGAGGAGCCTTGTAAATTAAAATGCATATATTTGAATATGCTAGAATTTAAATATCAGTATCAGTCAATCCTCATTACTTACTGATGCCATAGTCAAAGTTGGCTTGTGGGGTGTGAGTCGTCCAGATGTTGCTGTCTGCCCCGGTGTTGCAGCCAGTGATGCAACAAGTGATGCAGATTAGGGACCTGGTGTCATTGAAGAGGACACTGACCTGGAAGGCTACAGGTTAAGAGAAAGGAAAATGTAATTTAATAATAGAGACTACAACACCAACACTTCATAATTTTAGGAAAATATTTTTGATACCTTTGTTGTATGGAATCCACAACTACATGTCTGTGTCCCTCCAAACAAAGACATTTGTCCCCTCAACTGCACTGGGCATTTTTCAATCTGTAATATTGTTTGACAGTGAATCATAAGAATGTGACCCCTTTCAATATGACATAGCTTTATGTTTTATGATTGTACACATCACTTTATCTAAATTTACCTTCAGATACATGTCATGCCACTTTCTCTTGCGGGGTGCCGGCCTGTTTCCTGCCTCAGAAGGCCAGACCCCTACAGCAGCAAACTTTCGCAGGCGCAACATCCACTCCTCGTCGCCCATAGCCCTGTGCTTTTTGTGTTTGGAAGCCATCTTCCATTACTAGAGTAAATATAATTGTAACTATTAAATTTACATTAGTAACTATCCAGTACATGGTATAACCATATACGTGGGTAGTTTTAACTCACTACAATAAAAATCCTGTATATAGATAGCATTTTTAAATCAGCAAATTCTATTACATTTCACCTCAGTGTATAATATATTAAAGCATAGTAGTATAGTAGTAGAATATATAGAAGTAATTTAATACAAACATATTAAGTTTATTATCACACTGTAAAAAGTGATAAGTTGACTTAACTTAAAAAAATTGAGGAAACCCGCTGCCTTGAAATTTTTAAGTAAATAATAATAAAAAAAAATAAGTTAAGTGAATTGTCAAGTTCACAACTTATTTTTTATGATTATTTACAACGGGTTTCCTCAATTTTTTAGGTTAAGTCAACTTATCACTTTTTACAGTGCAGTTGGTAAACACAAAGTCTCCTGTTATAACAGGTGCAACACCTGAATACAACACAAAACTCATTCATTTTGGGTGTTAAAAGCGAACACAATATCAGGTATTGCTCCAACGGTATACCAACGTTATAGACTACTAATTATAACAATGTAAATCGTTTGTTTCTCTGTCGAAAATACGTTTCAACTAGCTCCATTAATTAATTAATTAATTCATAGCTAGCTGGCGAACTAAATAAAACAACACCTTACCTAAAACAATGTAAAAGTTTATTTTAAAAAACTACGTTAACTCCTATAGGGGTTTTCTTAGTTTTAGATGCTAGTTATGAGGAATCTTAACTGGGGTGGATTACCCCACCCCCCCCCCCCCCCCCCCCCCCCACCACTTAAATAATCAAAGACTGACTTCACGGCAGCTTTTTTTCCCAAAATAACTCACAAAAATATCTTTAAAATAACTCGCTGTGAGCGATGAGAGGCGGACTTAATGCGCATGCGCCTGCATCCCCGCTTCAGGATAGAAAAGGGCCACGGTGATTGGCTGTCATAAAATGCGTAAAATGGAAATGGCGAAATCTGATTGGCTGTCATAAAATGCATACAATGGAAATGGCGAAATCTGATTGGCTGTCATAACAATGCGTAAAAGGGACATGGCGAAATCTGATGGCTGTCATAAAATGCGTAAAAATGGAATGGCGAAATTGATTGGCTGTCCAGAAAATGCATAAAATGGAAATTGCAGGAGACGGGATTCGTTGATATTAGACAGACGCTCGGTCCTCAGGCACCGCTATCCGGGCTCTAAACAGCTATGGTGTTGTAGCGACATCTATTTCCTGCACTAAACTCATTAGGCATTAGAGAAAATAGCCAAGTAACATAGATTATTTTATGTTTTTAAAACGTGCCAATATGGAAGGTTCCCAACGAAGGCGCGAAAACTCGAAGGTTTTGTGTCTGAATAACTGGCTTTCAAAAGAATGTTTTATAATGTGATGATATATAAATCCCAACGCTATAAACGCAGTCAGATTCGGCAGGCTCCATAGCTCAGCGGTTAGAGCACTGGACTTGTAAACCAGGAGTCGCGAGTTCAAATCTCGCTGGGGCCTCATATACACTTTGTGCCGCAGATTCTACTTAGAGACTATAAACGGCAATTATGGCATTTACGAATCCAAAAGTTTACACCAATTTAATATTAATCAGTTTGGTTTTGTTATTTGTATTAAGGATATCCTACCGCCAATGCTTCTGTAATCTGTCATTTCAGACAAGGTCTGCACCCTACATCACTGCACTGTGTCATCTGTTTATAAATTATATTTTTAAGAGTCCAACAGGATATTTTAACAACTATTTTCTGTGGCGAAAATTCCTGGTTCCCTAAATGAACGACAGATGGCACTTCGACGTAGATGTCGACCTTCAAGAACCAAAGATCATTGTGAGAGCGCTTTAGCTTCCACTGCCTGCGGCATGTTTTGTACATCTCTGTCTATCACAGCAATTATGAGATGCAGAAAATGAATTGAATATGTCCCTCCTGTGTTTGAAAACGTGACCATGTTCTCAACAGATAGATTCCAATAATTTTAATACTAGCCAATAGGAAATATTATTACATGCAATGCATTGTGTTTCATGGCACTTTTTTTGGTTTTGATGACTTGATTCCAGTGTTTATTCTTAGGTTTTAAAACATTAATTGCGCAACAGAATACTCTACTTGTGTTTATAATAACAAAACATAGATACAAAACATACTTACCAGCAGTAGTTTCACTAAGTTAACATGACTCTGGTCTGGCTTACATGCTTTAATTTATTTTAGTCTCTTGTATGAAAACGTTTTGTATAAAAAATTGCATGTTTCGGTGATGTTCTTTGTCTTATGTTTTATCATATTTAGTGATAACGTTACATAGAATTCAACAGTCTACAACTTAAACTACGCTTAAATTAGGGCAGTTTCTCATTTATGCAGTTATCTATTAATTTATTTTCCGTTCCGTTGCTAAACAAACCCATATTGGTTGCTCACCTGCAAACTACATGAAAAAACATGACCAACCAAACAGGTTTCGGCATCCGTGGTGCGTTAAAGCAGCAACGCCAGATTTGTGAACGAATCATTCCTTGTTCGCGAATCGAACTGAATCGGTTCGAGCGGTTCTCAAACCAGCTCAGCGGTTTATTGGACCGAGAACCGTGGCTGTAGACTGATTTCGGAATAGCAGCATACTGCTTTCATACTTAATAAAAATATGGAATACGACTAAGAGCGATTATGCTAGCATGCTATTATGATATTCCGAAATCAGTCCATCTCTTTAATATTTGGACATTTAAATCACACTGTGACGACATAAAAAAAATCACATGCTGAGTTCAGAACAACATACTAGCATACTACTATTACTATTGCTGCCATAGAAAGATATTATAAAATAGTACTTAAGCAAAAGACTCGTTTTCAATCGGTTCTTTCAAACGAACTGTTCGAAAGAACCGATTCGCGGAAATGAATCGGACTTTCTAGCACTAGTTGAGCATTAACTCACGCTCGTGTGCGATGCTGGGGAGGTGTTGGGTGTCTCTCACTTCTTCAACTCACAAAACCACGAGCGGTTCACCAGAGATCGTCTACATGATTTTCGATAAGTCGCACCTCGTGGCGCAAGGAACTATTAAGAAGGAGAAGAAGCACAAACTGAGGAAGAGTCAACGCCGAATGTGTAGAATAAGGAAGAAGAATTTTGGTCCGTTGACTATCTGTATCTGTTGACACTCGCAAGGAGTTGTTGGGATATCTCGCGCCCAGCCATGGAAGTGATACGGAGATTTCTTTTCTGATGCTGCGATCTCACGCGTAAGCGTTCCCTACAAAAATATGATTACACCTGAGATTTTATATGCTTATATAACTTCACAATATACACGCTCAAAACACATACTCGTGTGTCTATCGATATTAGTGCAGGCAGTACAACAATACAGTGCTTAACAGTAGCCTATCTGTCCTCACGCGTTCACAAAACGGTTAGTGATACTTAACAGGTTTTTCTGTTGTACTTGTAGGGACACGATGTTACTGGCCTCCGCCGTGGTCGTCTGGGAATGGCTCAACGAGCACGGACGCTGGCGGCCGTACAGCCCGGCCGTGTCTCACCACATAGAGGAGGTGATGAGAAGCGATCCCCGCGGCGGTAGCGTCGTTCTAGGCCAAGCTGACAGCCGCCTGTCGCCCTACATCATCGATCTACACTCTATGCGTCAGTTCAGACAGGATACCGGTAAGATGGATATCAGCGGCGCATCATTCTACCTGTGGCAAGCCATTTTTACATTCATTCAATATAACAACGTAGTTATGTTACGATTTTATATACGTATTTAAATATCACTAGTGGCTTGAAATGAAATAACGCAGAGCATTAAATAGATATTAGTACTGGCTAATCTTAGTGATATTTTAATTGAACTATGAACAATTCTGAGTAGTCCTTGCATTTTGAGTCAACCACTGAGATAAGAAATGTTATTAGTAACATTTGGGAATGGATACTTGTAGCAGGTACTAGTGAAACTACAGACAGGTACAAATAAAACTGGATTAAATACTAACAACTATTAAAATAGTTACTAGTAACCTAACCAAGCTGTAAATATGGAAGTCCGTTTCTACCATAAAATATCTCGCAATAAAAAGGACTTTGTTTCTCACAGTTTAATTTGTTTATTTTTTTTTTGCTCCCTTGCAGTTGCGAGTTAACATCTCGCAGTTCTGACTTTTTTCACACAATTCTGAGTTTATAAAAAGTAAGAGGAAAAAGTCCAGAATTGTGAGATGTAAATTCAGAATTACATGGAAGAAGAAGTCCGAATTGTGAGATAAAAAGTCACAAATTTTTATTGATTTATTTTTTAATTCCGTGGTGGAAACAAGCTTCCATACATAAGTGCTAGAACCTCATGAACAAGATTGGAGCAGAATCCAGCAACAATTGGAATACATGGTACATTGGAATCAAGTAGTAAAATGTCACACTTTTGGAATTATGAGTAGTAGCAAAGGAATAAGTGCTAGTATCTCTTAGTGAAACTAAAGAAAATACTAGGCATTATTGAGATACTAGTAATTAAAAAAACAAGTATCAGTAACAGATAACTGTTTTATGGAATCATTGTTAAAACGTCTTGAGAGTTAAGGGCCTCTCAAGTATTGTTAGAAGTATACAATATGTTAATATTCCAATCTATATTACGATCTGATACAAATATTCTAATCAGTTCGTTGAAAACATAACCACTGTTGATAAATAGTGAGTGGTGAATATATCATTTGTGATGTGTAATTTCAAAGCACATCTATGCTCTGTAGTAAACGTACACTTGCAGTCTGCATTCAACGGTTTTAATGAAGTGCTGTTTTCGCACCCAGCTAATTTTTAACATTTATCTACTTATACATATGCACTCATTTGAGCTTTGAAGTGTGACATTGAATAATGTCCACTGTCTGCCCAGGCAGCTGTTGTTTTGGAACGATATACAGTGGCAGATATATATAAGCCATACATTGCATAGCAAAATATGAGACCAAGTGGCATTTTTCACCATAAACAGACAATATATGTTAAACAATATAATATGAAAAATAGATTTATGTATGATTGGACAACACCAATGGAGGGAGTAAGAAAATAGAGGTGCAGAAAAAAACAGTAGCCCCTCACTGCAGAACAAAGATCCAGGGGGCGGGGTTGGATCCACATCTAGGGGGTGGAGATGGTAGGTTTAGGGGTGGAGATGGGTGGTTTTAGGGACAGGGGGTGGAGGCGGGTAGGTTTAGGTATATGTAAGGTGGGAGGAGTTGGATCTGGATCCAACCTCGCCCCCTAGATCTTGTGTTCTGCAGTGAGGACCATCTCGGGAAAAAAAAGGCATGTCATGCTCTAGAGAGCACAACTGGTTACAAAACTCCACCCATTTTTCTTCTAAAATTTCCAGACATGCTGAGGAAATTAATTTTGTAGATATAATGCTTTCTAATGCTTGAAGCTGAGTTACAAAACATTATCTAGGACGATTTTAGTCGGACTAAATCTCTATTTCTTTAGTCTTACATGTAAAGTGTTTGAAGTCCTGTATGTTTGTAGACACTGATTAAAGTGATTCATAGCAATTTTGGGGGCGCAAAACCGCCTATTTATCCCTGTGGATAAAGTGCATTGGTGTCAATCAAGTGCACAAGGACACTCATAACTGCACAAGCCTAACATGAATAATGGTTTACAGATAAACACACACCCAGGCAGCTCCCAAATTTTTTTGCTAACACCCAAATTGTTTTGAAACTCTGACTTTTCTCAGGTAATGTTTTGCAACCAAACTAAGATGAGGTTAGTGACATTTGCAACCTTTATCGCTCTGTCAAGACTTGCCCTAAAATCCTGCAAAGTAACTTGCTCAGACACACGTACATCGGGAAGTTCCATAAAGGACTACATAGGGAAATGAGCACACTTCCATGAGAAAAAACAAAACTATAAAGATTGCTTGAGGAAAGAAGAAAAGGGGAGTGGTTGTTATTGTGCAACAGGCTAGTGTGTAGTTTCTAGGGCTGGGTAAAACAATATCGATATCTCGATATTAATCGATTCTCATTTTTACGGAATGTCTAGCCTTTTTTTCAGTTAATGGACGGAATGTCTAAAGGGCACCTCCCATCCAATATATCGCAATAAGCATTGTGCTTTGGTAAATTTGAAACAAAGTCTCAGATTTAAAATTCTTACCATTTTATTACAGTATTCAAACAATAAATGCCGTTTTGGCGCTGTTTAATGTGGAGTGACAGATCGCTGTAGCGCCTCAGTTCACCAGACTCGGCAGCACGAGGCACACGTGAACTGATCATCTCCTCCAAATTTAATACCAGTTTCAGCACAAAATAAGCATGACTAAACACCCGAAGGTAAGTTAAAAGAAAGAGTACAACTTTACAATCCATGTCCTGTCTCAAATAATCGCTCAATCAGTGTTTCAACAAAGAAAAAACAAAAAAGGGGCAAATACCGTCAAGACTGCGTTTTAAATGTTTCCCCCGCGGCGCGATGCAATGCTAAAATACTTCTAATCCTTCCTTTGTCCCCACTGGATGCCAAATACCTAGTTTATAATGGGTTTTAATGTTTTTGTTCATCGCTCCGGGACAGGGCATCACGTATGGTAAGGGGCTTACATTTCCGTTCACCCCCTTGAGGTAGTCGGCCATCTACGACCACGTGGATAGCATTGCCAATCAGTCATCACCTCGCTTTCAGATACCGTGAGCTTTGTAAATCGCGCGTTTCAGAAGGCTGTGCATATAGGAAAACAATAATGTACCGTATGGGGAAAGTATTTTTTGAACCTTAAAAAAACCGCATAAAACACATTTCATTACACCAAATACACGAAATAATGATCTTTAAAATGGCATCATATGACCCCTTTAATTTCTGTTTGAATAAATCCATCAAGTTTGTATGACAGCCACCATATTATGTTTATATTTCAAAAAAACAAATTGAAGTAGAAATATTATTATGTAATTGTAAATTTATTATTGTGAAAAACTTCAGTAAAGTGTAATTTTAAAAACAAATCAGTCAATTTTAACCTTCACTATTATAATATGTATTTCAACTGACTCTCATGTCTATTTTACAGCATTAGTTGAGAGATATTTTTTCCTTGAGAAAATTTGGCATGTACTGTACCTGATCTATATCCAAAATAATCTATATTGAATCGAATCGAATCGAAAGATTATGAATGAGAATCAAATCGCATCGTGAAATTTGTGTCAAAACCCAGCCCTAGTATTTTCAACTCTGGGCCCTTGGGGTGCCGTCAGTTACTCTGTTTTCTATTGCAGTCTGGAGATTAGTATAACCACACACACCACAACACACACACACACACAGGACACACACATATGGCAGGCTTTGTGTTTCACCTCATCCAATGACTCTCACATGGTTAGGCTGAAGAGTTGAGGGAATGCTATAGTTTCTTTCTGGCTGAACATTCTGTGAATAATTTCTTTTGGTATCACTCCCTCCCATAAACACACACACACCTATCACTAGTCAAATAATAATTAATATTTTTTAAATGTTTTTGAAATAAGTCTCTTACGCTCACCAAGGTTTAGGGCTGGACCAGATTATTCGATTATTCGTTCGGTGGTTTGAGATTCGATTTTCAATTTTGAGATTAGAGTATTCTTTTCTTTTCTTTTTTCGAACACCTGGCATCCCCTGTGAAACGGTTCTCATTCACGCTTGAATATGAATCGCCCGTGAGTGAACGTCATGAACATCATGATTCAGTGCATCTGGAAGAGAAGACAAAAATGCAGAAGATCTAAGCTGTGTGGGAGCACTTTAAATTAAGCAAGGACAAGACAAACGCAGTGTGCCAAATATGCGATTTGAAACTGGCCTACCACAACAGCACATCAACTTTGAAAAATCTTCTGTAAGTAAGTACACCTATAGTATATTGTTGGTGTAAAAAAAAAAAACAGGAGCTGCTTTTATCTGCCATGTTAGTAATTTTACACATGATAAAAACGTGCACTTAATTTGCTTGGAAAATACTTGCGAATACGGCAGTCATAAAAAAAAAAAACGTACAGTAGCCCAGCCTAATAATAATTTTTCTATATCAAAAGTATTGCTCTTAACAGACCTTTGTGTTTTGTATCACTAGTGCAGTGTCTGTTCTCGGAGCATGTAAGCCCTGCCTGCGTGAGGCGCGCCGCTTCCGGATCGCACTGTTCTGTAGTTTATTAAGTTTATTAATTCTGAACGTGTCGCGTGTCCATATTGCACCAAAATGCGACACTGCACTCACTTGGGTCCGCAGCAACACACCCGCCATGCGTGAAGTCGATTGGATGAACGGTTCTCGACATAATAAAAATGTAAACAGACACACAGAAGGATCCGCCTTTATTACACCATGGTCTACACTTACATGAAGTCTGTCTACACTGGACGCGAAAAAGCAACCGTTGAAAATCATTTGAAATTTGTGTCAATACGTCATAAATAGAACACAGCAGCAGTTTTCTGTCGGGAATTTGTTGTCGCGAAGCGCCACATCCAGTGTAGACCGCATCACTGATTATAATGAGTTCTATAGTATTTTGTCGCGCCGCGCCATTCGCATCCGGTGTAGACACTGTTAAGAGAGAAGACATGTTCGGGCCCCCTCCCTCCGGCTCGAATTTCGGTGTTGATTACTACCGAAGCTTCTTAGCTCAAAAAATTGTATTTGGACCAGTCTTACAATGCTGCATTGTTTTTAAATCAAGTTTATCACGTGTATAGCAATATTGTGATATTAATATTACAATTTAAAATAACTGCTTCTATTTTAATATACTTTGAAATGTAATTTATTCCTGTGATACAAAAATAATTTTTTCAGTGTCCCTACTTGAATTTGTATCAATAATTATAGAGTGGGGGAACTATGACGTCAGAATCCGGAAGAGTAATTCGCTGTGGGTTCCTTCGAGATTTTCCTATGGGGTTTTATAATGGGGTTTTTCAATTAATGAGTAAAATAAAGCTTGTGGTAAACATAACTTGGCGATACTTTTACGTTTTGTTCTACAGCTTAAATTACACGCATACCCAAAACACAAAAAAGGAACCTGCGGCGAATTACACTTCCGAATTCTGACGTCATAGTTCCCCCACTCTATTGGTGCTCAATTATGGTTCTTCTTGTTATTGTTCTAATTATTATCAATGTTAAAAACAGTTTTTGCTGCTTTCAAAATTTTTTTTTTTTAAATACTGAGAAACTGATACGTTTTGTTTTTCAGGATTCTTTGAGTAGAAAGTAAAAAAAAAAATTGGTTTCAACACCGATAATAATAAGAAATGTTTCTTAAGCACCAAATCAGCATATTAGAATGATTTCTGAAGGATCATGTGACACTAAAGACTGGAGTAAATATGCTGAAAATTCAGCTTCATTACAGAATTTATACATACAATAATTTATTTCTGCCATTACAGAAATAAATTACATTTTAAAATCCATAAAATAGAAAGCAGTTGTTTAAATTGTAATATTTCACAATATTACGTTTTTTTACTGTATTTTTAATCAAATAAATGCAGCCTTGGTGAGAGTAAGAGATTTTCAAAACGTTTAAAAAATCTGAATAATTTAAAACTTCCTAGACTGGTAGAATAGTTGTTGAGCTTGCTTTCTGCTTGTGTTGCTTGAGTTGCAAACAACAGTTTGTCTTCCATCCTTATTGATTTTCAGCACTGAAAACCACTTATGGCCCCTTTTTCTTCCCTGCATCTACAACTCTCTCTCTCTCGCTCTCTCTTTTCTCCTTGGATTCATGTTATAAGGATCCTTTGTGTGCGTCCCTTTTGCTTAAGCCCGATGGGTTATGGGACACCCCCTGTGGTGCGAGGTGACCCCCGATTTGGGGGCCTCCTTACACCATTATGAGTGTATTAATTTTTTATTTTTTTGTTAAATTTGTCTGGAGCAGACATTTTTACGCAGACTATAAATGTGTTTACTCCGAAATCACAGTCACAGTTAACAATGTACCACGTGCTAGAATATTTTTTTATAATTGCATGTATCACAGCGAGCACGTAATGCATGCTTTTTGACATGAAAGTGTCTCTCTAAAAGAGGCTTTTCAAGTCCAACCACTTTGCTGTGAGGCAGAGGAAAGTTTTAAGTATCAAGATTCATTTTCAAAAAGCTGCCTTATGTTTGATGATTGATTGGTTAAAATGTTTATATTTCCACCATTTTTATATTTCCTTTTAAAGGAATAATTTTGCATTTATAATTCATTGCATTTATTGTATCTGATAAATTTCTTTTTTTTTTTTTTAAAGAGAGAGGGGAATAAAGTTGTTACTTTTAAAGACGGGAGGAAAATAAAAATGGGGACCCTGATGGAGGCACAGAGCCAGCCACAATGGAACAGATGGACAGTCCCTGTACACCTGCTGTAGAGCTTTATGCTGCTGAAAAGGTCCTGGGATCCTTAACCCAATGTCACAGTTTATGATCTGCTGAAGCACAGCCTTTTCTCGCATACTAGCACAAGCTTGCACACTTTAAGTGCAGCCAGTATGATTGGCATGTGAAAGTGGACATTGCCATCTGTTGCTGTGGCTGCAGCGTTGAGAGGAGGCACAGTAATATCTGGCCAGACTCTATTGAACTGAGATATGTAGTATTAAATAACATTATTTCAATAGTCACGATCAATGCTGAATCATTTACTTACTGATGTATGTGATGAGAGAGGGTTTTTTGTGATATCAGACTGCAGGACAAATGGAACTTGAAAAATGCGGTCCAGTGTCAGTTTATTGTGGACAGCCTTGTTGAGGGCTTCATGGGAGTATCATGCCGTGTTACATTTTTTTTTCATCAAATAAATGCAGCTTTGGTGAGCATAGGAGACTTCTTAAAAAAACATTACAAAATCTTACTGACCCCAAACTTTTGAATGGTAGTGTGTATTCATCACACTTGCTGCATAGTCAAGCTACAAACGTTCAAATGCAAAATGAACTAATTTTGTGCTAATTTGATTGATTTTGTTGTTATTTTATTCTCTGGCCCCAGAACATACCACACTTTCTAAAAATAGCCACTGAGATACATAATTTGAGTGTCCCTGCCTTACAGCATATGTGCCGCTCACATGCAGTTAAATACATAAACCCATAATACATGTCTTTATCATTTGCTTGGCTGTATAATTCAGTGAAATGACATCTTACAAACAGCAACAGAAAAGCATGGCAAATAGTTGTCTATTCATCTGTTACCAAAATACATTGTTTCATTCAGGTGCAAAGAACTGAAAGGGAATGACTGTGATTGAGGCACAGAGCTGGTTAAGTGAGTTCAGACACAATGAAGGATGAACAAAGCATGATGATGTCTATAATTTGACTGAAGTTACATAATATTTGCAAAATCGTGCAACACGTAAAATGGACATAATTTGTAAAAAATCTACTATTTGTATTTCAGTAGTGTTTTTTTTTCTATTTGAAGATCTGGTTGTTACTAGTTGTTTTAGTAGTTTTGTCTTTTTTGCTTCTAGAACTCAGTATATTCCCAGTTCTCTTCTTATGCTAAAGTTCACGCCTCAGTGGGTCTTTTGTGTTCAACAGCTCTTTGCTTTATGCTCAAATATATTTATTCTGATGGGTTTTTGCTTACTCTTTGTGTGTCCCAGCACTTTGTCATAAATTCCTAAATGTATCTCATGCATTAGCTAAATGGATGTTGCGTGCATTGCCCTAGTTACTGCTTTAAATTTGATTGAAGAATTCTTAAACCCTTCAGATCCTGATCTGATCTAGAAAGAGTGTAGAACCATTTCTGTTCTGATGAATGGGTTTAAATTCAAACATGTGCAAAACACAACAACAGGCATTCAGTGGGTATAATGGAGGATTGAATGCTGACATTTGAGACATTGTGCCATTATTATCCTGCTCTCCTATAATACCAGCTGGATGCCTTTGATATGATATTGAGTATTGTTCTGATACTTATAAAAGAAGAATTAAGGCTACTGATGATCAAATGAAAGTTACATGCATAACATGTTGACTGGCTGCCTCTCTTGTAAGAAAACAATTTTTTTTAAAGGCATACTCCACCCAAAAATGAAAAGTCTCTACTCATTTACTCACCCTCATGCTCTCCAAGATGCATGAATTTCTTTCTTCAGATGAACACAAGTACACAATCCTCTTAACTGGTTTATTGTATCCATTTTATTATAATTGATTTATAACCCTACCGTTTACCTCCTCAGGTACGTTAAGACCAGTGCGACGGAGTTTCTATGACCCCACCTCAGCACCAGGCCAAGGTTGGATATGGGAGTGGGAAAATGACGCAGGTTCCTGGACGACCTATGACATGGAGGTTATCGTTGCCTTGCAAGCGGCATGGGACCGACAGCAACCCTGGCTGGACCTGACATCGATTGGCTTTTGCTACTTTGTGAACTTCCAGACCATGACCCAGATTAACAGGCAAACACAGAGGCAGAGGCGCATGCAGAGACGCTCCGATAGGGTTTACCCACTGGTCTCTGGGCCACTGCCTAAAACCTCACCGGCTCGGGGTACAGGCTCAGGAACTGAAGGCATGACTAGAGGAGTTACATCACGTGGGGGCTCAACCGGGGCACTTCTTGGGGTTGGTATTTCTGGTTCTACTTTGAGTAGAAAAGGAAGTGCGGTTTACCCAAGCGGGACACTTTCGATATCATCTCTCACTCCTCCTGGACAGCCATGTTACTGTCAGCAGTGCATGCTGGTGTTGAGTGTAAAGGCAAATGGCACTTCATCACAGACACTGGGACGTGCAACAAAGCCAAACAGTCCTAAATTCAGCTTTGGGACACTTCCATCCTCCTCTGCATCCATGTCTGTTTTAAACTCGTATTCTCATACACTACCACAGGGCACATCTTTAAAATGCTCTCTCTTGGAAGAAGCCAAGAATTCTGCTTTTGATCAGTCATTGTCCCTTCTCACGTCGGATACTGCCAATCTCTCAATCTCCTCTAGCCGTTCACCACCTCTAACTCTGCCATCGCCGAATCAGCAGCCTTCATCCGCCCCAAGCTCTTCGTCTTCCGCAACATTTGTGGCTACTGCTATGCTTATTAACACATCAACCAGTCCCACATCATCCACAGATTTGACGTCATCTTCAACAACGTTGCCCTCTCAACGCTCCGCTGCCTGTGCTGCCCCTCTACCAACTCGTGCCAGTCTGACAGGGCTTAGTCGGCCTGCTTTGCACAGAATTGCCATGGCACAGTCACGTGCCCTTATTGCCTCTGGGTGAGAAAACAACATTTGATCTTTTTCTTTCAATTTCCCCCAGTATACATTATAGTTCATGTCGTTATAATATACAATATCGTTCAAAAGTTTGGGGTCAAATTCCATTTTAAAATACATTTAAATACAATTTAATATAAATTTTTCTAATAATATTTCACAATATTTTAGTTTTTACTGTATTCTGATCCCAAGCTTTTAAACTGTAGTGTATATTTATTACATTATAAGTTTATACAATATTAATATACCAATGTTATATTTGCATATAATATTATATATTATTTGGACACTTAATGTGGTGTATGAATGTCACTGCATTAGATAACAAAATATAAAATGTGGGTGGTATTTATTTTAAAGAAAGATACAAGCACAGTTTACAAGAAAAACATTGGGTTTAATCATAATAATTATTAATAAAATAATAAATAAACCATTCATAATTAACAAATTGAGCACTTTTTGGATGCTATCGACATGTTCTACTGACAACCAGAGTCCAGACAATGACCAAAGAATATTAACCTGTGGTTACTCTGCTCAGAAACATTTGTGAACTTCAGGAAACAGACTTTGTCGACTAAAATCACCAGCATATATAGTATAGTGTTAATAGGTGTGAGTTCAACTCATGTATTAGTGTGTTCTTGTATTTTACCCTCCTCTGTGTGGGAGTGTGTTTCTCACACCACTAAATCATCCATGTCTGCTCTGTTTGATGACCATCTGGGGACAGAATGGTCTTATTCATTCCCTCCCCACCCCCTTTATGTATATAGCTGTTTCTCTGGCTTTTCCCGTGGCTCTCAGTGGTGATTTCATGTTCACGCTGGGTTTCTGCAGCAACCTTTGTTGACATGACATGGGCTGGTCTGCATTAGCAACACAATGCTGTCTCACTGAAGCATTTGACATAGTAGAGTGTGTGTACATGTCTACGTTAAGAAGGATTTGGGGTAACGAGCAAAAGGTTTTGACATTGACTGTTGTAACAATTGTGTCCCAGTGTTTTCTTGAAGCATTAGACATGACATTTTCTTGATGGGGGTTTGGGATGAAGCTTGAGTGGATTGAAGCTAGAACTGAAGTATTTTTACTCTTTTGTGGCTAATTTTGATGTTACAGAGTATGTACTGCTAAAGACAGCGGATCGATATATTAATCAATAAAAATTTGACCTAGGCTAGATTATAAAGCAAATACAAATAAAACTATCATCTAACACTGGTGTTACATACATGTGTGTGTGTGTGTGTGCTTTCAAATGCAGGAGAACACTGCGAGTCTGCTCTTTCTAAAGTACCTCCTGTTTTAGACATAAAGCCATCTGGAGGCATAGTGCAGCAGTTGTTGAGCATGTGTGTGAAAGAAAACAAAGAGACAAGTCTGTTGTAAAGCAAGATCAATGGTCAGTGAAGGTCAAAAGCTTCCCCATTGGCCTTTCCCAAACAGCCATCTACCCTCCAATGTCAGGCACTTCTGTTATTTCAATGGAAAACAAAACAGGCATATAAATAACAACTACTTCTGCAGTATTTATGATTGGCTAAAATGCATTTTAGCCAATCATAATCTGTTGATCTGTCATAATTTTAAGCAAACATGCAACATGTCCTTCTTTTACCACTTAACCACTTCAGCATATTTGCTTCAGTTTTCACTTTCGTGTGAATAACATCATGTTGCAAATAAAGTGTGCTGCCAACAGAACGTCTGTTCAAGAGAGAGAAAAAAATGTGGCAGTAAACAAATTATTTATCAGTGTCAAAAACCGGTTTCTATTCTCATTTGTAGTGGCATTTTTCATTTATATCATTATGAAATTGTTGATTTCCGATTCACCTGTCCCTAAATGACACATCACAGCTCTTTTTTTTTCTTCTCTGTCAACCTTTGTTGGCATCAGCAAAGTATTGTTATTTGAGTTTCGGAAGGAAAAGAGCATGACAATGAGGAAATGTAACCATAAACGGAGGCATTGCTATTTAGGTCAGCTGCTATGTACCTGTTGACAATAAAATGTCTAAATAGACTGTTACACTTGAAATTTAGCATTTAAAATATAATTCCAAATAATGCATTTTACATTTCTATGCACAGGCAAATAAGAGTTTTGTTTAGAATATGCTTTTAGATAAACTCTTACCTGTAGATCTCTTGATTCTCCTTGATTTCTTTTAAATTGATGACTGTTCATTGTGAAGTGAAATCTGATTCGTTGCCTGATAACTTAGTAGTGAACATTGACTGTTAATCTCAAAATATTCAACGTTTTCTGAGCGCAGACGTTAAAAGCATGCATGTTGCGTTTAAAGTATATATATATATATATAGATATATATATATATATATATATATTATATATATATATATATATATATATTATATAATCGGATACCCCTGACATCATACGTAATTGTCTGTGGCCTTTATTAAATGTATGTTCTGTAACTGTAAATGAATTGTTGAGGTTAGTCACCAACCATCTGGAAAATAAAGTATAATACTTAATATCCGACAGCAAGATCAGTATATGCATGACATGCAGACACGGCAACAGCTGCTACATTCATACACATTTTTCTAAATGTATTTATGTATAGAAAAAATCATTTTTAAGACTAGCAGCTAACAGACTGCAGTAAAACGAGATAAGAAAATAAGTGTGAGAAAACACAGCAGACAAGACCATTGAGGGTGTAAAGAGGGAAGTAAAAGAACTGTACATTAGAGTTGCTTTCTGTGGGTTTTTCTTTTTCTTTTTTTCGACAAGAAAACTTGCTGTGAGATGCGTTTGTCATTTTGTTCTTCAGTTTTCACACTGATTTGTCCAAAAATGTGCTTATATAATGGTAAATAGTCATTTGATACTTAGCCAAAAGTGTCAAAATGCACTTTCAGTTAAGTATCATATAACTGTCTGTTGATG